>MU225020.1:1365024-1375629 GCA_018584345.1 Thuja plicata | reverse complement strand
CTGAAAAACCCCCTCTCCCCAAGGCAGAATGAGGATCATTGGATTGCTTAGCCGGTTCAGCTCTGGGTTTTAGGGCCCCCACAATCCCGAGGTTGCTTGAATTCTGCAGTGCATACTTCGTTTTGGCTTTTATGCTTTATTAAATAATTAAATATTTGAGTGCATGGATAAAATTGTGCTTTAAATATTTAATTTATTTAATATATTATTTAATTAATTACATGTGCAAGGTAATTATTGAAATTGGAGTTTGAATTCAAAATGTAAGTTATTTTAAAGAGTCATAGTTGAGTTGCCCAATTAATAGATATTTTTAATTAATAATTATGATTTTATTTCAATTTTGAAAATTGAGTTAACTAAGTTTAGTGGAGTGTCTATTTTGGGGGGGATTTGCTTGAAAGGTGGAAGTTGATTCCCTTTAGGAGAGTTCTCTTCTCATTTGGTCATAACAGGTTTTTGGGAGGAGAATTTTGGAGGAGAAAATTTTGTGTGAGCTTGTTTGTGTTCTTGCAACTTTGTGAAATTGTTTTGGTTGGAGGCTTGGAGGAATTGAGGATATTCTTGCTTTGAAGGCTTCATGGTTTTGGATATATAATCAGATTTGAATTCGGGGGGCTTTGGGATTCTCCATTTCTCAAAGGGCTTCTTTGTCAATCTTGTGGTTGGATTTGAGGTAGGGTTTGAAAAACCCTTTGTTGGTTTCAATTCTTGTAAAAATATGTCTTTCTTGTGCTTGTTTGATTGCATTTCCTTGATTAGGAGTTATTTGATGTACTTGTTAATTTGGGTGTTCTTGAAACCCTAGATCTAGTATTTTTAGAAAAAATAATACTTAGCATAGAAGGGTTATGCTGTTAAAATTTTATAAAAATATACCTTATGGAAGACCCTTAAATCGGACAATCAGCCTATAGTCAGAACTATAGTAGGAAGAAAAAATATTTGATTTTAGAAAATCTCCTTTAGAAAAATTAAATAGATTCAAAAAAAAAATTATCGCTTTGGAAAAATACAGAGAGGAAAATTATTCACCAATAAAAAAAAAATTCATTCCATAAAAGACAAAAATGGAATAAAACAAAAGAAAGGAAGATTTCCTTATTAATTTCCGTTTTCAGAATTTATTTTAAAAAAAAAATAAAGTTTGTTTGTTTTGAAAAGAATGTTTTTAGAGAAAAAGTTTCGTTTAAAAAAAAAATTAGAAAAAAAATTTATAAAAAAAAAATTTCATGTGAGGTGGAGGAGGGGGCCACCAAACCCCCACCACCCAAGGGGCGCGGCGGTCGAGGCCGCTGGCATAGCAACCAAAGCTGTCGGCATGACAGCTACTGTCGGCCACAGCCTAGGGGCCCCGCGGCTCTTTCCTTAAAGGAAGGGAGGCCAGCGGGTGCCATGGTAGAGGGTGGGGTGGGGCCATGGACCCCCCACCAATGATTTTATTTTTTTTATTTATTTTTTATTTTTTTAAAAATTGTTTTTTTTTTAATTTTATTAAATGATTTAAAATTTAGAAATTTAGTTTTATTTAATATATGTTATTTAGTTTTAGTATTATATTATTAATTAATATTAATGTAGTTATATTACTATTGCTTTTAATTTATATTATTATTATTTTTAAAAGTGGATGTTTTGTTATGTGTGTGTGGTTCATTAAAAGGAGTACGAATTGAATTAATCTATATATGATATTTTAATATATGTCATTAGTTGTGGGATTTGTATTTTTTTTATCTACATAATGTAATTATAGCTGAAATTTTTAGTAATTATTGGATAGGGTAATTTATGTATGTTAGATTTCATAAATTATTCTATAGAAGTTAATTGGCATTTACTTGGGAAATTTAATTATATTTTGTTAGTAATTTTTAATGATAAATGAATTTGCATAATTGAGATATTATAAATTTGTTTATCGCTATGCTATTACTGAAATCTGAATTTGATCTTTCTAAAGATGTGTATATCACTAGTTTTCAAATAGTTCCTTCTAAAAGTGCATTTATTATGTCATGGTGTATTTGTGAGTGATTATTGAAATGAACTATGTATTCTTTTCTTGTATGAAATGTTATCCTCTTTGGGTATCTGTTGGCAATAGATAACCTTTAGGATGTAAAACTAGAGGTTTTGGGGTTTTGGTTTCTTCATGGTATCATATGTGGTTGTCATTGCATGTTTTTGTGATGTTGTAATGGTCCTGATACCTTATACCCAACCTAATTTGGTTATGTTGTACTTTATGATCTTATGAGGGTACGGTTAATTGTTATGGTTTTTTTTAGAACTAATGTGCTCTTGTATGGGCATGATGCAATTTGAGATTTATGTATTACCTTCATGATTTATTTGAGCCTAGGTAGGTTAACTAAGTGTATAGAGGGTAAGTGGTTTGTAATGGGTCCAGGGCCCTAAGTGGCTACTAGGGTATCTCATTGGCAAGTTACTTAATAAGTGAAAATATGAAACATTAAAGAGATTTTAAATGAACTAATAAGATGTCTGAGTCTCTACCCATGCCTTGAGTGCTATTGTATGCTAGGATGGGAGTTAGGATCCTTGTCTTCACAAAAGAATTACTGAGCCACATAGAGTCACTTGGAGGCCAGGGTCCAAGAGGGACTACTAGGGTTACCTTTGAGAGTAGACTTATGTGATGACACTTCCCTATATATAGCTTAGGTTATCCTACGAATGTCAGTTACCTCTGGTATTGTGTAGACTTCCTTATTGTGGTTTAGAGAGCTTCTAGGATCTTCCTATACATTTATGTATGATGTCATGTATACCTTTGATGGTTTCTTTCATTTTGTATACCCATGTGAGTGGGCATTTTACTATCTCCTCAGCACGGTGGGAGTAGACCTTTGGTTTCACATGGTCGGGTGGTAGTAATTCTTATTACCATTGAGATCTGACGGTTCTTCTTAATGCTTGGATGATCCTTGTTGAAGTTCTATAATCTTATCCTTCTTAGTCTTATGGAGACTTTTTCAATTTCATGAGTTGTATACTTATAACCATATATGGATATGGGTTGACATCCTTTGGAGGATGTGTTGTATTGTATCGTTATGTATTATTGCATAAACTGTGACTTGTGCAGTGGATGATTGATTTAGTATGTATATCTTGGGTATCAGATGTATATGTGGTCTTACATTATGAGATGTATATTGGATTATGTTGATGTATCCTTTATTTTAGTTCTTTATAGTTATTATTTGTAGATTATTTTTCTTAAGTAATTCTACGTCAAGGAACCCTCGAGAATTATTATTCTTGTTGAGTTGTACTTATGTGTATGTCATGTACTTCATTATATTGCTTCTGCATTGTTAACATTATTGTTTGTAAATATTTATTTTTTTTAATTATCATGTTAACTTAATGACATGTTTAGGTTAGTTCTCATGGGTTCCCTGGTAGGCCATTACATGTCAGAAGAGAGGAGCTCAGCATAGAGATACCGATCTTGAAGAGCTCAGCCTGAAAACTATCCTCATCGGCCACCCTGCTACATCTCATGGATCTGATAGCCTCGTAAATGCATGAAGTGGTAAAGACATGGAATTGAGGGGGAGGGGTGAGGTGGAGAGATGGTTGGTCAGGAATATCATAAAGAGTGGAGGTGTGGGAGGCAACGGATCTAAGATCGATGGTGGTAGGTGGAGTAGGATGTCAAGGGAGCATGGTGCACCAAAAAAGCTTAGGATTCTAAATGAGCGTATCGTTCAGGGATGTGCACTATGAGGCAATGAAAGCACATTTCTTTGAGTGAAGAAAGTGGCAGTAGGAGAAACGGAGGCCAGCAAAGTCAGAAGGGAGAGTCTCAAAGGTTAAGTGCAAGGAGCGGTGGAAACTTTTTTAGTCATCGTAAAAAATACTGGTTCAAAGGGAAAGTAATCTGGCGCGTGGATCTAAGGATAGGAAGTGACAGATGGAGAGAAAATTCACCTCCCAAATAGTTGTAATCAATAGGTCAAACATGGAGGAAGCATGGCAGCAGTCAAAAAAGATCTTAGGTGAGAGGAGATGACGGAGGTGGAGGGTAAAGAGATCGCAGTCACCCTCAGAAAGCCAGAAGTGGAAGTGGGTAGGATAACGATCAAGGACAGTCAGGGGATGGGGAGGGAGAGATGGGCGAGGGGGAAGAGAAAAGTAAAGTGCAAGGCTCAGAAGAGCATGGTCAGCTAACAAAAGATGGGAGATAGTGAAGCGGCGGATGGAAGGGATAAAAGAAGTGCTAGTGATAACATAGTCAACCACATTGGCACCACTGCAATGCGGCCAACACATGAAAATCTTAGAACTAGGAAAGCAAGAGAGGTCATTTAGAATAACAAAATTAGAAGACTCACAGAGCTAGATGAGGTGACAGCCATAAATAGATAAAGGTCCACTGCAATCCTCGGAAACACATTGGAGCCCCAAACTGGCAGCATCCAATTCTGAGGTACAGGTCCAGTTAGTACCTTGGTCATGTATAGGGGTCTGTAGCTCCCTATTTTGTGCATTAAATTCTCTCAAAATAATGATGTCCCCCAAGGTATTGAATCTGGAAATGCACTCTATTAGATCAATAAATGGGTCCCCATCCTCGGTACTATGAATGGTGTATGGGGAGGAGGCCAGTGGAAATTAGAAAACTGTGATGAAGATGTCTCTTTGACAGTATCTGGCATGACATACGTGGATCCACATGAATCTATCATGTGTTTCTAAATGAACCACTAAAGTAGCGCTAAAGAGGTTGTCCCTAATCAAGAAGGTAACTCCTCCGGAGCCCTGTACACCACCCGAAGAGTGAACTTCCTCCCTAAATATAGACAACCACTGATAACTATCAAAACCTAGGAGGGGACAAATAGAGCTCTCATGGGTCTTCGTAATAACCAAGATATCGAATGACCCCACCACATCCTGAAAGAGACCATGTAACGACCAAAGAGAACCATTACCATTCCAGCAGTTAATAAGAAGATAGCCAGAGGAGTGCCCACTCTTGTCAAATTGCTGACATGGTCATCATTTGGCCTTTATAGCCTGCCTTGAATCCCACCAACTGGGGGAGAATCTTGAATCACTTACTTGAGATTATGAATAACTATCCATTTACCACTGTGTCTGGCCTCAACAACGAGGTTCCTGGCCTGTTTCAATCCTGCCACCTATGATCTAGTGAGATCCTCATCTAGATAAATCTTAGATAGAAGAGAGAATAAATCCTTCTTCACTCTTAAGAATCCACAGTCTATCATGCAAAGAGAGAAACCTCATAACATGAGTACCATCGGGACAAACCCAACATCTATCAAGTGAAATATCATGAATGTCGAGCATATCCTTGAGAAAGGATTGCCTTATAGAGGAAGGATCCGCAATGGGGGGAAGACCACAAATACGTAGGTTCAACTCATGCACCTGTCTCACATGCTCATCATCCATCTTGCCTTGAACCAACTTCTCCACCCCTGAGAGAGGTGCAGGACTAACTATATTATCACAAATATAGGCCCAAGTTTTCACCTTCTCCTTGGTCTCAAACATTACATTTGAGTGTTTAGCAATGATATCAGCTTGTTCTTCTTTATATCTATCAAATCTATCAAGATTCTCAATAACCAATTCTAGGTCTGATTTAATCCATGATGACTCAGAAATAAATGTTCATGAAAAACTATGGAGTATTTGTTTTAGTTCCCACACCAAGGTAGATAAATTTTGTACAATGGCATGGAGCTAAGAATTCTCAGCCTCCAGCTTGATAAGACGGTCACGTAACCTCTGATAGGTAGGTGTAGGGGCCTCCCCAAAATCCCTAGCCATGACATTTCCCCCTGACGTAATATGATTAACAATAGAATTAGTCTGTACATTTTACTGAACATTTTCAAGGTCTTTGACCGGAACCACATCAGTGGCCATTTGGGATTCCTCAACCTCAATATTCACAGTAGGAATATCTCCAATTTGTGGAAGGCCTCCTTTTCTAGCTAGGTTTTTAATTCTCATCCACACCAAGGATAGCAGCACAGATCAAATAACACAAGACATTTTGTCAAACATTTCACATGCATGGTCGACAAACCCAAATGTGCTCATTTTCTCATGTATTCAGTTTCGCATGCATTCTGTCAAATACATCACATGCATATAAAGATAATCAAAATCCATTGGCAATTCCCTAGTTTACTATGTTTGCAAATCCTTGTTATCTCGTTGTCACTTGCATCCTGCCTACTTATCTTTTTTTGTTACCTGCCTATCCCTAGGAATCCCTGCTATCCTTGTTACAATTGAGAGGTTTCTCTAGAGAAGCAATACCACACCGCAAATCCCCTGGTTTACTAGAAATCCAAGAATTTTGTTGCCCAAATGTGCTTAGTTTCTCATGTATTCAGTTTTGTGTGCATTCTGTCAAACACATCGCATGCTAATTCTGTCAAAAATCCATATCTGCATTAAATAAAGTGTTGTGTGTACATTAAACAAGAGAATTATAAATTTATATATAAGCACCATGTGGGAGTGAAATTTTTGAAGAACTCTGAAGTGTTGTGTATGCACTAAGATATGAATTAAATTCATATATTTAATCTGATGGGCTTACTATAGGAAAGACATCCACCAGATTGTTCTGATTTTTTGGTGGTTGTCTTACGTTGACAAAAGAGGCATGGTTGTGGTTTTCGACAGATTTTGCACTTGGCAAGTTTGATAAATTTGATTTTAATTTTTAATTTCACTTTCGAATCAGCAATGGTGAGGATTGTGACTTTTTTTGCAGTTGAATCATTTGAATTGTTGGAAGGAGGGATGAGATAGCAGTTGAATACTAATACATTCAGCATGAGTCAATCTTGTACATTAAGAGAAGAAAATAATCCCAATATGTAAATTAAGGACAAATTGATTTAAGGAATGAGTTAGTAAAAATAGTAGAATGAATTAATTAAAGACAAATCCTCATTAGCAATCCCACTTCTTGATTTATGGGGTAGCATGAACAATAATATATAAATGTAAAAGACATGTTAATCATTGTTAATGAATGATTGGGCACCGATAAGTGAGAAGACCAATCATGAGTATTAATCATGGATTACATATGGATAAGGAATGATTAGCAGTAAGGATGATGTGTAGCACATAGAAATGGTATTCATAGGGTAAGTATGATGAGGATGACTACTCCTAACATTGCTAATCTAAAAATTCTGACATTAGTAAGAGAACACATTAGGGGAGATAACAAATCAAAATGTGTAGTAAAAGGTTATTAAATACAAACTAACGTAATTGTGTGATTAGAAATAGTTATGAAAGGACATAAGAAACATCCTATATAATATGACTCCATATTTAGAAATACTGATAGAAGAAGTCAGGATGAATAGGGGACATTGGGAAGGAAGACGGGAATGATAGACTAATGTCACAGATATTTATAGATTACTGATTGATATATATAACAAGAGATCATAATTTTATATATTTTTATATGTGTATGTTTAAGCTATGTCATATAAAAGTATGTTTAAGAGATCATATATATATATATATATATATATATATATCAGTCCCAAATGGGAATTGCTTCTTAGTGTTCTTCCTACCGAGTAGGCTTTGCTTTATGAGCGATTATTTTTTCTTAGTTTGAAAGGATTATCAAACTCTCCAGTATCTATGGATATTGGTATATTAGAAGAGGATATTTTTTTTTTTTTTTTTTTTTTTTNGGATTTTTTTTTTTTTTTTTTTTTTTTTTTTTTTGCAACACAGAAGATATTAATATATACTCAGCTAATTCCTTAATCACTTGCTAATATAACTAAGTGGGTAGGGATTTTGTGAAGGAAGGAGTAATTTGATCACCTCAAAATAGGTGAGAACCATGAGGGAACATACTTGTATATTGTTTCCATATCTGAGTACAGTACCATTCTAACCTAGATTTAAAAGGTTTTATATTCTCTTCTTATATTTTACAATACATAACTGGGTGATCTCACAATAGTGTGTCCCACTTTTGGGGACGAAGGAAATTCGGGTGTGAAATTTTTTCCCAAATTAGACACCTTCACCCAAAGACATATGTTCACATGAAGGGGGTGCAACCCTTCACATGAATCCATTGACATGTGGGTGTTCCCATGAAGACCCCCTTCGGGTGAAGTACCCCACATAGGGGTGTTCACATGACCACCCCCTTCGTGCGAACACCCCTTTGGCCAGATTCCCAATATATTTCTGGCGGCCAATTTCATTTTTACATTTTGGTTTTAGAGATATTGTGGATGCAAGGGTTAGCGTGAATCAATGACGTCCCAGTGTGACATCTGAACTTCCTGAGCATTTCTTACCTCTTTCAACTGTTGTTAGTATCAAGTACACATTTTCCCCTTTTTTGCTTATTTTTTATTTTAAATTATATGTTTTATAATTATTTTACTTAGGTTTTCCTTTAAGTAATTTTTAGTTCCCAAAAATTGATTTTTTTAAGATAATGTTAGAAAATTGTAGTACAAAATGTTAGAAAATGTTTAAAACCCATAGAAAATATTAAAAAATCATAAAAAATGTTTAAAAATATTTGTTTTTAAATTGCTTTTAGTTAATTATATTAGTAATTTTAATTTCCAATAATTTATAATTGTTATTAATAGAAAATTTTAAAACCTTAGGAAAATTTAGAAAATTATTAGAAAATGTTTGAAAAAATTAGTCATTAACACAATGCCCTTTCCCATGTTTCTCTCTCTCAAACACACACACATAGACACACAAAATTTCACACACGAACTCTCTCACTCTCCCTACCCCTTAAGACTCTCTCAAACCCCTTTTTAAATCTCTCTTTCTCCTCGCTTAAGACTCTCTCTCCTCCCACCCTTTAAGACTCTCTCTCTTCCCACCCCTTAAGACTCTCTCACCCCCTCCACCCCTTAGTTCATCCTATTAAAACCCCTATTGTGACATAAAACCCTTTAATAACCCTTATGACCCTTTAAGAACCCTTAGGAAACTTTAAGACACCTAGGACTCCTTATTAGGACAATTTATGACATAAGATTCCTTATCATGTTAAAATGTTATCCTAACACCCCTTAGTACATCCTAGAACCCTTTAAGACATGTAAACATGGTACCCTATGACCCCTTAGTGCATCGTAGGATCTATTATGACATAATATGACCTATTATGACGTAAGACCTATTACAACATATGACCCCTTAAGACACCTAATACACCTTAAGACACTTAGGACCCCTTAATAGGACATTTTGTGACATAAGATTCCTTAACAACCCACATTGTGACATAAAACCCTTAGTAGGACCTATTATGATATAATAGGTCCTATTATGACATAATAGGTCCTATTATTGTAACCACCTTGATGGTACCCTAAATTTTGATAATTTAGAAGTCCCAATCCATTATCAAGAAGCATGTTTCTCCATACAAAAAAATTAAAGGAAGGAAGTTCTATGACACAAATAAATAGAACTAACTAATCGAAGCCTTCAAAAAATGCTGGAATTTCAACCTACTACAAAGATGATGCCGACAGAAGCTGAAGATGGTCGAATTTTAAAAATCTAAAACCGACTCAGTTTGGGAAATCAAATTTCCTATCTCCAAAAAAAATCTTATCTTTTCACGATGTGTTTTGGATTTTTGACCAAAGCCAAATCTGAAAGTTAGGTAGTTATTTTTAAGTTAGTTTAGTGTTTTTTCAAAATATTTTATAATAAGGGTTGTGTCTTTTCACCCTAAAAAGGAGTGAAAGCCACTCAAACACATATATATACATAATGTAAAATGGAAAGAGAGACAATACAATATAATACAATTTCACATATTTGGATAGTTTTTAATCAACATGTATAACATGGACATGGATGTACTATTTTTTCAAAATCAATAAAGATAAGTCCTTTTTCTTTCACATGTGTAATAGTTTCATTATTATTTTACAATTAGTCCCTCGAATAAACCAATAGAACTTCTTCAAAGTGATAGTTTGATGTGCATGCTTCCTAATTTGATTCATAGTCTATATTTTCAATTGGTTTTCTCATTTTGCATGGTTAAATTCTATTGATTGATGCCCCGGTCAATTAGGCTGTCATCTGAGAAGTATTACCTTTTTGAAATATCTCTGAATTTATTTTAGGTTGCATGTACATTCCATAACACCTTTGAAGTGATAAGTTTTCTTATAAAACTGTCTCTGAGGTTGAACATAAGATTGGAATGATCTTGACTCTATTGCTCATAATAGAATAAGGCACCGGTCTAATCATTATTTGGATTATAGTTATTCAATTCATTGTTATAGTTTTGTGATATCTTATCTATCTTTTTATTTCAATTTACATACATATTTACTAAAAATTCTTTCAATTACTCAAAGTAATTTAGTTTACAGTTTATGATATATTGCTTACAATTTGATTTATTGAAGCCTACTTGCCATACTTTGAGAGACAGAAGTTTGAGTTCCATACACAAGTTATCTGCTATAAAAATCATGTTCAGGTGAAGGTTCACCCACCTTGGTCCTGCAGAGCCAGAAGTGTAGGGGAAGA
>MU225020.1:1326729-1353018 GCA_018584345.1 Thuja plicata | reverse complement strand
AGAGTATGTCAAACTCAAACAAGAAAGTGTCAGGATCCTCCGTTATAAGACCATAAAACTTTAGAAGAGCAGCTGTGGGTATATTTTTGAGATTAGCATTGTTTATAAGGCTTGGGAGAGGAAATGGGAAGGTAGGGTGTGCCATTACTGGAGGTATTTGATTGTGGGGTTGTTGCTGGAAAGGAGCATTAGCTACTGGATTGTTAACAATAGGTGGATTTGGGCCAGAATTATCTAGAAAGTTGGCCAAGATTTCTGCAAAAGGTTGAAAGCCGCTTATATCAAGTGGTTCTTCTCTGGAGGAAGATGTTGCAGGAAAGTCAGGGCTTGCATCTTCAAAGGGTAACTCAACTTCTTCAACTTCCTTGTTCAAATTAGCAGACTCTGCTGGGAGAAATCTGCCATATTTATCTCGTCACCTTTCTCTTCGATGCATGCAATTGAATTCTTCACGCTTGTGAAGCAACTTTTAGGGATACAAATCTAAAAACTGATCTAGGAATGAAAAAATGACTTTAAAATGTTCCTAGCTTGACACCATCCCTGGCAGTGGCGCCAAAACTGAACTACCTCACAATAGGTGTGGAATAATCATGCTCAAGGCCTTTCTTAGGAATGGTTTATTCAATCTAAGGACTACTTCTCCCATTATGAGGTGCATTTAACTTTTCAACCCAGGGATGTATACTTGAAATGGTCAGCACGATATGTGCACTAGGTTCCTTAAGGAGTCATTCTGCTTATGCTGCAGGAAGGTAAAAATGCATAAAAGAAACCTACGCTAGTGCTGCAGGAAAAGAATACATTTATCTCCTTACTAAAATGAATGTTAGAAATTGAAAACTCTACTTAAACCTATACTTTTAGCCTAGAACATCCATTATAACTATTCTTGCAAATGCTGCAGGAACATTCACAAGGTACGATGCTGCAGGAAGAAATTGCAACTTCTATCTGAAATACCGGAAATGCTAGAAATGGTAGAAATGATGGAAGGAAATCTATTCTATTCTAACCTATTCCACCTCTTAAGTGGGCCCCCTTGGTCAGTTTCTGCTAATCTATTAACACAGAACGTAAACCAAGAATTACTTCATTGTATTTCAAAAACTCATTACATAAAAACAATACATGAAAGTTGAAATAAATTGCTGTAAGATACAACAGTTTTCTCCCAAAAACTTCTTTCTCTAACTTTTCCTATCTAAATTCAAACTATCGATCCAATCCCTATATATAAAGGATCGAACACTTATTACAAAATAGAAAAGAAACTATGTTGCTAAAAACATGCCAGAGAAAAAGATGGAAATGCAACAGCCCGCGGTGTGGGTAATAAAGCTCGGGTGACCAGTTCAACATAATAAAGTACAGAGGGAATATAGAAACACCACATCCCTATGTCTTGGAATAATGGCTCCTCCATTGTAGTAGTCACTTTTCCTGGTGCTGTGATGATCACTCTGCCGTAGCTGGTCCTCAATAGTCTTCCTTGAATGTTGTCGACCACTCTCCAGCCACTTTCTCTCCTATCATGTTAGTTATGATGCGGAAATATTCATGCAACAAGCTTAATCAAATTAAATCTAGATATTAGAACATATATTCTGATGGTTTTATGAAATACTAAACTATATGTATAATATTAGTAAAATATGTCACAAACATCTACCCATGGTTTATCAGTTCTATCTAGACTTTATCACAAGTTTTGACTGGCTAGGCTCTCAAATGTTTTGTCAGAAACTAGAATAAAGTATTTAAAATTATACAAAATAAAGGCAATAATGTGGCCTTATCAAGTAGTGACCACCTAATTCACCCCTGAAAGGTGATAATCTTTGTGCAAGGAGGATAGTAACCTCCCAAAGATACTCATCATTTTGTGCCCTTACTTGCATTTGGAGTTAGATAATAAGGCATCATGACTGGAGCCATTACATGCTTGGTTATGGTCATATTATGATTATAATTTGAGTGTGTACCTAAGTCTATGAGCAAATATTTTCATGCTACACCATTGGTATAGGAGTAGGTGTGGTTGGCTCTTAATTAAACATGCTTGATGTATCAAAATTGTAATGAAAATATAAATCACCTCAAACAAATCAATATTTTGACAATCACAGACATTTTCACTACCTCAAACACTCTAGAATTCATCAAATAGACCCTAGAACTGAAGAAGATTTTCACAACTTTCCAAGCAAAGTGGAAAACTTAAAAATTCCATCAGGAGGTCACATTAGGGATCCTGAATTGCATCTGGTAAAAATTGATTCACATCTGGTGTACATAATCTTATCTTGTAAATTTTGGCTTGCATGTGGTGAACCGGATTGCATTTAGGAAGAAGAAGATTACATCTAGTAAATTAGAGATTGCATCCCATCAGTAACATCTGGGATAGACAGTACTTGCACATGTGTCAAAATTATAAACTCTATATTTTTAGGTACCCTTTTTTCTCATCAGTCAGAATCTATTGTTCTTGCTAGTCCACCTGAAGCTATTTCTTAGTCAAATTGGAAGGTTACCTTGCATGTTCTTTATGATTATCACAATTGATCCTAAATTTTGTTGTCACTTTACTAAAAAAATCTTCTTGATTCCCAACTCACTATTAGGGAATTCCAACCCTTCGACGCTGGAATCAATCACTCTGAAACACAAAACTCACATTCACTAAACCTTGGACGTACACATTTGGACAATTCTGAATTCCTTTTGGCACTATTGGGACACTTTTGATGAGATTGATATCCTTATTTCATGGTTAACACAAGAAGTAAATAATATCTAGCTGACGTTTCAGATAGACCTCTAAAATTGATCAAGACTCACCTGAAATGGATATACCTAATCGAGAATGGAGTGTTGCCTTTGACGAATATAATCAAGATGATAACCAAGATGAAAGAGATAGTGAAGAAGAAAGAAATCATGTTCATCTCTTGTTTGACTCAGATATTGGGGAAGAAGTATCAGAAGAACAATATAATAAACTCAAACAAAGTTAGAAGTTTCAAAGGACCTTCGATAAAATATTTTAAGAAGACAAGGAAAAATGTTTTCTCCATCGAGTTTCTCTTGGAGTTAAACTTCCTAAAGACTATGATGTTGAATGATTGAAATAAGAAGAGATACAAACACCAATATCAATTCTCTCTAAACAATTATATCAAATGTAAACGGAGCTCACATGGCTTAAAAAAGAGAAGAATAATCCCACAACTAAATAATCCTTGGAAAACATATGTTCATTCTCATTCAATAAGAACTTGCAAATGGTGCCTTTTCCACCAAACATCGAAATATTAAAGTATGACAAATACATGGGAGAAACGGATCCTCACAATCATGTGAGAGAATTTTTCATGTTGATTATAAATTTTATGCATGAACCCACGTACTTGATGAGACTATTTCTGGGAAGTTTAGGAGGACAAGTCATGGAATAGTTTTCTAAACTCACACCTAGTATACAAATTTTTGGAAGTTTATTCAAATATTCATTCAACACTACTCCTATAACATACAACACAATGTTACTATGATGGATCTTTGTAATACTAAACAATGAATAGGTGGATCCTTCACACACTTCTTGCAACGTTTGAGAAAGATATTTGCAAGGTACTCTCAAAAAATACCTGAATCATAAAAGATGGAGATCTTCATAAATAAATTGGTAACTAAAATGAATTATTCCCTACAAATGCAAGATTCTCCTAGTTTCGATAGAATGATGAAGAATATCATTCGTACTGAAGAGGTTATGATCAAGAAAGGGGAAATCACACTTTATAATGACAACAAATCCTCTAACAACTATAACAACAAGCCTAAATGGTGGACTAAGAACAAAAATTTTGTTAATTATGAAGTGGTGGAAGCCTCAAATATGAATGTTAAACCAGTGGTGTTTAATATTAAAAATAGCCTACAAGAAAGAAAAGAGGCTAAGGAAATAATAAAAATACCACAAATAAACATTAATACCACCAAGAATAAGACGTGGGTCTGTAGGCCTAAGAGGACATTTACTCCATTTGGAGAATCTCTTGACACGGTTTTGAAGACTCTCTTGGATAACAAAATCATTAGCTTATCAGAGTCAAAACCATGGGAACTGAAAGTAAAATAGGGATGGTGGAATGATAATGCCTATTTTGATTCCCACAAAAATAAAGAACATAAGACCAATGAATGTGTCAAACTCAAGCATGTCATACAAGAGCTCATTGATGGAGACAAGATCAAAGTATAAGGGCACACATCTAATGAAGATCACACAGATTTTAATAAACCATTTGCCAATTATGAAAAAGGAGAAGCCTCTAAATCAAAAGGAAATGAAGTCAACTACACCTATTCTCACAATGATAATGTGATCAACATTTTGGACATAAAAAGAGAATCAATCAATGTGGTCACTATCAAAGGAGTTAAGGACAAGTCAACACACTCAAATGTTGTAACACAAAGCCAAGCATAGATCTCAATTTAAGGAGTGAATTCCTCATCCAAGCAAGAAACATCATCCAAACCACCTGTTTTTACAATTCCTAAACTAGCAACATCAAGAAAAATGGTTCCCACACCATCCGCTAACTACAAATTGGTGGACCAATTGCAAAGAACCTCGGCTCAAATTTCTATATTTGAGTTGTTAAAATTATCTTCAGGGCATAGGGAAGTTCTTGAACAAGCCCTACATATATCTAATGTTCCAAAGGACATAGATATAGACAAATGCTAGGAAATGGTCAATCACATATCATCTCCCCATTACCTCTCTTTTGTCGAAGAGGATGATAAATCTTTGACTCATGCCCATAATCAGCCCTTTCACATTGAGGTTTTGATCTACAAACATTGTGTAAAATGTGTATTGATAAATGGAGGCATGGTTTTGAATATATGCACTCTCAACCTGGTCAAAGCATTGGTACTTTTAGAACACACAATTGATTCAAGGAGTAAGATAACCATCAAGGCCTACGATAAGGAGGAAATGTCATCCAAAGGACTAGTTGGTTTACCAATAAGAATACGAACAATAGAATGAGATGTGGTTTTTCAAGTTCTTGATCTACCATTAGCCTATAAAATATTACTAGGGAGACCCTAGATACATGAAATCCAAGTGATCCCATCTACCTACCACCAATGTATCAAATTTCCACACAGTGGGGTGGAAGTAACAATTCCTGCAGATTCAAGCTACACTTACAATAAAATGAAGGTAGATAGTATGGTTCCTCACAATAAGGAAGTTCCAAAAGAGTTCCCAGATGAAACATCCAAATACATGGTGATGATAAGCTTTGGAAAAATGTTAAAATTTAAAGAAACTAGCATGGGGGAATATAAATTGGATACAACACCGTTATTGGATAACATTCTTGTATCTCCTAAATCATATGGGAGACCCTCCCCATCATTTGAACCTTCCACCTCAAAAGAAAGAGTTATTCATGAACCAACTGGTATGGTTAGAGCCACAACCTCTCAAGAGGAAGAAAAGGAAGACAAATCAGTCTTGATGTGCCTCTATAAAGGGGAAAAAGGAGAAAATGAAGTGAAACATGTTGAGATATCTTCCAAAAAATATGGAAAAGGTTATGACCTTCTTAAAAGAATGGGGTACAAAGGGAAGGGACCTTTAGGAGATAAAGGCAAGGGACTCATTGAGCCTATGCATATGGATTTTAAGGACACTAAGGACAAGACGGGATTGGGTTTCATTAATAATAAATCAGGACATCCTACCTCAAGGGATGGTCCAATCTTTAATGGAGAAAGTGATGAAGATGAAGAAGAAGATGAACTCATACCCTAGATATATGAAATATTACTGTATATAGGGGTGTGTGCACCAAGTTGTGGACCAAAAAAGTGGACACATCTTTAAAAAAAATTCAAATTTCATATAACCCGATCGGGTTATTGAATAACCCGATCGTGTTATTGAAATTTTGAAATTGTACTAGGCTTGCTAACCAAGCCTAGACAATATTATTAAAAAATCTAAACTTTCTAAGAACCTGATCGGATTCTGATATGTTTCAATAAACCCGATCACGTTATTAGACATATAATCTTCCTAATAACCCGATTGGGTTATTAGAAACATATTAGTTTTTAGATAGCCTGTGGCTTAGGCCATTTCTAACACCTAAACCACAGAGCAGTAGACCCTAGAAGACCAAATACGCCAAAGAACCTAATCGAGCTTTGAAGAAAACAATAAATCTTCAACAATTTGCACATTTCCAAGCAATGGTGCCCCATAAGAAAGGTATGTATTAATTTTTTGGTTGTTTTGTTGTTGTTTTTTTGCATTTTTTATCAAATTAGGTTATGATATTGATTTTGGTTTTCTTTTAAATTAATTTCATAACATATTCATCAAATAAATCCAGAAGAAGAAAAAGAAATGAAAGACCACCCCCCGTAAACCCTCCTCCAAATTCTCCTCATCCACCACCATCACCACCCGTAAACCCTCCTCAAAATTATCCTCATCCACAGCCACTGGCACCCGTAAACCCTCCACATGTGCCATTAGATCATGTAAATGAAACACAAGAGGACCTTGTGCAATGTCTTAACCAAAATAGTACACAAATCAATATATTGGTCAATAGGTTGAATGCTTTCGGTCTTCAGCATCACTCTACCCTTGCCACTACATTAGAAAAAATGTCCAATAGTGCAAATGAGGTGTCTCAAGAGGTGACAAAATAGGGTTCATGGAGGGATAGGTGTCATACATTTTATGCTGATGGTTTATCCTATGAGGATGTGAAAAGGAAAGGCATATAAAAACATGACATATGTGCCCTTTTTACCGATCCTAATACTAGCAATTCCCTAGAAGTTAATGCAAAATGATTTCCTATACATTGGTGTGTTCATAGGGGGATAAAATCAGCTTTTTGGGATAGGCGGTACATGGTATTTGACCAACCACCTTGTAATAATAATGAGGTTCCTTTATATTTTTTGAGGAAGCTATACTATGAGTTTATCATTGGCGAGAAGCTAAATTACTTTGACTTTCGTGAGTTCCAGGGTGGAGGGAGAGGCTCTGCACAGGATAGACCTAGGGCACATAGGATTACCCAACCACAAGAGAGGAAGCATACTGCAAGAAAACCCCTCATTCATGTTGTGGTCCCAATAGTGGTGAATGAGTCTATGGATATACAGACTCTTCATGCAGCTACATCATTGACTGATGCCATTATTTAGCATGGCACTCAGTTAGTTGGAGAGGATGGATTAGTGCCTGTGTCACCTCCATCTTCATCAGATGCACCATTACGATCATTTCATCCCATGCCAGATCCATTTCCATCAGATGCACCATTAGAATCATCTCATCCCGTGTGAGCTCCATTATCATCAGATACATTTGCAAGGTTAGCCCATCCCATTGAGCATATTTGCATCAGTTGTAATGGTTTATGTGATGGAGTAGATAGCCAGGTGAGTGCAGATGGTTTGACATCCCATTCATGTGTACATTGTGAAAAAGGATGTCAAGCATCCACTACTAAGGATGTGGCCCTCACAGATGATCTATTTTCAATGGTGTATTGTTCAGAGCCAACATGAGTTTGTTTAAATTTGTGTTTTGATATGTTATTTTAATTAATTACCTAAATCTGTTAAAAGTAAATAAAATTTTATGTATAGAAGAATCTAAATTGATACATGAATAATATTCATTGCATGGTATAGTTGGTGGTGCAAGCACACCAAGGAGTGCTCATTATAGTACACATAGATTGGTAGCTCAAACACATGAGGTAATGTTTTATAAATATTCCTAAAATAGAATACAACGTTATTTTGAAAATATCAAATCTTAATAATTTATATGGTGGTAACTTTGTGTATGTTTGTTTTCTATTGCTTTATGGTCAAAGAATTTTTTCTAATGTAATTCAACTCAAGGAATTCACTTCCTTGTCTAGCCATCATGACTCAAATTGATTTGAACTTCAGCCCTCCATCCTTGGATTCAATTCAACCAATGTTGAACTCATACATAGACTCATACCCCATCCAATCACCTATTATATTTTGAATCAACCTTTAACATCATTTGCAACATCCAACCATCGTTCTTTTACTCTTATTTCTTGTTCAAAATCATGAATACAATCTTTGATTGTTCATTGATTGTGATTATCCTTAATCCTTCAATACACCTCCATGGCCTTCTGAAGACTTCCAACATATATGATGTAGAGGTGGTGGTTGGTGACCTCATTGATCATGTCTAACAACAATCCATCTCCTATTTGTAACAACTTCTCACTTCCAAAGCCCCCTTAAGGACTCACCTTCTAGGCTACCCCAAGTGCTCCTAGTGCTTCCCAAACACCATATCTTCACTCACGACTTCAACCTTCATTTCAAATCCATAAATAATCTCCTTATGGCCTATCTATCATGTTCCATCAACCCATTAAGTCTGGATAACCAATCCCTTACCCAACTCTCACATTCATCCCTTAAAGCTAGTAGCCCACACCAATTACTATGTTGTCCTTTTCTCCAACATTCCCCAAATAACTAAGGAAACTAAAACATTATTCAGATACCCTTTTGGGATCTTTAAATCCTCCCCAAGATTTAGTATATACTCATTTGGACCATACCCAAGATCCAATACTCATGTAACCTCTAAACTAAGCCTAATTCTCCTCATTTACAAAGAAACCCTTAACTCCACTTACTCTCATGACTCCAAAGGCTGAAACAGTCCTTCTAGGGGTTAGGAAACAACATATTTTCAAATCTCCAATTCTCTATCCTTTATCTATGGCCTTAGCCACTAAACCCTCACTTCTAGGATCACACACCTAGGGTCTGATCAAAAGGACCTCTCCAATCCACTCCAGGCCAAACAAACTGCATACACGCTTCACTATAGACCCCCACATGTAGAATCCATCACAAAACCCCTTCATCCTTGAAGAAATCCATCTTATAACTGACTGGTGTCAAATCAGGGCATGTTCTTTGTCAACAACCACAACCATCCTTGGTTCTTCAAACACATTCTTCCATCTCCTGCATAAGATAAGTATGGAAAAATAAATATGTTACATCTTCACTCTCTTCCACCAATCACAGTGACTACTTATGGTGGGAGAGATTCAGCATTCTAAATCTTCAAAACAAGGAAATGTTGACTGTGTTTAACCAGTCACTGGTTTGAAGACACCAGTCCAATATTCTTCAACTAAACACGATGAATGATAAAGAGGATGCAATGGAAAGTGAAAACACAACAAATTCAATGTCCTATATCATTCCTAAACTGAGATCACACTTCAAACTACCATTTAAACTCACTATTTAAACTGTACCCGTGAAACAGTGAAGGAATTTGCATAAAATAGTTTTGTTTTGTTGATTAAAAACTTCTACATTTCTTGTCAATACTCCAACATCTCCAAACACTAACTCCTCATGCCTACACTTTCTCTAAAAATCCTTACAAGACCAATTATCTCCCGGCCTAACCGTAAGAGTCAGCTACATGACTGTTACAGATTAATTACATTTTAAAATTTGTTGAGATTTGTTGTCTAGTTGACACTAAAGTGTCAACTTTGACAACTTACAACCATTTAGTCTTCCACAACATTCTATTAACCTTTCTAAAGGTTCATAACCATATCAAACTCCTAAAAACTCTTCTATCCCCTTACAAGCCTTACTAGGCCTAAATTTCCAACATGGGAAAACTATGAATTTTGGCACTCTTAGTCCTAACCTTTGACCCCCACAAATACAATCTGGACCATCCTTCTCTAACTGTGCATACAAATTTGTTAAAGAATAGTCTTGTGTGTGAAAGAAGAGTTCAAAATTTTATATTGTAATAATGGTTCGTAAAATTTGATTATAAACTTGTGATAATAGAGTTGTGGAGCATAATCATTTGTCGAATTAAAGTGAATCATAATATTCATTGTAAACTATTGCTTTTATATTTGTTTGGTGTTTTATAGGGCTTGCCAGGGACTCAGATTTCTGAGATTGAGGATGTCACTCTTTCTTCCATTGACTTTGGCTTAGAGAGCTATGTGGTATCATTTTTTGCACACCTCTTGTTTATAGTTTTAATTAAACGCATGTGGTATCATATTATTTCTCTTATGTTAATTTTGTTTTTGTTAACCTACCCCACCAAGCACGAGGTCATTAGGAAAGAGGAAGAAATCATCGAGGACGTTGAAACAAAAAAAGGTAATTAAGTCCAATTTAAGTATATTTGTTGAAATGTATTATGAACATTTCAATGTAGTCTATATTGATGAATGCACTTGACTTGTTTATTGTATACATGTAGAATCAATTGGGTTTCACTGAACTGATGAATGCCCTAGACATTGTTGATGTTCAGGAGAGGGAGGAGGTAACACCTTTTCATATTTACTTTCAATTGCATTCTTGTTTGTTCAAAATATTTTAGAAATCATGTTCCTCTATTAGTATGTCATTTTCTACAAATTTTCATATAGGAATTGGTCATAGCTACCTCACATGAGGCAAACCCTTCTCCACTTCCTATGGATCCCTTGCCTAGCACAAGAGATCTAGTTGCGGTATGCATTTTCTTTTCAGTCCATGCATTTTTATTTTTTATTATTTCTTATTTATAACATGTATTTTGTATTATTATTTTTGTTGTAGGACCCTTCACCACTGCTCGTCATTCCTTTTCCTGGCCATTTTTTATAGGAGTCCCTCTCACCCACTATGGAGCCCATTTCCTTTATCAGTCAGCCCAAGCATAAGAGATCCAGTTGAGGCTTCAGTATGCAAATTACATTCCAATATTTATGTATTTTGATATTATTTTGAGATAATATATATGGCTTAACATTTGAATTATTCTTGTGGAGAGACTTAGTGAACCAAGTGTTGTTGCGAAGAAGCTAAATTTTGATGATCCACCACATTCATAGATATATCGAGACATTTGTACATTGTATATATCGACCTGGACATAGTTGATGTCATTTTTTGTAACTCTATTATGGTTTTGGCATGTACGCCATGTATTGATATGTATGCTATTATTATTCATTTTTTTATATATGAAACTTCAAATTTGATCCTTGAATTTGTTGGTTGCATGTTTATGTCTTAAGTGTATTCTTGGTTCACATGACTTGCATATGTGCATGTGTGTTTTGATTAATTAATGTACTTGTGTGTGTACTTCATGTATATTCATGTATATGACTCATAACCTAAATTCATCTGTATGACCTACGTGAATGACTTAAGTGAATTCATGTCTATGCTTCATAATGTATGCACTACATGTTTGCTCCAAGACATAAGAAATTTTATGATTTAAGTGAATTAATGCTTGATGTGCTACATTGTATTTAGATGTATCTTTCATGCTCTATATGTATGCACTCCATTACTTAAGTGAATTTATGTTTGTAGGTGTATCTTTCATGCTCTATATAATGTTCGTTGGGTACACCTAGGAAATTATAGGGGTCTTTGGTATAGGGCACCCAAGAAACACCAGGCATGGATAGGAGTCTTCATTGGTTCATCTTCACATATTTTTAATCATGGTTAGATCCTAGAGATCAACCATTCATTTTGAGTAGATTGGTCTCATTGTAAAGTCAATCCATCTAAGTTGTCTTTATAAACCTAAGGTTGATTAGACTCATGACCTATGATAGGATAAGTAGGTTTGATTTTTTTATTCTAATAACGCTCGTACTATAGTACCTAGGGTCTTCTAATTCCTTTCAATAGGTCCAGAGGTCCTAATAGCAACATTTTGCAACATTGTCAAAAGTTGCACAAAAAGTTGCAATGTTGCTCAGTTGAAAGTTGTTCAATGGTGCATATTTCAAAAAAAAATTCATCGGACCAAACTGTCAGCTCCATCAGCTCTAGTTGGCTGAATAAATGCTAGGGGAGACCCCTTTTCACTTGCAAACCATCAAGAATGTTCCGGCGCAACTCAGACCGAAGTGTTCCCAAGGTGCACTAAGCCAAATTGGGCAGCAATTGTTGGGGAGGTATATCTCAAACCTCATGAAAGATATTAGAGATCTTTTAAGTGCACAAGGACCATCTTGGGAAGGCCTACAATCATGTGGCTCAGTTCAGGGAGATTCCACTCATATTCCATTTGCTGACCTGATCTCAGTTGGTGCAAAAAGTTGCAGTGTTACTCAGTTGAAAGTTGCTCAATGGTGCATCTTTTGAAATGTTCATTGTGGGACCAAACCATCAGCTCCATCAGCTTTAGTTGGCCAATTAAATTCTAGAAGAGACCCTTGCAAACCATCAAGAATGTTCCAGCGCAAGTCAGACCAAAGTGTTCCCAAGGTGCACTAAGCCAAATTGGGCAGTGATTTTTGGAGAGACATATCTTAGACCTCGTGAGAGATATCAGAGATATGTGAAGTGTACAGGGACCTTCTTGGCAAGGCCTACAAGCATGTGGCTTATTTTTAGGAGATTCCACTCAGATTCCATTTTCTGACCCGATCTCGGTTGGTGCAAAAAGTTGTAGTGTTTCTCAGTTGAAAGTTGCTCAATGGTGAATCTTTCAAACCATTCATCGGGAGACCAAACCATCAGCTCCATCAGCTCTATTTGGTCAGGTAAATTCTAGGGGAGACCCTTTTTTCTTGTGAACCATCAGGAACATTCTAGCGCAAGTCAGACCGAAGTGTTCCCAAGGTGCACTAAGCCAAATTCGGCAGTGATTTTTGGAGAGCCATATCTTGGACCTTGTGAGAGATATCAGAGATCTGTGAATTGTATAAGGACCATCTTGGTAAGGCCTAAAAGCATGTGGCTCAGTTTTAGGATATTCTACTTAGATTCCATTTGTTGACCTAATCTCGATTGGTGCAAAAAGTTGCAATGTTGCTCAGTTGAAAGTTGCTCAATGGTGTATCTTTCAAACCATTCATCATGGGACCAAACTGTCAGCTCTATCATCTCTAGTTGGCCAGGTAAATGCTAGGGGAGACCCTTTTTCTCTTTCAAACCATCAATAACATTTTGGCGCAAGTCAAACCGAAGTGTTCCCAAGGTGCACTAAGCCAAATTAGGAAGCAATTTTTGGAGAGCCATATCTCAGACCTCCTGACAAATATTAGAGATTTGTGAAGTGTACAAGGACCATCTTGGGAAGGCCAAAAATCACGTGGCTTAGTTTTAGGAGATTCCACTCAGATTCCATTTTCTAACCCAATCTCAGTTGGTACAAAAAGTTGCAGTGTTGCTCAGTTGAAAGTTGCTCAATGGTGCATCTTTCAAACCGTTCGTCATGGGACCAAACCGTCTGCTCCATCAGCTCCCGTTGACCAGATAAACGCTAGGGGAGACCATTTTTTTCTTGCAAACCATCAAGAATGTTCCTACGCAAGTCGGACCGAAGTGTTCCCAAGGTGCACTAAGCCAAATTGGGCAGCAATAGAAGTAAAACAATTCAAATGTCCACAAAGCATAACATATAACACCATAATTTCTATTGTAATAGATGTAAAATAATTCAAACATACAATACATAGAAAATATATAATATGAAAATGAACATACATACATAAATACAATGCATGACAAAGATATAATATGAAAATGAACATACATACATAAATACTAAACATGAACCATTATTATAATTTAGAGAAACATGAGATATCCACTGCATGAGCCATTGTTATAATTGTAATATACAAAATGTGGACCCTCGGTATATATAAATCAACCCATGGCCACTTTGATATACAATTTGATCTTCTTTCAATATACAAAATGTGGTCTCCAAATATGCATGTGGACCACTTCATAGTCATTTATATTTACAAAAAAGTGAAGTTAGATTGTTCGCAAAATTTATATACAAAATTGTCAAAATAATTCTACCATTTGTAGAATGATTCTTCATGATGGCCCATAAATAATTAAGTGAACCTTCTGGATTTCAGCTCTAACCCTTATTGTGTCATGTATTGCCTCGTGTTCAGATTCATGAAGTTTCCATAAATTCTTATTACGAGGTCTACCAGTATACTTTATCAATTCAATATTTGTTGCAACAAGAAGGTTCAAGTAATGCAAAATATGTCTATGTGTCTCATAGTCCTCAAACAACCAATTCTTAGATTTTTCAATAGGGTACCTGCATTTCATATAATCATATATGAATACAAAATTCAACATACAAAGTGTAATAGAATGATGGTAAGAGGTCTCAAATTCGTCAAACAAGAACACATTATATTTTGATAGCATACCTTCTAATCCATGTCCCTTTTACAACAACGGATCCTATTTGGTACTCAATACCCTCTCCATTAATGACTGTAGTTGTCAATTTATTTTTTCCCTCAATACAATGACACAAAAAGTAATTATTACCTTCCTCATTGTTCTCATCTGCAACAACTGCATATACATGACCTGCAATTTATAGAGGGATAAGTTAACACCCTAAACACTTAATAAATTGAGAAATTGAGAAATTACCTGGTTCAAAATGAGGGATATGTCTCAAAATGAAGAATAAATTGAGAAATTACCTAGTTCAACTAGGTCAAATATGTGATCAAAATCCGCTGATGCTTCAAACTGGCTCAATTGTAGTTCTCTAGGAAGTTGATATGTATCAAGTGGTTTCAAAGGTGTATAAGACCATTTGTCAACCCACTCTTTTGATTTGCATTCCTCCCATGAAAAATTCATACAAGACAAGAAAAAACATGCCATTAATCTAGTATAAATACCCAGTGATGTTGCATTTGAACTTCTAAATGAGTGCATGTCACTTGATCCTGTAAGGGTACAACAATCTAGATAGTTTCCAATGTTAGACTCATTTATCAACCAAAAAACCTGTTAGCCATAGAATTACCTTCATTACCTGTTCCCATCGTAGAGTTACACCATCGCACAATTTTTTGTGCATTTATTAACTCTGCACCACCTTCGTACTTCAATTCCTCTCTGGCAAGAGCTCTTTTTACACATGCACATGCACATGCACCATCATGCTCGCCTTTTCCATGCCCCGCCTCTGTGAAATTCCAAAAAATTTGAACGCCACTTGTCACGTGCATCCAACTCAACCAATAGAACATCCTTGCATTCTTGAATTGTGAGGTGCAATTATCTGACCATATTATGTTTTGGTTGTACTCAATACCTCTTTCCCTTAAATTATGATAGAAAACTTTGAAGCAACCTTGCACAAACTCTGATGAATGTGTGTGATCATCACTGATGTAGAAGTGATACTTTCTTAAAACCTTTCTATTTGCCTCTATGCTATCATGTGCATGAAAGAATACTATATGTACAAAGATCGTCACTTGTATAGAATGGTAATACAATGCTTGCACTTTATTCTGAGGTTTCAGTGTATAATTCTCAGCAAAATCAACAATGGAGACAATATTACCAAGGGGAAAATTGTCCTTACATATCTTTAATTTCTCATCCAACCACCTAGCTCTATGTGAATGACGCATGTACTCATAAACTAGTTTGTCTATAAATATCTTCATAAAATCAGCTGCGCATATATCATTTTTCACTAACTCACACCTCTTAAGTTCTTTTCCATCTTTTAGACCATAAGTTACTGTCTTGTATTTTCCAAAAGAAACTATTGTATTTCCAATCTCATTTGTTCTCTCTAGATGGTGACATATCTACAAATTTCTCATACCACCACTGCACTACAAGATCCATTCAAACACATCATCTTATAATAAATGCAACCATCATCTCAATTGCATAATACACTTGAGATAAAATCTCTTGATGATGTAGGAGGTGCTTGAAGATCACATTCCTACAAAATAGTGTTAGTGTGAAAAGTACAGCAAACATGATGATATATATCATAATGCATGGAAAATTCAATATGTACCATGCAACAACTTGTAGTGTGTGCATGATTAGTCTTGACGTAAAAGGGTTTTGTCATTTCAAAAAATCTTTGACTAATTTTAATTTGAAGAAACCTTTGGAGGAATCTTTCATAAGATTGTGTTTGTGTCATATCCAAAAAGTGTTTTGGATGTGGCATACGATTTGTAGATCTGATTCTCCTCCTAACAATGTCTCTTTGGTTGGGTGAAATCCTTATGTTGTCATGCCAAAAATTTTCAATTAATGTTATTAATGCATCAACGAAAACCTTGTCCTTGCATGGGAGTCTACCCGAGAATGACCAAAGAGAATTAGTGTTTGGATCCTCAATTTTGTCTCACCTTTGTAAGGCTCTTCGTAATGTTGATCTACCTATCCTTAATTACTTACTTGTTTTACTTACTATACGAGATTTTTTCATTTCCTTTCCCATTATAGTTGATGTGAGGACACGTCAAGTAACATTAGCATCTTTATTGTGTGATTGTGAACTAATGGCTTGGTATGTGTTGAATAGATTCCTCACAATGGTTCTCTCAGTACTATTTTCAGATGTTCTCAACCCCAAAATTGTCATTGTCTCTCTAAATTTCATATTCTTAATCATTTCAACAACTACTTGACATCTTCCACTTTGATTTAATTTTTCAAAATAGTTATTCCAAATATTTTTAACAATTCTTCTACAATTTCTTTCCGACATTTATCGTGCATTGGCCTCAAAATATTTTCATCAATGTCAATTAGAAACTTTGGTTTTCTATGAATTATTCTAGGAGGTGTTAACATAGTTGCATGCTCTACATTTTCATTAGATGAATTAGGTGCATTTATCCCCATCAATTCAATTGGTGCATGTTGATGATTTTCATTTTCATTATGTGCATTGTTTCCATTAATGACATCGAATTGAAATGGTGCATTTGTCACATTAATATTTTCATCACTTACATTGCTTGCATTTTATGATGTACCTTGTTGTATTCTCCTCATGCGCTCCCTTTGTCTTTCCTTTTTTGTCTCTCGTTGTTCAATTGTTCCTCTTTTGTTCTTTCCCATTGTTCGTATTGAATGGACCCTAAATAACATCATGAACATAGAATAACATGTGAACATAAAATACAAAAAAATAAGAACAAATCAACCATTTTCTTGAAATGAGAACTTACAATGATAAAATAACATTAAAACACAAATAAAAAACATAATTTTCAATCATTGCAAAGAATAAACATGCAAAAAAAGTGCAAACCTATCTGTTCCTGGCGTAAAACAATAGAAAAATAGTTGTGGGACCTCAAAAAAACTTTCAATGACTATTTTAAGATCATTGAAGCAAACAAAGCTCCTAATTCCATAGAACCTGATTGGGTTCAAAACCCAATCGGGTTATGAGAGCATAAAGGCTCAGTGCTCCTAATTACTCAGAACCCAATCGGGTTATGAGGACATAATGACTCAATGTTCCTAATTACTCAGAACCTGATCGAGCTCTGAAAAACTAAGAACAAAGGAGGAGAGAGAGAGAGAGAGAGAGAGAGAGAGAGAGAGAGAGTATACAATTATTTACACACCCATTTTAGGGTTATAAGAGAAGATTTACTCGAAGCTTATAGGGAGTGTGTGAAGAAAATTAGAGGGATTTTCATGAAAAAATAGGAGTTTGTTGAGCAGAAAGGGTCCTCTAATTTCTAGGTTTATAACTCTGTTGAATATGTGGGGATGAGAGGAGGTAAAGATGGTGTAGAATTTGGTCTATCATTCAATATTTTTTTTATAGAGTAGTTAGTTTATCTGGAAGCCAAAAAAACTCATATTGAATGTAATTTGATTGGAAACAAGTCTGCAAATGTGATTTTGTTGATGATAGTCAAGAGGAGGCCATTAATCATGGGCTCACCAAAAAATTGGCCATTATTCAGGGCCCTCCTGGCACTGAAAAACATTTACAAGGTTGCAAATTTTAAAGGATTTGTTTCATAAGATTTCAAATTCCTCTGGTCCCATTCTCATAGTGTGCTTTACTAACAGAGCTCTAGATCAATTTTTGGAGGGAATATATGAATACGAGAAAAGTCTAGCAAGGTTAGGATCTAGAACTTAGAGCTCAATTCTTAGAAAATGTACTCCTGACCAGGGACAAGAGAGCAATATCATATTGTTTTCTTTGGTAAGAAATATTGAAATCCTAATTTGAATGTAAAAACATCAGAAAATATAGGATTTCTTAACATTCCAAACAGAACTTGTGTTTCCCTTTCCAGGGCTAGAATTGGTCTTTATATCTTTGGAAATCCCAAGCTAGTGTTAGACAATTCTCCAGTGTGGAGTGATATCATAAAGCATTTTACAGATAATGGGTATGTTGGTAATGGAATACCACTATACTTTCCTAAACATCCAGATGATGTTGGACATGTTGTTACCAAATGGTGCAGGGCACCTCCTGAAAGTTCCTTTTTTCTTTCTTTTATGTTTTTAATAATTTGCATCCTTGATATCACCCTTGTGTGTGTAGTTGTGTGACCTAAGGTGAAGTTATAAACCTAGGTTCCTGAAACCAGAGTTAGACCATATTTGTTTAATGATTTTAAGGTTTGGTTAGAAGTTATGTTTTAAGTCCTTAGTTAGGTTATTGTCTTATTTTGAACCTCTCCCACATCCTTTGTGGTTGGTGAACTTAGAATTCTCTAGAAATAGCAACTTTCCTTCATGATTGCCAAAAGTTGTCTTTTTGCAAAGTTGCATGAGAAACTTTTGCAAAATGTTGCTCGAGAAATGACAAATTATTTGTAACCAACCTCACCCACTTTCTAAAGCATCTGAAACACTTAGAGGATTCTATTAGGAGAGAGGATTCCTTCCATTAAGGTTAGAATACACTGTGTACAAATGTTGATGTTCAAGCAAGGAAATAGAAGAGTGTTTTGAGTCATTTTTGCATGGTACATCCTGGTACGGATTCATTCTAAAGATCCAATTGTAGGAGTTTGTAATTATTTGATTCTACTGACCATTCCATTTGGTTTGAAATATTTTTTTTAAGTTAGTGAAAATTTATAGATTTTACTTGGTTGTTGTTTGAGAAACCAAGGCTCTACTGGGTCAGTCCCAAAGATGTGATCCTAACAAGAGCTTTATCTAGTGGATATACTTGAACACTTGTAAAATTATATTTAGGATCATGGTCTTTAATAATCCAGAATCTTAGACTCTCACTCTTAGTCCTACTATTTATAAAGTCAAGCCCTAGGCTAATTATCCCTATGTAATTAGCCTAGCTTTTTTATATAGTCACATGCAGGAGTTATATGTGTATTGGGGGATCAAACCAAGAGTGGTTCTAGAATAAATTGGGGTAGGTGAATCCATCCAAATCCCTTCATTTCCTTCATGAATCCACCTACCACTTTCCTAACAAACCAAGCCTAAACTAGCTAATTAGGCCTATGTGTTTTGTGAGAGTTCAGAGGTGCAGGAGTGGAATGAGGTGAGAAGGATTTGGTGGATTTAAAATCTCCATAAAGGGTTTCTAGAAACCCAATTATATCTTCTAGATCCCACTGTCACAAAAATTTAAGTTCCAAAAACCCACTAGTTAGGGCTACAAGGAATCCTAGGCCATTTGGGATTCGACTAACCTTGGGTCTACAAGACAAAACTCAGTGGTGGATTCCTAGCCTTTGGGGTCTGTTAAGAGTCTCCAATCACTTAGGATGAAGTTTTGAATCCTCTGGTGAAGTTTTATACCTTGATGTATGGTTTAGGGAAAGAGTCCCTAAAAGGGAAATTGCTTGGTTTCATAGATTGATTTGAAGAACCAAAAGGGAATAAGGGAAGTCTATTGACCCCTTGGAAAAGTCAGGAGACATCCTAAGAAGACTTGTGTGGAGTGGGATTGATCAAGTTTGAATTCTGAAGGAGTGATAAAGAGTTAGGGCCCATTAAGGTCTTCTTGTAGTGCTCTCTGCATAAGGTGGTATCAGAGCCTGCTAAGGTCTTGGAAGAAGTGAATAATGGGTGACAAAACTGAAGACTCTCTAGAGGAGGAAATTCCCACTAGAATCACTAATGTGGAATTGGCTAAAATTGTCAGGGAACAAGTAGCCAAGAAAAATAAAAGAAGAGGAGGAGAAGAAGAAGAAGAAGAAGAAGAATGCATGGATTGGGTGGAAGATTTAGAGAGCTACTTTGAGTATGAAAACATCTTTGAGAATCAAAAGGTTAAGATTGCAAAATCCAGAATGATAGGTCCTACCTTGAGTCAGTGGAACTTTCTACAAAGTGAAAGGGTGGAGGATGGGAGGAATCCTATCTCAACATGGAAAAAGATGCTAGTTGAAGTCAAGAATAAGTGTGTACCTAAAGACTACGAGATCACACTCCATAAGAAGTTGCAAAATCTTAGGTAGAAAGACCTTGATGTGAGTGGGTATACCGAAGAATTTCACAAAATGAATTTGAAGGAAAGAGTACCTGAGGGTGAGAAGCACAAGCTTGCAAGGTATATGAATGGAATAAAATATAGTATTCAAGATGAAATGAGTTTGTTCAACCTCGAATACATACACAAATGTTTTCAAATGGCACTAAAAAATGAAGAAAAGTAGAAGAGAAGAGGAGAAAAAAAATAATAGAGGAAGAGGGAATAACTTCAGGGGAAGAGGTAGATTCAATGGCAGAGGACCATTCCAAAGAGGTCAAGGGGATTTTAATAACCATGAGTCAGAAGGAGAGAAAAATAATAGAAACAATTTCAAAGGTAGGAGATCCAACATTAGAGGAAGATTTGGTGGAAGAGGACCTAGTGTCTTCATATGGAAGTGTTTTACATGTAATCAAGTTGGACACCAGTCTTTTAGATGCCCTAAAAAAGAGTGGTACTAGAAGACAAGGAGGGGACATAAGAGTACAACTTACCCAAGAAGATGATAACCAAAGTGTATCCTCCTATAATTTTGCAACTTCAAGACCTGCAAATCCAGAGAAAGGAGAATGTCTAATGATGCAAAGGAAACTCCTAAGAGTACCTACTACTGTAGAACCACCTTAGAGGAAGTCATTATTTAGAACAAGCTGCAAGGTGAATAATAAGGTATGCAAAGTTATAGTTGATTCTAGCTCTACAAATAATATTGCATCTAGGGAGTTGGTCACTAAGCTAAAGTTGCATGTAATTCCTCATCATTTCCCTTATAAGGCTTCTTGGTTGACAAAAGAAAAACAAACCATTATCAATGACCAAGTTTGGATAGATTTCAAGATAGGGGAGTATACACACAGGGTTCTATGTGATATTATAGAGATGGATGCATATCATATGTTATTAGGAAGGCCTTGGAAATATGATGTAGATGCTAGGCATGATGGAAAATCCAATGTCTATACTATAACTAAGGATGGTGTTGAATATGTAATGAACCCACTCCCTGACTATGAGAAAGAAAAACATACTACTAGCACTATCTTGCACATAGGAGAAAAGGAATTCATGAAATTACTAAAGGAGAAGGATACCCCATGTTATGCCTTAATAGTGAGACCAAAAAAGACACCTTTGAAGGATTCCAAAGTCCAAGTCCCCATTAGGTATGTAGGCCCACAAGAAGTGAAGGCATTGTTAGACCCGTATAAAGGTATCATTTCTGAGAACACACTAGAGTATTTTCCACCTGAGAGGGAAGTAAGTCATTGTATAGACTTCATACCAGGGGCCACTCTTCCCAATAAGGAAGCATATAAGATGACCCCTGAGTAGAATCAAGAGATAGCAAGACAAATTGGAGAATTTTTGTCAAAAGGTCTCATTAGGAAGAGTGTGAGCCCTTGTGTTGTCCCAGTAGTCCTACTACCCAAGAAAGAAGGCACATGGAGGTTATGTATGGATTCTAGGGCAATCAATAGGATAACCATTAGATATAGGTTTTCGATGCCTAGAATAGAGGATTTGACGGACTGTTTGGGGGGTGCAAGTTACTATTCCAAGATAGATCTCAAAAGTGGCTATCATCAGATAAGAATCAGAGGGAGATGAATGGAAGACAGCATTTAAGACTATAGAAGGCCTCTATGAATGGCTTGTGATGTCGTTTGGCCTTTCCAATTCTCCAAGCACCTTTATGAGATTGATGAATAAAGTATTGAAACCTTTTCTTAAAAAATTTGTTGTTGTATACCTTGATGATATTTTGATCTTTAGTAGGAGCAGGAAAGAACATCTCAAACATTTGGACATGGTGATGAGAAAACTCCATGAAGAGAAGTTGAAAATAAATATAGATAAGTGTGTGTTTCTTCAAGAAGAACTTTTGTTCTTAGGTTTTGTGATCTCCAAGAACAGTCTCAAGATGGATCTTACCAAAGTTGAAGCCATCCTCAATTGGCCTCCTCCTACTACTCCATCAGAGGTAAAAAAATTTCATGGCTTATCTAGATTTTATAGAAAATTCATCATAAACTTTAGTGGCATATGTGCTCCCATTATTAACACCATTAAAGGTGGAAGAAAATGCATATTTTCATGGACTAATGAAGCTAATGAGTCCTTTGAGTTGTTAAAGAAAAATATTTCAGAGCATCCTATCCTAGTTCTACCAGACTTTCACAAGGTATTCACATTTGAATGTGATGCCAGCAATAGAGCTATTGGGGGAGTTTTGAGCCAAGAAGGAAGGTCAGTTGCTTTTTTAAGTGAGAAGCTCAATGAAGCTAAACAAAAATACTCCGCTTATGATCTTGAAATGTATGCAATGGTTTAGTCACTTAGGAAATGGAGGAATTATTTATTGCCTAAGGATTTTGTTGTTTTTATTGATAACCATGCACTTAGCTTTCTAAACAAGCAGGAGAAACTTAATCACAGACATGTGAAGTGGATGGAGCTATTACAGTCTTATACATTTTCCATCAAGAATAAAAAGGGGATTGTGAAAAAAGTTGTTGATCCTCTCAGTAGGAGACACCTAACTACTCAAGCCATCCAGTTAGAGAGTTTTGGGGTCCATGCCATGAAGAATATGTATGTTAAAGATGAAGATTTCAAAGAGGCTTATCATATTTTCATTGAGATGATAGACATATACCACACTGATTTATCTGAGATCATTGTGCAAGATGGTCTTCTTTTCAAAGGTATTTCTTTATTTGTCCCAAAGGGATCTATGAGGGAGAACATTATCAAAGAGAATCACTATGGAAGCCTAGCCGGTCACTTTGGGGTGGACAAAACTTTGGAGCTAGTTAGGAGATTCTACCACTAGCCCAAATTGTAGATAGATGTGAGGATTTTTGTGGAGAGTTGTTTAGTTTTCCAACAAGCCAAAGGACACACCTCCAATGTTGGACTATACACTCCTTTACCCATCCCTTCAAAACCTTGGGATTCAGTAAGTATGGACTTTGTCCTAGGTCTACCAAAGACCAAGTCTGGATTTGATAGCATTTATGTTGTGGTTGACAGATTTTCAAAGATGGCAAACTTAATCCCTTGTAGGACAACTCATGATGCATCTCACATAGCAGGGTAGTTCTTCAGAGAGGTTGTAAGACTCCATGAACACCCATTTTCCATCATATCAGATAGGGGTCCTAAGTTCTTAGGTCACTTTTGGAGGACATTATGGAGGAAACTAGGAACAAATGTTTCTCTATCATCTGCATATCATCCATAGTGTGATGGTCAGACAAAGGTCATCAATAGATCCATTGGAAACCTTCTGAGATGCCTCACACAAGAACATGGAGCCACTTGGGATACCATTATAGCAAAAGCAGAATTCTCATTCAATGATTTAGTAAATCAGAGCGCTGGTTTAACCCCATCTTGGATTGTCTATGGCACTCACCCTAGAGGAGAATTGGAACTCAGGGATATCAAAGAAATGGACAAGAGAAGTGCACTATCTAAAGACTTTGCTGAGGTAATGAAGAAAATACATGATCAAGTGCAGACCAAATTGAAGCATACCACTAAGAAATATAAAGCGCATGCTGACAAGAAGAGGAGAGATCTACAATTCAAGGTGGAAGACTTAGTGATGATCCACCTCAAGAAGGAAAGACTGCCTAAAGAGAAATACACAAAGCTTATGATGAAAAATCTTGGCCCTTTAAATATTTTGAAGAAATGTGGCAACAATGCCTATAGAATTGATCTAACTTCTCACATTGTCTTATCACCTATCTTAAATATTGCAGACATCTATGCTTATAAAGGAGAAGCTAGTACTACTAATATTTTAGGTACTCCAGAACCTCCTGCACTCCAAACACTTAAGGAAATGCCACAAGAAACTCCTCCTGAGATTGAAAGAATTATAGACAAGAGAGTGAGCAAGAAAACTAGGAGGGTAAATTAATATGAAGACTTAGTCAAATGGAAACACCAACTAGTTGAAGATGCTACTTGGATGAACCATGTAGACATTCTGAAGATAGGTTATCCACTTGAAGAATTCACAACTCAAGAGACTTGAGTTCTTTTTGTCATGAGGAGTATGGTGCAGGGCACCTCCTAAAAGTTCCTTTTTTCTTTCTTTTATGTTTTTAATAAGGTGCATCCTTGAGATCACCCTTATGTGTGTAGTTGTGTGGGTCTATGATGTAAGGTGAAGGACCTAAGGTGAAGTTATAAACCTAGGGTCCTGAAATCAAATTTAGACCATGTTTGTTTAAGGATTTTAAGGTTTGGTTAGAAGTTATTTTTTAATTCCTTAGATAGGTTCATGTCTTGTTTTGAACCTCTCCCACATCCTTGGGGGTTGGTGAACTTAGCATTCTCCAGAAATAGCAACTTTCCTTCATGATTGCCAAAAGTTGTCTTTTTGCAAAGTTGCATGAAAAACTTTTGCAAAATGTTGCTTGAGAAATGACAACTTCTTTATAAAAAACCTCACCCACTTTCTAAAGCATCTAAAATTCTTAGAGGATTCTATTAGGAGAGAGGATTCCTTCCACAAAGGTTAGAATACACTGTGTACGAAGTTTGATGTTCAAGCAAGGAAATAGAAGAGTATTTTGAGTCATTTTTGCATGGTACGGCCTGGTATAGATTCATTTTGAAGATCCAATTGTAGAATTTTGTAATTATTTGATTCTACTGACCATTCTAGTTGGTTTGAAGTTTTTTTTTTAAATTAGTGAAAAGTTATAGATTTTACTTGGTTGTTGTCTGAGAAACCAAGGCTCTACTGGGTCAGTCCCAAAGATGTGGTCCTAACAAGAGTTTTATCTAGTGGATCTCCTCGGCCACTTGGAAAATGATAGTTAGGATCATGGTCCTTAAGAATCTAGAAGCTCAGACTCTGACTCTTAGTCCTACTATTTATGAATTCAAGCCCTAGGCTAATTATCCCTATGTAATTAGCCTAGCTTTTTGATACAATCACATGCAGGAGTTATATGTGTATTGGAGGATCAAAAAAAGAGTGGTTCTAGACTAAATTGGGGTAGGGGAATCCATCAAAATCCCTTCATTTCATTCATGAACCCACCTTCTACCAATTTCCTAACAAACCAGGCCTAAACTAGCTAATTAGGCATGTGCGTTTTGTGAGAGTTTAGAGGTGCAGGAGTGGAGTGAGGTGCCAAGGCTTTGGGGGGTCTACAATATCCATAAAGGGTGTATAGAAACCCAATTAGATCTTCTAGATAACACTTTCACAAAAATTTAAGTTCCAAAAACCCACTGGTTAGGGCTACAAGGAATCCTAGGCCATTTGGGATTCGACTACCTTGGGTCTACAAGACAAAACTCGGTGGTGGATTCCTAACCTTTGGGGTCTTTTAAGATTCTCCAATGACTTAGGATGAAGTTTTGAATCCTTTGGTGAAGTTTATACCTTGATGTATGGTTTAGGGAAGAGTCCCTAAAAGAGAAATTGCTTGGTTTCATAGATTGATTTGAAGAACCAAAAGGGAATGGGGAAGTCTATTGACCCCTTGGACAAGGTAGGAGACATCCTAAGAAGACTTTTGTGGAGTTGGATTGATCAAGTTTGAAGTTTGAATGATTGATAAATAGTTAGGTCCCATTAAGGTCTTCTTACAGTGCTCTCTGCATCACCAAATGTCATGATTTAAGGAGGTATGGCGATGGAAGTATGAGCTTTTGTACCAGGAAATGCAAAGAAAAATTAATTTATGGTCATCTTTGTCTCAGGAAATTTCATCATGGAGGACATGTGAGAATTGGATTTGCAAGGCCCGATGTATGAAGAAGTTTTAGTTTTGTGGACATGTCTGCAAGGTCTATCATACAACTTTATATGACCCCTTTCGACACATTGGAACACTCAAGTGTGTCCCAAGAGGTCGTAGGACCCCTTG
>MU225020.1:1276277-1320488 GCA_018584345.1 Thuja plicata | reverse complement strand
GACACATCAACATGCCAACTAGACATGTACACTCACACTTAATTACATTATTTGCAAGAAAATACATTTTACAAAACAAATAATAACAATAGGAATTATCCAAGGTTGAGACACCTTATTCCTAACAGTGAAAACCTGGAAAACAGACGTCACTTGTAGTCAGTGCTCCATCTATCAATGCACCTCTTGCACAAATGCTTCATGGTCATTTTGTTTGACATCAGTTGAACCTGAACCCTTCAATAATATACTTTCCTTGCCTAGATTTTGTCTATATATGCATCTTAGGATAGACATACTACACTAGGGACATTTCTGCTAGCATGTTCAGTCAGCGATTGTTCGTTGTTGTGTCATCCTAGGTCCTTGTCTAGGAAATTTTTCCTCTACAAATAGTATTTCTTCAATACTTGAATCAAAACATCATTATCACTATCACAAACAAAGGTGTTTCTTAAACACCATCTACTTGTAACCCACGTCATACTAGTGTTTCTCAACACTTCAATTGTACTAGTTTTTCTCAACACTTTAATCAAACAGTGTTTCTAAACACTCCATTGGATTGCAATTATTGATATTGTTTATCTCATTGACTCATACACAGATATACATTGCTAAAATCCAAGCTTTAATTGATGATTTCTATGCTATGATTGAATGATGAATCAAAGGTGTTCCTAACCACCACATAAACACATATAGATTGATCTTGATTTGATCATGACTCTTTTAATGTTCCAATTATGTTTCAAACTAGGGGCATATAAGTGGTTATGAATTTTCTTTGTCTTATTATCAATTGCTACTTGTTATGTCTTCTGAGTTACTTCATGATGTCTATTAAATGACAAAGATTTGCAAGGATAGGGGGCATAACATTTTCTTGATTTTCTTCTTGTGGTGATTGCTTCAATGATCCTAAAAACTTCACCTAATCTAGATGTTTATGATAAGAGCTTCCAACATGAGTGGATAGCTGCATATATATCGATCCTTTTTATGTGTAAGCTATGGTGAGGTTAAATCAATTTCCTTCTCTATTTCTAATCATCTTCTAAGTAAGGCGTATGAAACATTATGTACCCATGGATATGAACATTAAGAGTCATTGTAGGATACATATCTTATATTTCACATGAACAAAAGATTATTCTTAAATCAAAAGGAGACAACTGACAATTCATCCTAGCCTCCATGTCTTGATGCTTAGGTTTATTTTCAACATTGCATCTAATTAAGGTAATATTCATAGTTTCATGATACTTCCATGGTATTAATGATAGTTGTCCTAACCAATGATGTTCGTTACACAAATGCCCTATGATGATAAAATGCTACTTATAAAAAGATCAGTGATAGTCCTAGAGGTCAAGTTTAGTTGCATTTAAGTCTGCATGGTTCATTTGGCAGTATAAGTACTTGAGATCAAAATGATTTCTTGTTTCATTCAAATCCAAGTTGACTACTTAATCTATGTATTGATATATTCTTGTCATTGCATATCCAGAGCATAACCATATTTCATTCATCATTGGAAAAGCTAAAAACATAAAAATATAAATCATTCAAGTGTTGCATTTCTACATTATAAGTGCATCCATACATATATTTTCATAAAGAAAATCTCAAAAACATACATCTGCATATTCACATAGAATAATTTAACACATCTATATATCAGTGAAAAGAAAAGAGCATAAATGATGTCATCACATGAATATAAATATAAATCATCACAAAGACAAAGTACATCATCAAGGGTGAATCAATTTAATCATCTATACCCTAAGTGGACTATTTGTACTATATTTTGTTCCTTCTCCAATCTTTCAGGAACGAAATCAAACATGCAGCCAGTCTCCATCACAGCGCAGTAAAAATTTTGCAACAGTCTCCAAAAAATGCAGAATTGATCTATACATACAGAAAATGATCTGCAAGCTTTACGCAAACAATTTTTCAAGGTTCTTTGTCAATAATTTTCACATCACATTTTTCAAATCTTCATCTTACATCATTTTATCATTCTCATAATTATGTTTCAAAGTAATCAACTTGGTAAAATTGTGTTTCCTCTTAATACAGTTCCGTTCCATCGCATATTCTTGTTAGAATAAATGAGAGGGGGGTGAATCAGTGGCTTTAATAATTATTCCAAAAATCCAACTAAAAACTTATATCTCAAATATAACACCCTCAGTTATCTTATGGCCCCAATCTCATCAAGATGTATGCCATTAATAAACTTTAACAAATATAAACTACTCGGTAGGATATATTGTTTATCTTTTCTAGACTTTGTCAAGTAGCAGCAAATAAACGTAGTGTTAACTGACCAATCCAGTTTCAATAATGTGTAAAACAAAATATCAATGCAATGAAACATATACACATTTGACACAGATTTTAACGTGGAAACCCAATATGGGAAAAAACGCCTGGGACCAGTAACCCAAAATATTTTCACTCTTCTGAAGTGAGCTCAGTGAAGAGACAACCTTGTTAAAGGTTACAATACACACTGTTAAATGCAACCTTGTTAGAGGATTTATAACCAATAGTTTGTCTTATGACCTAGCACTCACTATGATGTCAACAAGAAAACCTTTTGATACTCTTTAGTATCTCAATATAATAAAGACTATTCAATCCCACTCGGTTAAGAGATTTTCTAAATCAATGGTTAAACTGATACAGTAAATGATCTATTAAAAATAAAACTTTAACTTGCAAATATTCAGATCTATTGTTAGTCCAATAATACCTCTCTTATCAATATACACTTTAGTTCCTTTTCTTTCTTTCTTTGTTCTGCTCGGTGAATGCTTTGTCCTCTTTTTCTTAATGTCTGTAGAATTCCTTGGCTTTGTTCTTCAATTTGTATGATCAGATCTAAATGAAGAATTATATCTTCACACAATATACTCAATATTCCTCTCTTTGATAATGAATTCCTTGTCTCTTTATATAGACATGATTATCCTCTCAATCTCCTTGTTTTTGTCATCGATCTCTTCTTGATCCGTAAAAATCACCATGCTTTGCTTTATCTCGTAAATCTCTCCTTTAGTTTTTTTCCATAAATCTCTCCTTTATAACTATGAATAAAACATGCTTTAAATATCTTTCCTTGCTTTAGTTTAACTGATCATTGATAATAAAGAAATCAATCAGTCAATCCCTAAATATAGCTCTGCCAGCTAAGTAATTTTGTCATTCTTTAACTCCAGTTCTTCTTAGTTGTCAACTTCAGTTATGCTCGGTTATTATCTCTTTCTCAGTAACACTTGCTCGGTTACAGCAGTGCTCATTTTACACTATGAACTACTCGGTGTTCACTATCACTAGGTGTTTACTGTCACTCGGTATATACAGACTTTTTATGTTTTACTGACCACATAAACTTTGTCTCTTCGGTTCTTCAATGACAATACAATACATTAACTAATTTAATGTCTTGCATTCACTTTTTCAACTCAGTGATCATCGACTTATCATTCTTCAAACATTCAATCAGTTATAGTTCGTCAATCTCTCCCTTTGGCATTGATGGCAATAGAATATGAAATATGTAGTATATTAAAACATGTCATAACATACCAAACTTATTGTTCTATAGCCAATTAAAATATTTGAATCTTGGTAATCTCTTCTAGCTCAGATTTAATATGTTTAGTTTAAAAAAATGTTTACCATACAGCTCTCCTTGTAGATTGTATTCTTCTATGTGCTCTCCCTTTCTTCATTCCCTTCAATGGATAGGTGTAGAAATTGTCTCTCCTGATTCTGTCTCTCCCTTTTTTGTATAATCACTTCTCCCTTTTCTGGATGGATATGTAGTGTTAACTCTCTCCAATTCTCTCCCTTTGATGGATGGTTATTGCATTGAATATTTCTCTCCCTTTGTGTTGTAGAGTCTTCTTCCTCCCTAATGGATATTTCATTCTTTCTCTCCATCATCATTGGATATTTCATTGAATCTTTCTCTCCCTTTAGATGCTCTTATATCTAATGAATATTTCATTGAATCTTTCTCTCCCTTTGACAACAATGCCAAAAATATATATAGCTCTGTAGTAGCCAACAATATCTCAGGTGTGTGGTTTAGATAAGTACCTTCAGTGTACTTATATGTCATTGCATTCCATATCTCAGCTTGCATCAACATGATTAATCTTTAGATAATGTGTAGGCTGATGCAACCTCCAAGTCATCTTAGTGAATAGTAGACAAGGGTCGAACCCCTAGTCTATTTATCAAGTATTCAAATGTATCTTTTGGCAATGGTTTTGTGAATATGTCTACTAGTTGTTCTTTGGATTGTACATATTCTAGTATTACCTATTTCTCTTGTAGTGTTTCCCTCAAGTAATGATACTTAATAGATATGTGCTTTGTCTTAGCATGCATCAGAGGGTTCTTTGAAATGTTTATAGCACTTGTATTATCACAATAGATAATACTGGGTCAAGAATTTCCTCATTCATACCTTTTAGCAATTGCTTGACCCATGCAATGTTAGAGAAATTTTCAGCAGCTACTACATATTCTGCTTCTGCAATTGATTGAGATATGCATCCTTGATTTTTACTTATCCATGTGACAAGTCTATCACCCATAAATAATGATCCTCCTATAGTTCTCTTTCTATCATCTACATTTCCAGCCCAATCAACATCAGTATAAACTTGTAGCTCAAATTTACCTTCTTTATTGTACCACAAACCATAGTCTTCAATGTTCTTCAGATATCTAAAAATTATTTTAATAGCATTCATGTGTAATTATTTAGGGTTAGCAGAGAATCTTGCAACTATACCAACTACATGTTTTATATCAGGTCTAGTTTGTACAATATACATTAGTTTACCAATCATAGATCTGTATAAGGTCTAATTTACCTCGGTTGTCTTTTCTTCCTTTGTCAATTTGCATCTTGTTGCCATAGGTGTTCCAACTGGTTTAGAGTCCTCCATCTTGAATATCTTCATGATTTCTTTGATGTATTTGGATTGTGTGATATAGATGCCTTTTTCAATCATCAATGTTCTTTCACAATCAACAATTGATCTATTCCTTCTTTCAGCAATCCCATTTTTTGTGGTGTTCTTGGTATAGAAACATGTCTTGTAATCCCATGCTCATTACAAAAGTTAGTGAATTCATCATAAATAAATTCTCTTCCTCTATCTGATCTTAAACATTTCAGTTATTTTCCACTTTGTTTTCAACTTTTTCTTTATACCATTTGAACATCTTAAATGTTTCATATTTCTCTTTTAAGAACATGGCAGTCATCATCCTAGAATAGCCATCAACAAATAGAATAAATTATCTATCACCATAATAGCCCTTTTTTCTCATTGGTCCACATAAGTCAGTATGGACTAACTCCATAATAGCATTAGATGTGTAGGTTTTTCTCTTGAAACTAGACTTTGTCATTTTTCCTATTTGACAATTCTTGCACATAACATGGTCAGGCTTTGAAATACTCGGTAAGCCTCTCACTTTTATTTTCTTACTAATATTAACCATGTTGTCAAAATTCACATGACATAACCTTTTATGCCACAACCAAACATCTTCATTTCTAGCCGATAAACAAGTGGTCTCAATATTATCAAGATAGAATAGATTACCTTTTGTTTGTTCACCAGTACTAATCAACTTTCCTATTCCATTATAGATCATTGCCTTTTTATTCTCAAATGCAACTCGGTGTCTTGTGTTGTTCAGTTGTGAAACACTCAACAAAGTATAGTTAAGTCCTTTCACCCAATATGAATTTTCACATCTGATCAAATTATTCAACATGATGGTACCTTTTCCTTCAACTGGGCAAGGTTAGTCATTACCCATCCTAACTGATCCACCATTATAATATTCAAAATTTTCAAACTTTTCTTTATCTCCAGTCATGTGATGAGTACAACCACTATCAATAATCCAGACATCATTTTTTCTACTTTAGATATGAAATTTGTTTCAACATACCTTTCTTCTTCATCTGAATCATCCTTCATAGAAACAAATACTACCTCAACATCTTCATCAGAATTAGTATCAGAATTTTCAGCTTTGTTCTCAACTAGGTAACAAGCCTTCTTTCCTGTGTCCTTGTAATCTTGGTTATCTCTTCTATCAGAGTGTCAGTTGCTTCTGTAGTCTCGGTCATTACTTCTGTCATACTTCTTTTCATAAGATCTGTCATTATCTTTCATCCTTTCTCTTGTTAGGGCATCTAGCAGCAAAATGTACAATTTCTTTGTAATTAAAACAAACCAATGGTAATTTACCTTTATATCTTCATTTACCTATATGTAATCTCCTATCCATTAGTGCTTCAAGTTCATCAAGTTCTTTCTCATCACTATCACTGTCACTATCATTTCTCATAGTGTGTTTGTTACTAGATTTGCTTATTTTCAGAGAGGGCTTGAATGCAGACTCAATAGTAGGTAAGACACTGTTGTCATAGATGTTCATCTCAAATGAAATAATTCTACCAATAAAACTATCAAGAGTAACATTTTTACTAGCTACTACTCTCATTTCTTGAATTGCAGATACTCTAATAGCATAAACAGGCAGTAAGGTTCTCATAATTTTACTTACAAATATTTCCTCATCAAGTACTCCTCCTACTCCACAAATAGCATTAACAACTTCCTTGATTCTGTCACTGTACTGAGTGATGTTCTCTCCTTCTTTCATTCCCAGGTCATCAAACTTTCCTCTTAGGCTTTTAGCTTTAGCTCTCAACACATTGGCATCTCCTCCATGTACTAGCTTGATTTTGTCCCACATTTTCTTTGCAGAGGTGCATGATTTCACATAGTTAAATTCAACATCAATTAATGAAGAAGAAATTTCTATCGTCATAGAATTGTGTTCATGTTTCTTTCTCAATTGATCAACAGTCAAAGGTCCATTAGGTGCAACATATTCAGTATCCTAGTGTTGTGTAATGTAATTTCCAATACCAAATAGATGAAGTCTTATCCTGATTTTCCATGATACAAATATGTCCTTGTTCAACTTAGGCACATCCCTTTTACTTATCTTGTGATCTTTAGCTTAAGTCCCTTTAAACTTTTCTTCCAAGCACCAAAGCTCTGATACCAATTGTTAGAATAACTGAGAGGGTGGCTGAATTAGTGGCTTTAATAATTATTCCAAAAATCCAACCAAGATCTTATATCTCAAATATAATACCCTCATTTATCTTACAGTCCCGATTTCATCAAGATGTATGCCATTAATAAACTTTAACAAATATAAATTTCTTGGTAAGATATATTGTTTATCTTTTCTAGACTTTACTGAGTAGCAGCAAATAAACTTAGTGTTAACTGACCAATCCAATTTCAATAATGTGTAAAAAAAAATATCAATGCAATGAAACATATACACATTTGACATATAGATTTTAACATGGAAACCCAATATGGGAAAAAATACCTGGGACCGGTAACCCAAAATATTTTCACTCTTCTGAAGTGAGCTTGGTGAAGAGCCAACCCTATTAAAGGTTACAATACACACTGTTAAGTGCGACCTTGTTAGAGGATTTAAAACTAACAATTTTTCTTTTGACCTAGCACTCACTATGCTGTCAATAAGAAAACCTTTTTATACTCTTGAGTATCTCAATACAATAAGGACTGTTAAATGCCACTCGGTTAAGAGATTTTATGAATCAATGGTTAAACTGATACAATATATGATCTATTCAAAATACAACTTTAACTTGCAAATATTCAGATATATTGTTAGTCCAATAATACCTCTCTGATCAATATACACTTCAGTTCCTTTTCTTTCTTTCTTTGTTTTTCTCGGTGACTACTATGTCCTCTGTTTCTCGGTGTCTGCAGAATTCCTTGGCTCTATTCTTTAGCCTGTATGATCATATCTACATGAAGAATTATATCTTCACACAATATACTCAGCATTCCTCTCTTTGATAATGAATTCCTTGTCTCTTTATATAGATATGACTAACCGCTCAATCTCCTTGTTTTTGTCATCGATCTCTTCTTGATCCGTAAAACTCGCCATGCTTTTCTTTATCCCGTAAATCTCTCCTTTAGTTTTATTCTGTAAATATCTCCTTGATAACTATGAATAAAATGTGATTTAAATATCCTTCCTTTCTTTAGTTTAATTGATCATTGATAATAAAGAAATCAATTAGTCAATCCCTAAATATAGGTCTGCCAGCTAAGTGATTTTTATGTTCTTTAACTCCATTTCTGCTTGGTCATCAACTTCAGTTATGCTCGGTTATTATCTCTTTCTTGGTAACACTTGCTCGATTACAGTGGTGCTCAGTATGCACTATGAATTGTTCGGTGTTCATTGTCACTCGGTGTTCACTATCACTCGGTGTTTACTGTCACTCGGTGTATACAGACTTTTTATGTTTTACCTAACACATAAACTTTGTCTCTTCAGCTCTTCAAGTTTATGACAATATGTGTATGAACAATCAAACCATATCAAGTTCACATCAATGAAAATTCAATACATTAACTGATTTAATGTCTTTAATTCACTTTTGTAGCTCAGTGATCATCAACTTATCATCTTCAAACATTCAATCAATTATAGTTCATCAATTATAATTGATGCAATCAATTGTTTCATCGATCTATCATTCTAAAGAGGGATTTTTTCACTATTTCCTTTGATTTCATTCCCGAGGGGGCATGATCACACTTAAAATTAATCAATTTCTTGCTCAAAAAGAAAAAAAAATGACTTCATCATCAAAAGACTAGGGGCATGGTAGTTTCCTTCGATCAAACTGGGACTGTTGGATAAAGGCTTCAACACAAAACAAACTTGATAGCTATGCCTACAATCTCTCAAATCTTTATCAACCTCTCAGCAGCTTCATACTAATTTTTGTTTGATCAAGTTTGAATGACTATTATCAATTCTTGTTCAATCAAGTTCTGAATTGATATCTCAAAGCTCTCAATAAGCTTCTTACTGACCTCTGTTTGATCAAGTTTGGAGTCATTATTATCAATTTTAATTTGATCAAGTTCAAAATTGGTATCTCTAGATCAATGTTCAATACACCTTCATTCAATCAAGTTCAATTTTGATACTATCAGTATTAGTTCAATCAAGTTAGACATTGGTATCATCAGCTAAATTTTGTTCAATCAAGTTGGAAATTCTAAAAACCTTCTGAAGTCAACATCAGACATTCTTTGAATCAATGTGTTGCTTGCACATCAATTCAAAGAGGGGAAAATTTAACCACCCTAAATTGGTCTACTCTACCTAGGCACCATGTTTTCCCTAAATGTGATCATACCCTCAATTATGTCAATCCAACTATCCAATTATTGGCATAATTCATCAAAATCAAAATAATTTCTCAAATCAAAGTGATTTTATCACTAACTCACATTAATTACCTTGGCCTATTTAATTATATCAAACCCATTAAAATCCTTGGATAAAGTAATTAAAATTAAAATTCAATTAATAAATACTCTCAAATAACAACTCATCACTTGCACATGAAAAGTCAATCCATGGACCAATGAGAGTTCACTCACATGGATCAACTAAGTTTCAATCCTCGCCTCTCTTCATGGATTGATCTCAACCCTCCATTTCTCATTCTCCTCCATAAAAGGACTAAATTTTGAGCTCAAAGCGTCCTAATTTTTAGAATTGTTAATTCAATCTTATGTTTCCAATTTGATTTCATGATTTTGTAGCTAATTAGAGAACATTTCATTTGTTCTTTAATGAATCATTGAACTATGTTGTTTTTAGTTTGAATTGCATACTAACTAGCTTCATTCTACATTTGAATCTTCCATTCTAGGATTTAATGTGTCACTGATCTAATGCATAATCTGAGGGAAAATTTGTAATTTAGATCATACTCTTTCTAGATAGGAAGCAATATGTCGATTTCTTTAGTTTCCTTGTGCTTTCCAATTGAATTTCATGTTTCTAACCATTGATATAATGACATATTGAAGTTTTGTGTTACAGCTTTGGAGGTACAATAATCACACACAATTATGACATAATAGACCTCCTAACATAAGATTCCTTAACAACCCTTATTGTGACATAAGATTCCTTAAGATTCTATAAGAACCCTTACTACAACATATTATGACATAATAGGTCCTATTATGGCATATGGCCCCTTAAGATGAGTCATTACAACATATGACCCCTTAAGACACCTAGGACCTCTTATTAGGATCTTTTGTGACATAAGATTACTTAACAACCCTTATTATGACATAAGATTTAGTAAGATTCCTTAAGAACCCTTAGTACAACCTATTATGACATAATAGGTCCTATTATTACATATGACCCCTTAAGATTACCTATTACAACATATGACACCTAAGACCCCTTATTAGGACATTTTGTGACATAATATTCCTTAACAACCCCTATTATGACATAAAACCTTTTAAGAACCCTTAGTAGCACCTATTATGACATAATAGGATCTATTATGCCATAATATGATCTATTATAACATAATAGGATCTATTATGACATAATAGGATCTATTATAACATAATAGGATCTATTATGACATAATAAGATATATTATGACATAATAGGTCCTATTATGACATAGGACCCCTTAAGATGACATATTGCTTTATATGACCCCTTAAGAAACCATATTAGAACATATGACACCTTAAGAGTCATTAAGATTCCTTAATCTAACATTTTTTGTTATTTAGATCTTTTTTATGATGTTTAAATTCTTTTATGATATGTTTAAAAATTATGTTCAGTTAGATCTTGTTTTAAAATTTTTACTTTATTACACATCTCTCTCTCTCTCTCTCTCTCTCTCTCTCTCTCTCTCTCTCACACACATTGTATTAGTATAATTTTAGATTGAGATATTAGTTTCTATTTTACATGCACTTGTAATGTACTTGTACTTAATTGTTAACACTTAACACATGTTACCCCTAGATGGCCACACATGATAGGGATGCACCTGGGGGTTAGGATGTAGTTGAGGGTCGGGCACCTGATGTTGGTGCACACCCTATTCTACCTTGTACTCCAGATATTGCGAGCAATTTTTAGACTTCTCAGATAGAGATGGTCTGACTTTGAGACTCCATTAGTAGATATGGCGAGGGGTTGTACAAAGAAATATTTATTTCTATATTGAGGAGTCTAGAGGAGTTGACTATGATATTGAGATCTCATTCTTATTTTACACCACAATTTATTGACACTATTTTTCAAGAGTTGAGAGATGAGATATTGGGTGACATATCCTTAGAGACAGTCCAGAGCCGTATCCATAAGGATATCATCAAATGATAGGTCTTCCCATATTATGATGGGAAGGCCAAGGTGAGGGCATATCAAGTTACATGATGTTTGATTCCTCAGATAGCATGCATAATATACCCTTGATTTCTCACAACACATGGTCATTATCCTAATAATGGTCATATTCCATTATATTTTTCCCAACAGTTGTATGTTGAGTTCCATTTGGGACTCAACATCAACTATTTAGATCTTCCAAGATATTTTGGTCAGGGGGGTGTGGTAGATTTGTAGAGAATGATCAAATCATAGAGTTGATCAAGTCATAATTTCTCATAGACAGTTGATTGGGCAGAGGACTCTGGCAGTGCCACCAATAATGGTTGCTACTGTAGATAGAGTGATCATTGCTTTATAGAGGTAAGTAGTTGGAAGGATAGGACATATTGCTTCTGCATCCACCACCATTACTTCTAACATGCTTAATAGATGTATTTTGACTAGACCAAGCCAACTGAGATCATCTTTTGAGGCTTCATCTAGTATTGATGTAGGCTCAAGTAATGACACATATGGAGCTATAAGTCTTCCTCCACCAGGAAAGATATGAGTGCTTTCTAGACATCAGAGTCATTTGGATTTGGCACTTTAATTTTTAGATGATCTCATGCAGTCATATTCATATATTGCATACTTGCAAAGGATCCTGATAGATTCTGTCAGAGATGTTATCAAAGTTGCATGGGGTCCTAAAGTTCCATTGACCTAGGACAAACCATCTAGTCATGCACATCATAGTTCATAGAAATGTGCACCATCAGATCACTCTGCAGTTGTAGAGCCATATATATGAGTTGGAGATGTCTGCATCACAAATGAGGGACTAGAGGCATTTAAGGAGTAGTAATGAGGATTGATTCAGGCTGACACTAGCAGTAATATGGGATCCTATATGGTTATGTTACTACATCCTGGAGGTTCTAAATCTACACCACTCCCCTCTCATCTACTCACACCCCTACACTCCTCATTACTAGAGAGATTCGAGACTGAAGATGGTGTGGGTGATGTATCTTTCGTCAATGATATGGTTTCTATAGCACACCAATGATCCTCCTGCTCCAGAGACCCAGGTATATAATTTTCTTTTTTTTTTCCAAGGATCAATGTACACTTATTCAATTTTTAGTTTATAGTGAACAATTAATTGTAGATGTGTGTATCGATGTCTTCTCTATGTATAATATTTTTTAGGCATAGTTAACAGAGCATATTACCTCTAGTATGGTCTTAGAGTGTGTTTGTAGGAGATGTTTAGTGGATGTGACACCTACTAGTGGTCAGGTAAGTTTTAATATACAAGTTTAAACATGCATGTGTACACTTGTGTATTTATATATTTCAAGTACTTTACATAATATATTAAATACATGTATATAACCAATTGTTATACTAAATTTGCAAGGGTTGGTTTTTGCTTCATAGCTAGAGGATGCTCATGACACTCATTCATAGGTTTGTTTTGTTTGTATGCATTTGGATGACACCCTTGATTAGGACATGTTATAGATCTTTGATTTGAGACTCATTATACATTTCATTATTATATGTTTAGTATTTTTATTTTATGATTCAAGACATATATTTATATGCTCTCCAGACCTAGACATAGACAATTTATGTGTTACATTTATGGTTGACATCTAGATGATTTATGATTTGATATTATGTAGATTTATGATTTATACATGTGTTTATGTTTGATGTAGAAATAGATAGATGTTTGATGTGTTTATATTTTATTAGATGAATATACATATAGATGATTTGATTTTATTATATGATTTAATTATATTCAATTATACATAGATATCAATTTTATTATATTTAATTATACATAGATATCAATTTGGTTCAGATTTATGCTTTGATAGTTCATTTAGATGATTGGATTAGATGAATTGATAGTTCATGTATAGTTTTTTATTATGGTAAAAATGGATTTTGAAGGGGATCTAGAACCCTTTACATAAGACAAAAGATAGGAAGAATTACATCAACCCAAAAAAAAGCAATTGAGGGGAAAAAAATAGCTTTACAGAACCCCCCCCCCCCCCCCCCTCCAGCAAAACTGACCACCAGACATAGATATAAAAAACACAAAAAAATTAGTGACGAGGAGTAGAACCCACCAACCTAAACCATATCTTTAATAAATTTAACAGTATCCTCCTTCAGCATCTCAAATTTTTGAATAGACTCCTTGAGAGTCGCAATTTTTTTTGGATTGGTCAACTTTTTCTTTTTAGTGCTAGCCTGAGTTCTAGTCCCTAGGCTAGCAGGGCTTGCCCCCATATCCACCTCATCCTTAATTTTAATAATGGGGATTTTTTGTCCTCTAGCAATGTTAGGAGGGCCCACAGGTTGTCTGTGTTAACCTTAATTCCTTCAAATATTAGTTGCATGATCCTATTGAGAGTTTTCTCAATCCTTTGAAAGTAGCTAGAAGTAGTATGCATTCGAAAGTTAACCACCACATTAATCTTCAGCTCCAGCTTCTCCAATAGATCCTTATCTTCCAACGCATTTTTTTCAATGGTACCATCAGTAGTAGGATCTTTTTTTGGCCATCAGCAGGGTGATATTTTCAACTCTCTCCTCTAGTTTGACATACCTTAGATTAATATCTTTTATCTCATTGTAGACCCAGGGGTTGATCTACATATATAGGTCTGAGCTAGCCTTGGCTGATTGTATAAAACCTTTCCCCACTTTCCCATCCATGGACTCCTCCTGACCTTGCTCCTTTTCCATTTTCACATCACCTTTCTTATCATCTTTAACCTTTATCTTCTCTTCCTCATTAATAGAATTCACAGGGGACAGACAATCTTCCTTCCTCCTAGTATCATCATAATCCACAAAAATAGGAGAAGACTCAACATTCTACTCCTTAATCAACTCATTTTGACCCAGCCCAAGACCCAAATAATCCTTATGGGAATCCTCCTTGGGATGACTAGGCCCAGGATGAAATAGTGGCATAGTGGTAGGTTTCTCATCACCATCAAGGGTAATAGATTCCATAGAAGGGTTGGGGAAATTATCCTCTATCACTTTTTACTCCTCAAATTCCTCATTTTCTGCACCCTCACTAACATCCATGACCGTATTCTCATCAGGGTCCTCTGTATCCATATTGCTCATATTATCACTATGGGTATCTTCACTATCCATATCTGAGGATTCATCTAGGGTTTCCTCATCAAATTCATGACCCATCTTGCTTTCATTGGAAAAATCCATTTTTCCCTTAGCCTCACCCAGACCTTCAACCTCATCATCAGTATCCATCCCTTTTTCTTCTGTGAGGATTTGGGCTGCTTTAACCTCATCAATTTTAGGATTTTCCTTTTGTTTCTTCTTGTTAGGGATTTTCTCCTTTTCACCAATGAGAACTCTTTTACCTTATTTTTATTTATCCTTCACATGTGAAGGTTTGGAATCATGTAGCTTAAATTTGGCATATTCATGAATAAGAAGAATTAAACCATCATGCAAGATCATCTTATCAGGATTGTTCCTATTTTCCATAATGCTCGCACCCAGAGAGTTTAAAAGAAGAAAAGGTAAATAAATTTTCTTATGGAACCTAAAGTGGTTAACCAAAACAAAAAGAAAATTATACACTCTAGTATAATAGCCTTCCAGGGTAAAATATTGCATGATGGCCTTAAGAGTTTTGGCCCAAAGCAATTTCACATGTTTACGCAAGATGAAGTCCCCTTTCTGTTTCACGAGAAGGGATTTCTCCTCATGCATTTTGGGAAACATGCAAGCCTCATCTTGGGAAACAATATGAACCCTATAGTACTTCATACTAGATGCTTCAAGTCCAATAATTTTAGAAATGATATTTTCAGTGACAGTAAAGGATTTACCACACAAATTCTTCTTACCATTGGCCCAGTTGTGTACGAACTCATTAGAGATATCTTTATCAAAGTCGTGAATCCTCTCCATGAAATTAGTGACACCTCCTTTAAGCTTCTTCCACACCTTTTCCTCCTTCTTCCATTTGCAAATGCTAGGTTCTTCACATTTAAGTTTACCACCCATGACCAAAAATTGCAAATGCAGGTTTCCTCAAAAGGACAATTCTTACCTAGATGATCCCAAAAAAAGATGCAGGACTCAGAAAATGAAATGAAATTCACATCATTAGTAGGAGTTATTAGAGCCAGAAAATCACACCTCACACACTCCAAATAATTTCCATTATGTCTCTTAAGCATGTGAAAATCCTTTGTATTCTCTTTAATAAAATTATCTATCCCTTTTATCATTAATGATAATAACCCCAGGATAATGGTCAATCTTTTCATACTTTAGGAGGTTTAAAACATTCTTCTTATACCCAATCCCCTAAATTTTATGGGTCTACAAACATTCTCCTAGACCACCAAATGAAGCCAATTCTTTTCTTTAGTTCCTAACCATAAAAAAAATTTCTACGTTTTCTCAATGATATCAGTAAACTTAGAAGGAATGAAAAAAAGGATAAGGGAATACACTGGAAGATTTTGGATGGATGATTTAAGCAATAGGATCTTCCTAGCTTGGCTAAGGAGAGATCCTTTCCAACCATCTAGCTTCTTATTGAATCTATCAATAATGCCAGTCCAAAAGGATTCTGGAGGTTTCACTCAGATAGGAAGACCCAGGTAGACTGAAGGTAATTACGAGGCTTTACATCCCAAGATAGTAGTAATCCTTAGTTGTCTTTGAGGAGGGGTGTTAACAAAGAACAGGGAGCTCTTTTCCCAATTGAATAGCTATCATGTAGCTTTAGTATAAATGCAAAGAGCCTACTTCATCTTTTTAGCTTCCTTGATATAGGAAGTACCCATAAGGACAATATCATCCACAAAATTCTCATGGAAGAAAGAAAGATTACTCAAGGAAGTTTGAAGACCCTACAACAAGCCATCCTAAAAAAATTTAGAAAACAACCTCCTCAAAATCTCTTCCAAAATTGCAAAGACAATAGGAGAGATAGGGTCCCCTTGTCGCAGACCTCTAGATGGAGAGAAAAAAATTGAAGAAGAACCATTCACAATGATAGAGATTGAAGGAGAATAAATTAGCTGATAAATAAGTTTAATAACTCTCCCATTAAATCCAAAGGCCAAAAAAATGTTGCAAAGGAAATCCCAATCCACCCTGTCATAAGCTTTAGATAAGTCCTCTTTCAAAAAAAAAAAACTTGTTTTTGAGAAGCCTCCAACGAATGTATGTTTTCATGGACAATGATGATCAAATACAAAATCTATATCCTAGGAACAAATCCATTCTACTGGGGGGAATGATAGTCATGAATCAAAAGGATACGAAGAGTGGGGACTTTGGATAAAATCTTATAAAAAGAGTTGCAGAGGCTGATACATCTAAAGCCATCCACCGAGTCAACACTAGGTATTTTAGGAATCAGAACAAAGAAAGTAGAATTAGCTTCTCTCAAAAGGGATCCCGACCCGAAGAACTCTTTAACATCCACAGAGACATCCTTCTCCACAATAGACTAGAAGTTTTGAAAGAAAAAAAAAGGGAATCCATCCGGCCCCACAGATTTCTCACCTTCAAAAGAAAAGACAGACACTTTAATCTCTTTGTTGGAAGGGACATTACATAACATAGCATTAGTTTCCATGTCAATAAGACTAGGTATCATTGATAACATCATTTCCTAGTTCTCCAAAGAAAGAGAGGAATCAACTGTCAGAAGGGGAGAAAAATAATCAGTCAACTCCTTTTTATATCATCTTCCTTCTCCAACTTACCCTAATTACTGGAGAGGTAATAAATTCTATTACAAGCTTTGTATATTTGTGCGGTCATATAGAAGAAGCGAGTGTTTTTATCCCCATCTTTTGACCAGAGTGCTCTAGATCTTTGCCTCCACAAAACTTATTCTTTAGAGACAATGTTATGGTAGTCTATCTGAATTAAATTTTCCTTAAATTTATTCTCCTTAGTTAATCCCTCCTACTGAATAATATCTTGAGGGTCATTAAGCTCAGCCTGGATAGAGATTTTAGACTTTAAAACATCCCCAAACACGTCTTTGTTCCATGACCTGACTTTACCTTTGACCACCTTAAGTTTTTTAACAACCCTGAACATAGTCAACCCCTCCACATGGACATCCCACCACTCCACAATATTCCTTTCAAGCTTTGGATGTTGAAGCCACATTTTTTCAAATCTAGACGGGGTACTCCTTTTTCTAGAAAGAGGGAAAGCCATAACGGAAATGGGGGAATGGTTAGAGCCAATACGATGTAGTGTAGATAGGGAGCAGGTGTATTTGAGGATCCAATCAGAGGAAATAAGAGCCCATTCAAATTTAACTTGAATCATATTTTCTCCCACTCTTCGATTAGTCTCAGTATAGTTCCCCCCTCTGAGATCTAAATGCATAAGTTGTTGGTTATTAATAAATTCCATAAGTTCCAAGATACTATATGTCTAAGAACACACTCCAAATTTCTCTAACTTTCTCAGAGGAGTATTGAAATCTTTCATCACCTTCTATTTTTCACCCAAGAAGTCACTTCTCACATCTTCTAGACATCTCCAAAACTTAGCTGAGCCATTCTTGGAATTAGGAGCATAAATATTGGAAAGAACCCAGCTAAATCCATCCCTGATATGATTAAATCTAACAGAAATAATATTTCCCTCAGCCTTTAAAATATCACCTTTGATAGTACTCAAATTCCCAAACAAAGTAATACTTCCAGAGGCCCCTTCAGAGCTACACCCAACGACACCACAATGCTTAAACATATTAATTTTTTCTACTTTTTCTAAACATAGTTCATGTATAGTTGATTTGATTAGATGCTTTGATTGTATTTGATGATTTGATTAGATGATTATATGTATAGATGATTTTATTAGATTATTTGATTACATAGACATCTCTAATCTTAACATTTATAGTTCATGTGTAATCAAGTAACATATATAATCAAGTAACATGTATAATCAAGTAACATTTATAGTTCATGTATAATCAAGTAATATAGTTCATGTACATAATTAAGTAACATATTATAATTGTAGACACCTAAAATCATCCCTTACAATATTATAATTAATTTTAATTATTTATATTTTTTATTCTCTTCCACTTATTTAATTAGATTTATTTAATTAAATTAAGTTTGTTATCATATAATATATGAATTTAATTTAAATATTTATCCCCTAAGTGTATTAAATTTAATTTAATACCTTATCACATTAGAATCCCTTTTTAAATAAATTTTAATTTCTTTATTCCCGCATATGCTTAAATTCTTCTAAACTATAATTAGTCTAAATCTAATTTGGATTAATTTTAAATCTAAACCTAGATCCTACCCTACCTCACATCACTCTCACCAAATAAACCTAGTCACTAATTAACTAAGGTTAATTAGACTAATTCTAGGATTCCTACACCCATTAATCCAAATTATTTGCTCACACATGTGTGAGCAAATTTCCAAAATTTGACTTTTCCAAATAATACTAATTTGGTGCCAACAAGGTTTCTTAAAACCTTGATGACACCTTCTTACACTTTCTAAAAGTGTTTCATTGGACTAAAACTCTTACACTCTCTTACACACCTCTTACATGTGTACTTTGAGTACACATTGACCCATCACATCACAAGTTGCTCACACATGTATGAGAAAACTTAGTATCGTGCATAGCTTATGTGTCCCTCATGTGGCAGCTATGTGGATGCCACATGTGCTCCACCTCACCCAAGCCCTCCAAAATCCTATAAATAGGATATTTTTCAAGAGTAATTCACCCATTATTTTCATGCATTGTTATCATGCTAGTTTGTGCTTAGAATCATTTACTTGCATTTAGAATTTTTTGTACTAACCTTTGTTTGGTAGTTGAATCTCTTTCAATCATGGTAGTTGCACTTATAGTTTTCATCCAATGCTATATATTGGTAGTTAGTCTTCATAATTTACTCTCATATCATCTATTGAATGCTTGAGACTAGTTCTTGAGTCATTTAATATCATCTCATTGTAGTTACATTTTACCTTCCATCTCAATCTTCTAATCAAAGTGGGATTTTATATATTGTGTTGGGAGAGCACACCCACAACCCTCTCTACAAGAAAATCAACAAGTCTTGGGTTCTCTTGTTTGGCTCATCGGAGGTTGTGTTGGAAAGCTTTTGTTTTTGGAGTATGATTTAGATGTGTTAATGTAGCTTGTAATTATTTATATATCTAACATTTTCATGTGTGAGCTTGCTCCCAACAGGTAGGTTTTGATCACATACATTTTGGCATGCTTGATGGGACCCACGTCCCTAAAATTGAAATGATTCTTCACATTTTTTGCAACATTCTAAAAAATGCCATGCAGAGTCGTCTCTGTCCTGGAATGATCATCTCTGCTAAATGCTCATCTGCGTAAATTTTCATTTGATAAAATCATCTTCTCTGCTAGGAGACTATTGTCTCTACTCTGTTACCTAACCTTTTCTTTTTTAAGTGATTTTAAACACTTCTTTAGCATATTTTGGATTTATAACTCTCAGGTTTCTGAGAGTACCACTATTTTACAGAGTTAAATGCTGCCAAAATTTTTTTAAAAATATCACTATTTAACCACAGTTAGCTAACTCTAATTTTTGTTTGGTCATCTATGCAGATTGACTGTCATCTCCGCAGACTGTCCTCTCTGGTGGTACTCTATCATCTACGCTCCTCAAAATTTGCATTTTCAAGTATAATTAATTTGGCTTTTTCATAGAATATCATATGTGCATTTTCTCTAATAGTCATCTACGATTTTAGACTGGCGTCTACGATCACAGACTGTCGTCTATGCATATTTTTAAAATATCAGTTGTGCTCTGTGACAGTTCTTTTTCACTTTATAGCAGGTTTTTAGGTTACTAATATTCTCTGAGTTTTGTAGTACCTCAATTCTGAAGACTACTTTTTGAAACTACTAACCTTGTGTGTTGTAGGATGTTAAGAAGAAGACAAAATCAAACTACCCACACATTGTTCTTGCAGGTTGCCTAGGAGATACGAACAAACTTTGTGTCTTATTTTAATATTTTCTTAGGAATTTTTATAGAAGGTTAACTTGTAGTATCTTGTTAAGTGATAGGGGAGTATGCTCTTGTCTTTGATTAGAAAATCAGAAACCTGGACTCCTTTGGTATTTTACTTAGAAATTAACCTTTGGAAAAGAACAACTTGTAGAAACTGATAAATACAGCTTTGACTTCCAAGACTAATCTGCATGCAAAATACCTGTTACAAAGAATGAAGCCAAAGACAGAAAAAGCAGAAACCCTTATGTGCTCAAAAAGTGAGAGCTCAAAAATGTATTTAAAGAGTATGAAAAAACAAATACAAGCATTCGACCTTAAAGGTGAATGAAACCCTAAAAAAAAGGAAAAACTAACCTAAGAGAAAGCTTAAGTGAAAAATAGAGCATGCCAAACTTAATAATTAATATCAACATGATATAATTAATAAGTGGTGAAGATAACTATGTACTCTAACACCCCCCCTTAAGTGAATCTTGAGAGGTAAGCAAACCTAGCACAGCTATGAAAGCAAGAAATGGGTCCCAGCAACAAGGCCTGATCAGGTACCCAATACAAGGAAATCTCTCTGAACCAGAGATAAAGGAGAAAACCCAATGGGAAAAACTCCTCTCCAAAAAGAGATAAAAAAGAAAGCAAAAGACAAAGGATGACTTCAAGAGACTCTCTCAAAGCCATGAGTACAATGTAAGCTACCAACCCCCCCATGAGAGAGGATCGAGGCTACAAAGCCCCCCCAGAATGAAAGAACCCCTGGATCAATGAACAAATCACCATGACTCCAATACAAAGGAGTGAAAGGAAGTGAGCACTAAAGAGGTGACCTCAAAAGGTGAGGTTCACTGGAAGGCCAAGCTGATGCTCAAATGAGAAGACATGAGGATCCTAAAATGGAATCCCCAATGCAAGTGGTATGACAAGTGTGTTGGCACTATCATGAGAGAGGAGATGAGTGTCCTCTATAGAATCCTCAACAACTGCACCTGGTGGCTCGATGAATGGAGCTGGAGGGTCTGGCAGTGCTAAAGAAGAGTCCTACTGAAGAGAAAGAACCTCAACAAGATGTGGCATGGCAGTCACAGCAGTGGTCTAAGGAACAACACAGAGGTTCAAGTGACCTGACTGCACCACATGATGCTCTCGCAGAAGAGGAGAGATGAGCTCTGATAATGGAGATGGTGGACCAAATGTGTGAATGTGTAGAGACAGGTGGAATGATCAACTATCCCTATAGAAACAATGCCACCTGTCACACTATCCCGAATGAAGACTGAATCTGGCAAGAACTCAACTATCTTCCCCGATCCACTGTGTGTAATCTGGTAAATCAAGAGAAGGTTTGCAGTCAAAGATGGAACATAAAATACATCATTGAATGTGCCATCCTGAATGCATATAGAACCTTTCCCGCAGACTGGCATAACAGTGTTATTCCCCACGAGAATGTGGGGAAAAGAAGAGAAGATCTCTGGAGAAGATGCCATATGGTGAGAAGCACCTGAATCAAGTATCCAAGGGACCTGTGAAGGGGAGGCAATGGAAGCCCGTAATGCATGACCCTATCCAAAATCCTGTCCAAATGTCAAAGATGAGTTAGTAGAATAAAAAGTAGACCCCTGTGAGGTGGAAGAGGATGGAGAGGAAATAGTGCTCTTTTGAAGGAGAGCTTGCAAATCTGCAATCTATTTCTCATAGCCATCAAATCTCTTCTGAAAACACTGTGACTCATAATGGGGCCCCTTCTAAAAATAGGAACAAGTAGGATTCTGAGTCTTCTATTTCTCCTTCTTAGAAGAAGATGGTGGATCGGTAGAGTGCTGAGAAGAGGAATCAGATATCGGCTGCAGCTTCAGCTTCTAGGTATTCTGAGATGACTTGGCAAGCAATGCCTGTGACTGTGAACCTATAAGAGAATCCATCTGACTGAGCTTGGACTGCTCATGAGTTAACCTATCATAGAAGGTCTCAAAAGAGGGCATAACATATCATGCGCCCAGTGCAACCATAGTGGAGTAGAAGGTAGAAGTGAAAATCTGATAAGGGCCACACAGCTTTGAGAGTATCAGAAAGATACACTCATCATCTGATTTCATCTTTCCAGTAACCTGTAAAATAGAGCAAAGAGACTTGAACTTCATCAGGAAGTCCTCAATACTAGTGAATGATTCAGGTACCAAGGAGGTGAACTTTGCATCTATCTCAAGAATCCTGAACTGATTCATGGTGCCAAACTAGGTGGAGAACTTGTCCCACATATCCCTGGGTGTGGTCGGACCATCTAGGTGAAACAACAATCCATCTGAAATGTTCAGGGCAATGAGGCCCATTGCCTCATCCATCTTGTTCATGTGCATAAGAGCCTCATAAGGCCTCTGTAGAACTAGCTGAACTATATCCAGGCAGGACAATAAACCTCATGACATGAGGATTCTGGTCATTTGCGGCTTCCATGTGTGGTAGTTATGTAGAGTCAGAACAACAATGGATGTGTCCGACATTGAGAGAATAAGACAGAAGTAGAAGGGTCTCTCTGAATTGAAAATGTAGAAATAAATATGCACCCCCCCCCCCCCACAAACNCCCCCCCCCCCCCCCACAAACTATCAAACTAACTCCTGTACACCACAATATGAAGCAAAAAACACAAAGAACCAGAGAAAAACCTGAGTTTCCAAAGCAGAACAGGAGCACAAAAGAAGGTGCATCTTTGACTAAAAAATCTGGTAAGAAAATGGAAAAATCAAGAATCAAGACTAGCATCAACATTTCCGGCTCAAAAACACCTTTTCGACGATATTTTGTTTTTCAAAAATGGACACCGTATGCTCAAGTTACAAGCAAAAGACCGACAAGTACCCTGAAAAAGTGAGCTTGCTGGAAAAACACAGTCCTAGAAAATAATTTGACGGTCATATGGGCATCATGGGACATCTGGCCAGGCGGGGTGGCTAGTGGGTGGTGGCACCCATGGAGGTGGCGGCTGAGCGGGGAGGCAGTGGCAGTCGGGCGGGGCTACAGTGGTGGTCGGGCGGCGGCGGCGGGTCCCGATAGCTATGCGGTGGTGGGAGGGTTGTGCGTGGGCTAGGGGTGGCGTGGTGGTGGCACACACTGGTTGCACAAAAATTTAATTAAAAAAATGTTTTTTTTTGTTTTTTTTGGATTTTTGCCTCAATTTTTGTGTCGTACGGCCCTAATAGGCCATAAAATTTCTCCAGAGGTCACTGTGACCAAATATATCAAAATTTATATGTATTTCAACTCTCCCGGGCCTTCTAAGTGCAATGGTGGAGTCTATTTTTTCTCAAACAGCTCCAAAAAATAGCACCTCCTAAGAAATGACAAAAAAACCCAAGAGAGGCTGTTGTTGTCATCTTTGAATCGCGACTTCAAAAAGTTTCAAACCAGGCAGCAGCAGTGTGGCTCTGATACCATGTAGAAAATGATAAATACAGCTTCGACTTCCAAGACCAGTCTACATGCAAAATACCTGTTACAAAGAATGAAGTCAAAGACAGAAAAAGCAGAAACCCTTCTGTGCTCAAAAAGTGAGAGCTCAAAAATGTATTCGAAGAGTATGAAAAAACAAATACAAGCATTCAACCTTAAAGGTGAATGAAACCCTAAAAGGGGAAAAATTAACCTAAGAGAAAGCTTAAGTGAAAAATAGAGTACGCCAAACTTAATAATTAATATCAACATGATATAATTAATAAGTGGTGAAGATAACTATGTACTCTAACACAACTTGCTTGGTGTGTTAGGGAGAAAATGACATTAGGTAGGAGAGTATGCTCTTTTCCCTTGGGAAAATTAGAAATCTAGACCCCTCTCATCGCCAATCCATGTTATCTAGTTAATCCTTTAGTTGGGCTTGTCGATTGAGAAAAAAATCTCCCAGGAACGACCCAAGTGAGAATGAGGTTTAAGCCCACCAATCCAACTCATGTTAAAAAAAGTTACTTCTTGGGGTTAAAGCCTTGGAAGTTGGATATTGTTTTATCTTATACTCGGCTTAACACAAAGTAGGTTTGTGAGGTCTCAATCATGTTTATGTAACTACTTGTGCCAAGGTGCTTTGTGGGGCTATACACCTCAATCGCGCTTGCGCAGACACAAAGGACATATTCAAATGGAGGCCCTGACTAAGAACTGTTAAAGTAGAAGCCTACCTGGTTCACCCCTGAAAGTATGATAATATTTGTGCAAGGAGGATAGTAACCTCCCCAAGATCACTCACACATTTGTTACACCTTGAGCATTTGGATTCGGCTAATATGACATCATGAATAGAGTTATTGCGTGCTTGGTGATGATCATATTCTAATTAGCTCTCGTATGTGTGTCTACATTTGCAGGAAAATATTTTCATATTAAGCCAAATTCCATAGGTAGGTTGTGCTTGAGTGTTTGCAACAACATGGATAACTTAAATAAACATGAATGCTCTATTGTTAATTTTTTTATAATTTCTTGTATCCCTCAAGGTTTCTTTGTCCCTTGTTGGATTGTTTTCAAGATATATGACTGTTATTTTTCTGGTATGAGTGACTAAAATCAGTTCTTGCCATCAAACAAAGTGACCAAAAAATCAATTTGGAAGTCAAATTGATCAAAATTTCATCATAAACTTCTTTGATCACAAACTGTCATCTCTGACCTGGCATTTTTGTCTATGCCTAAGAATTGTCATCTCTGACCTGGAACAGTCATCTTTGCAGTTTTTCATCTGCATCTGAGAATAGTTGTCTCCACTGGAAAACAGTGAGCTATTTGGTCTTGCAGAAGCATTTTAAACTTGGTTTTTCAAGATATTTTAAAATCATTTGTCACGAAACATTCATTTGACCAGACAAAATCTATATTTCTCTCCATGGAATATGACTGACTCTGGAAAACACAAGAAAGTTAAACTTTTGGTTCCTCGTGTTTATAATGAAAAGAAAGAAGCTAGTAGAAAAGCCAAAGAATGTCATCACATCAACAAATCTATTCAGAAAGAGATCAAAGACTTTGAGAAATTTGACACTATCATCTACAATTGCAAAGCTTCCCAAGTCATGTCCAAATATCACAAAAATCACGCCTTCATCCATTTTCAGCAATACAATTAGACAAACCTCATTTCTGAATCAAGTCATCACTTCTTCTTCATCAAAACATCATTATTCCCTTCTTGGAGAAAAATTAATCAATCTTGGACTTAATCAATCAAATCAAATCAAATCTTTCATTCCTTCATCATCCTTAGGTTGAAAGATCTTCATTAAATGTGTTTCAGATCTTCATCTCTAGTGAACACAATATTTCTTATAGAACACCAATTCGTCTTAAGTAATATAATCTATTGGTATTGTCTTATTTTTCTTGGTATCACAAGTCAATCACCAAGTAGGAGAAGGCTTTATCTAAAATCAACCCCTTGTGTTTACACCATCATAAGGTCTTGTCTCATCTAGTTTTTCATCCAAAAACCTTTAAATCCAATCCAAATTCAATCAAATCAAACTTAATCAATTCAATCCAAATATCTAAATCAATCAATCAATCAAATCCAATCAACAATCAAGTCAAGTCCAAATATTTTTCTCCTAAAATCATCATCAATTCTAAAGTTCATCCTTCATCTATCATCTATCTTCCTTCATCTTTCATCTTGCATATTCCATATTTCCTCCATCCTTTTGAGGTTAATATTGCATGGTAGTTACTCAATCCCAAGCTAAAAACATGAGGTGAACACATTTAAACACCAATCATGACGATGAGAATAATTTTTCTCATCCCTTCTTCCAGGGAGAAGAAGTACACGCTAAAGACATAACCAATGCTCCTGAGGAGAATGAAATAGTCGATCAAGATTAGAGATCTACCCAAGTGAACAATTTCTTCAGCAACCCATATAACCTAGAGATGGTTGAAAATTCCATTATTCAAAATAGTGGAGAGGTTTTCATGAACCTTATCAAGAATGGGGTCATAGTACCCGTTGATTTCAATGAATCTCTCATTTTTATCAATGTCATCAAGGATACAACCACTGCAAACATGTCCTCAACCTCAAATACAACATCATCACATGGTAAAGGGAAGACCACTTCTAGTGGACCCTCTACATTAGTCCATATATCAACTTTACAACAAAAATTTCAATTAACAGGGGAACAAATTCAACAAATTCTTAGTGTATTTCCCAACATCACTTCACACGATAGCACTCATACGAAAGCTAATGCTACTATTGATGTTGGTGCTACTATTTTTAATATCGGGCACACTTCCATCCCCTTGTCTACATAAATAGTCTCATCATCACCATTCATGTTCTCATCATCTTCCTTGAATACATATACTCAACAAACATCCTGAGCTTATCATTATACACCTCCTCCTACAGTTGGCATGTCCTCAATAGGCTTTTCAGCCTCACAGCTAGGAGGTGGAAAATCTCTTGGGCCATAATTAATGCCTCACAATGCCCCTAATTTGGCCCAACAATTCAATTATCTCAATAATCTTGTACAAAGATTACAAAATGAAGGGAAGAAAGAGTTCTCTTTTGAAGAAATATGTCCCTACGTATTTGACAAATCAATCACAATGCAACCGTTTCCTCCAAATTTCAAGATCCCAAAGTTTGAGAAGTACATAGGTGAATTGTGCCCACTCCAACATCTCAAATAATTCTACATTGCATGCCAAGAGGTCACCTACAATAAAAATTACCTAAAGAGACTCTTCACTAGGATTCTTGGCAGCCCGACTTTGGAGTGGTTCATGGCACTCCATCATGGTTCTATATCAACATTCTCTGATCTTGTAGAAAAATGTTTTGGTCAATATTATTACAACATTGAACATCAAGCATCATTAAGTGACCTATGTAATACCAAGCAAAAGAATGGATAAACCTTTGCCATCTTATTAAAACATTGAAGACACATTGCAAATTGCATGCCTTGGAAAATACCTGAAAATCATTTGATCGATATCTTCACTAGAAATCTGGTATCCAAAATGTCATTCTAAGTAAATATGGCTTCTCCTGACACTTTCAAATCTCTTGTTAAAAATAGGAAAAACATTAAAGATGGAGTTTTGCAAAAATGTGTCATTAAACATTATGCCCCTTCTGCTAACAATGATAAATCAAAGTTTTGGACCAAGAAAAAAGGATTTGTCAATGATGGAGTGAAAGATGCTAAACATGTCCAAAATGTCCAAGCATCTAACCAAAACAATAACAATAATCAGAAAAATTAGAACAACAATCAAAATAACAATCAGAACAACAACAATAACAATCTAAATAATTCTTCACAACAACAATCTTAATAACAACCTCGCAATCATTCCTACTTATTTCCTTGCAACACCAATAACAACAACACCAACAATAACAATAATAATAACAATAACACCAGGAAATACTGATATTTCACTTCTCTCACAGAACCATTGGATGTGGTCTTTCAACGATTGGTGGATCAAGGCATGATGATATATCCTAACACTCGGTCATTTGACACTCGGTCATTTGACAAAAATCAACCTAAGCCTACTTGGTATAAATATAATGAATACTGTGATTATCATCGCATCAAGGGAAAAATACCAAGAAGTGCATGAAATTGAGACATTTTGTTCAAAACCTCATATATGATGGAAAATTTGAGGTTGAGGGATAGAACCCATCATCATCCAATGCTAAAATGAAAGTCTAAAATGAACTGTTTCCTAAGCAAAATCAAAACAATGCATCCAATGTTATTCCTTATGACTACTCCACAAACACCATCATAGGTGATGATCCCACATGTGGAAGTCTAGAGGAAAACAATATCTTTGGTTTTGATGCGCTTTGTGGATGCATTGAAGAATCTGAAAATCATGTGAACACCCTTACACTTAAAGGTGTCAGTTGCAACGCTACCACCCGAAGATCAAGAGTTATTGTCTAGGCTGCCAATAATCCATCAACTTCTACAAATCCATCAATAGCTACATGACCTTCTTCATGTTATGATTTATTGGCCCAGTTAGGAAATATTCCTGCACAAATATCAATCCTTGAGCTTTTGCGAACATCAACCATCCACAAAGAAGTCCTTGAAAATGTTCTTAGTGAATCCCTTGTCCTTGAAAACATCAACGCATCCCAATTCCAAGCTATGATAAGAAATCTAGTGGCACAAGAGCATTTGGTATTCATTTACAAAGACTTCCAAGGCCCAAACAATAAATACCTTCATATTGAAGCCAAAATCCACTCCACTAAAATCAAACAAGTCCTTATAGATGGTGGATATGGCCTCAATTTGTGTACATTGAAAATGATCAAAAATATCGGTCTTTCTGAGGACCTTATTGATGTAAATAAAAGAATCATAATATAATCCTATCATGATAGAGAAAGGGAGAGAAAAGGCTTGATCACACTCCCTTTACAAGTGGGCCTATCCCTAATCGAAACAGTCTGTCATGTGCTTGGTCTAGATCTATCATATAACATATTGTTGGGACAACCATGGATACATGCTATTAAAGATGTACCTTCCACATATCACCAATGTTTAAATTTCTCACATCATGGTAGAGAAATTACTATTCTCAAAGATCCTGAGCCCTTTCAGTATTGCAAAAGATTGGAAGGAAGACAGTTTGACTATTGTCCTCTAAGTCAATTCTCTTGACATATTGAAAAGGAGAATATTATCCGACCAAAGAGTACTGAAGAAACATCTGAAAATCCTCCAAAAAATTCCAAAGGAAAAGATAAAGTTGTTGAAGAAAAGACTCCTGAGCCCGAAAAGAAAACAACATTTATAGATCAAGGCCTGGGAGATACAATTTTTAAAGTGCCATGTGCATTGGAAATATCCCTCTATCCCCAAAGTCCTATGGAAAACCATCACAGTGGACTCCTTCAAGAAAAAAAGACATCATGAAATGTAAAAATACCACTTTTGAACATTGGGGATCCTTATCTGATGAACATATGGAATCTAATGTCCTAGATTGGCTTTACAAAGAAGAAGAAGAAGAAAAACCAATGACTTTTCCTAATGAAAAATATATCAAAGCCACTCCCATTGTTAAAAGTATGGGATATCATGGTACTAGTCTCAGAGTAAGAGAAATAGGAAGAAGAATACTCATTACAACCAGAAGCTATCTGCATGGCAAAGGATTGGGCTCCTTAAAACCTAAGACTAACTTTGCTAAAGACTATTGTTTAGTTGAATTAGATTTAGACACTAAAGAGCTCTTTGAACTACCTTTCCAATATATCAAAGATGACATTGATGATGTTTCCCATATCCTTACCATCACTGAAGCTGGACTTTCATCCCCTATTCTTCCCCACACAAACCCCAAACTAATCGACTGGGATCATAAAGACTCGCTACCATCTTTATACATATGTGATTTGGATGAGGCAGTATTATCCCTCTTTGGAATTAAGAATCTCTAAGAGTATGAGCATAAAATCCACTAAAATGAACAAGCCTACTTTGGTAGCCATGTCAACACTCTTAGTCACAAAACAAAAAATCAAAATCAAAATCAAAAAGAAGATAAAACATCCCCTGGTGAAAACCTTTTGCAGGCACCTTCAGATGACCAAAAAGAGAAAATAAAGGATGTGTCGTCTAGTTAAAACCATTTTGAGGCATTAGAGGAGGGATAATTTGACCTTCCTTTCATATCATTACAGTCATAAAAATCCTCCATCCTGATCAAAGACACAATAACAGTCAATCTTGGCACAGAAGAAAATCAAAAAGTCACATATATTGCTGCATCTCTTAATGATCAAGAACACAAAGCTATGATTGAATTCCTCAAGAAGAAACAAGTCAAGTTTTCTTGGACTTACAAGGACATGCCTCATTTAGATACAAATTTAGTTGTCCACAATATTGTGGTTGATCCAAAGGTGAAGCCTGTCAAGCAGAAATTATAAAGATGCATCCACAAGTTGCTTTGCTAGTCAAAGTTGAGTTAAAGAAAATGCTTGATGCTGAAATCATCAGGCTGATTAATTATCCTAAGTGGGTCTCTAACATTGTACTAGTAGGTAAACCTATTGGGGGCATCCATATCTATACTGACTTTATAGACCTGAATTTAGCATGTCCTAAGGATGATTTTCCACTACCCAACATTGACATTATAGTGGATTTTACTGCTAGACACGAGATGTTATCCCTCATGGATGGATTTTATGGATATAATAAAATCAAGATCATTCCCTAATATCAACACAAGACTTCTTTCACCACTCCTTGGGCTACGTTCTATTACCAGATCATGCCCTTTGGTCTGAAAAATGCAGGTGCAACATATCAACACGCAATTACCACAATCTTTCATGATCTCTTGCATGTCATTATGCAAGATTATGTGGATGATATCTTAGGAAAATACAAGACATGAGACACACACATCCCCATTCTCACAACAATATTTGAACAATTGGAGAAGTACAAGCTTTGTCTTAATTCCGAAAGTGTGTCTTTGGAGTTCAATCTGGCAAGTTACTAGGCTACATTGTCTCTCTCTGAGGTGTTGAAGTATATCCAAAGAAGGTAAAAGCTATTCTAGAGATGTCAGCTCCCAAAACATTGAAATAGTTTCGAAGTTTACAAGGAAAGCTTCAATCCATCAGAAGGTTCATGTCACAACTTGCATATAAAGTACATCCCTTTTCACATTTGTTATGCAAGAACATCAATTTTTCCTGGGATTGCTTATGTCAAATAGAATTTGATCGCCTAAAAGGATCTCTAGCTAACCCTCCAATGTTGGTGCCACCTATCCTAGGTCAGCCTCTCATCTTGTATATATCATCTACTAAAGTTGCACTGGGTGCTCTTTTAGCACAGCTAGATGACAATGGAAAGGAATGAGCAATCTATTATCTCAGCAGAACACTAGTGGGTTACGAACTAAATTACCCACCCATTGAGAAATCTTTTCTGGTTGTTTTTTTTTTGTATACATAATTTGCACCATTACATGCTTAATCATAAGATCCATCTATTTTCAAAAATTGATCCACTCAAATATCTGTTGTCAAAAGCCACTCTCACAGGGCGCACTACAAAATGGGTCATGATTCTGAGTGAATTCTACCTTTCTTATGTGGACCGCAAAGTTATTAAAGGACAAGTAATTTTAGATCAGTTAGTTAAATCACCTATTCAAGGGGACCATCCAATTATAACAGATTTTCCAAATGAATCAATTCTCAATGTAACCCTGAATATCCCATGGAAACTATATTTTGATGGATCTTTTACATAGAAAGGGTCAAAGGAAAGCATCTTGTTCATCACACCTCAAGGGGATCTCATCCCTAAATCCTACAAACTATTATTTCCATGTACCAACAATCTTGCACAATATGAAGCTTTGGTGATAGTACTTCGCCAAGCCATCCAATGGAAAATCTCTAGCTTACATATTCTTGATGACTCTCAGTTGGTTATCAATAAATTCCTAGATGAGTATCAAACAAAGGATGAAAAGCTACTTCCCTGTCGTAGCCTGGTGGAAGACCTGAAACAACATTTTATAGAACTAAACTTCCAACAAATCCCCTGGACAAACAAAAAAGCATTCGACGCAATGGAAACAATTGGATCATTAATCTCCATGCCTAAACATAGTCCACGATGTGAGTTTCTCGTTGAGAATCTTATGGTCCCTGCCCATGACCAGCCAAAGACTAACATGGTATATGAAATTTATGATCTAAATTCCCCTTGGTACCAAGAAATCTATTCCTACCTGAAAAATAAGGTCATTCCACTTACCGTCACCCTGGATCAACACCAAACCCTCATCCATCAAACCTCACGCTATACAATCCTTGGTGATACCCTGTTTCAAAAACACTTTGTCAGAACACTTCTAAGGTGTCTGAATTCTGATGAAGCGAAAACATCATTAGAGGAGGTACATCAAGGGATTTGTGGGGCCCATTCTAGTGGTCTCACCTTGGCCAAGAAATTGATACACACTGAATACTATTTGCCTACTATGGAACAAGATGCCTATCATTATGTAAAGAAGTGTGTGCCCTATCAGTACCATGGTGATCTAATACACACTCCCTCCCAATCTCTCTAGCCTATCATCATACCTTGGCCTTTCTCCCATTGGGGACTCGACCTTGTTGGCCATATTTTTCCAAATTCCTCCAATGGCCCCAAATACATCCTTGTTGCCATAGAATATTTCACCAAATGGGTTGAGGTTGTCCCTCTTACCTATACAACTGGAAAATAGATCTCAAAGTTCATTCTAAACTATTTATCTATCTTTATGGCATTCCTTAAGACATTATCACTGATAATGGAACCCCATTCAAAAATAAGGATGTCATAGAACTTTGTAAGAAATTTGGCATTACCCAGCATTCCTCTTCCAAATACTTCCCGCAAGGAAATGGTTAAGTAGAGGCTACCAACAAAACCATTCTCAAAATCCTCAAAAAGATAGTTGATGAAGTTGGTCATGATTTACACCTTTGCCTAAATCCCTCCCTCTGGTCCTACCATACTTCTATCTGTACCCCTACTGGAGCCACTCTATTCGCCCTTGTCCATTGTACTAAGGCTATTCTCCCCATTGAAATTGAGCTCCCTTCCATCAGAATCTCCATGAAGAATCGGATGTCCAAAGAAGAATCCCAAGTTTCTCACTTGCAAGAGCTTGAAATCCTTGATGAAAGATGCTATAATGCCCTCAACCACCTCCGCATGTATTGTAATTGCCTCCTCTTACAGTTCAATAAGAAGATCAAACCTCATTAGTTTGAGGTGGGCGATCTTGTCCTATAACACAATATGAAGAATCTCCAAAACCGTGAAAAGAAAGGGAAGTTTGAGTCTAACTGGTTGGGGCCTTGTGGTTACAGCTAAATTTGGTTCTAGAGCTTATCAGATTGCAACACTAGAGGGATTTCATGTCCCTGGTCCTGTGAATATTGTACATCTCAAACACTTCTATGTGTAGTGTGTTCATAGTTCTTTGTACATCTTAAAATCAATACAAAATCCAAAAAAATGAGAAAATTAGTATTACAAAATCAAAAAAAAATCAAAAAATCAGCAGTGAAAAATGTTTTTACAAAAAAGCGAAAAATCAAAAAAGAGAAAGAGAAAGAAAATCGTCCATTTGTGAAAACCACTTTGGTGGTGCAATAGATAAGTACCATGGAGAAAAATTGTTTCAGGCATCATGCATAGTCACATCTACCATCTATTTGTACCATCCCTTACACGCCATCCAACACCTGGTCCTAATAAATCTGTTACACTACCCATATTTGTGCAAGTAGTTTCCTTACATCTTCGCATCTACAATAAAACCTTATTCCTGCATGACCGAGCTTACCCCATGATACTGAGATTTTTCCCAAACATGGCGATTGCAAGCATTCTCACAAATCAACTGACAGATTGAATTTCACAGCTTTAATTCCATTCACAAGCAATTGCCAGCGAATGCATGTTTCAACAATCAATCAATCTTTGCCCGTCATGATGTATCCTTATGGTGCCAACTTATCAATCCTCCATCACACAATCATGTTCATGGCAAGAAATTTTGAACTGAATGACTTCTTGGTCATGATGCCTTTATGTTGATTTTATTTTTGTGTTATAATATATCCTCCTCATGATTGACTTGATCTTTAATATCTTGGTTCATCATGAATGGTGTCTATTGGAATACATGTCTTTTGCGGTATGGTATGTTTGTCATAGTTGTTTAGTGAAATTTTGTTTGGTCTATAGTCATGCCTATGTATGCCTCACTAAGGGAAAATTTTATGCACATCCCACCAAATCCTTAAAAATATTTGGGTGTATTAAATCCTCCCATGAGTGTCAATTCATTGGTACCATCATGGCTCAGAATCTTACATCCATGTTATTAACAAGCTATGTGTCTGAGAGTCTTGTCGACACAAAGGAACAATTTCATTGTGTTCTCTAACACATTATGCATAACTCCTTTTGCAAAATCAAATTAGGGTGTGCTCTCCAACATTAACACAATGTGATCCCATGAAAAATCATGTAGTTAGATTGCATATTAGATAGGTCATGTTACATTTTTTGTTACTCTTGGAAAGGATTCATGTTTATTCCCTCTAAAGCTAGCTACATGATCCTCTTAGTTATGGTTAGTACACACAAAAACACATTGTCCTCATTCGATTCTTCATTTAGTTGCATTCATTATCTCATGATGAGTTTAAGTATTGACTTCAAATTCATCCTAATTATCTAGATGCATTTCATTACATTATCTCATTACTCATTAATCATTAATCATTAGTCCTTATTCATTAATCATTAATCATTGGTCATCATTTTTTAAGCATTCTTTTATTACTCATTAGTCATTTAATACTCATTTTCATCATTCCATTGCATTACTCATTAAGCCCATTAAATCATTACTTTGCATTAATCATTAATCATTACATTACTCATCAGGTCCTTTAATCATTACATTCCATTTATCATTAAGTACATCATTCATTAATCATTATATTGTAATTAATCAATCCATTATTCCACATTACATCCACTTATTCCACATTGCATTAAACATTACATCCATAATATTTAAACATTGCATCCATTTGCATGTAAAATCATTAAACACATAAACATCACATATCACATCCTACATCACAAATATGTCAGTATCATCAACATCACATCCTTCATCACACATGTCAGTCATAAAACCATCATCATATGCATATTGAAATCTCATACATAGGATCATCAATAAGAGTGTCTTTATATATCAAATGTACAATAAAGTACATCAATGTCAAAATCCATATACATGTATATATAAAAATATCATTGTACATATAACTCAAAGTTAAAAATGCATGTGTATCAACCATCAACTGAGTTGACTCATGAGGCAAGCTATGAGGATGGTCCAGCCCAACCTATCCCATCACCCCCTCTATCTCGAGGAGGTTTCATCCCTATGGAACCATGTGAAGCTCTGCATGTGCTCTATGTTACAAGTGTGGTTTCCGTTGAACCAAAAGATCGACATGTTAATGTCCAATACAACCACTAGACTTATAGAATCCACAGGAGGGGTTTAAACCATGTCACGAAACTTGAGGGGGGCGCTGACCATTTTTTCAAAAATCTCCCCCTCAGCATTACCTGAGGGGATTTGAACCTATGACCAAGCTCTAATACCAATTTCTACAAGTGTGGTTGATGTTGCACCAAAAGATCAACCTGTTAATGTTTGATACAACCACTAGACTTATAGAATCCATAGGAGGTGCTTAAACCATGTCACAAATCCCGAGGGGAGTGCTCACCATTTTTCCAAAAATATCCCCCTCGGCGTTACCCAAGGGGATTCAAACCTGTGACCAAGATCTGTAACCACTAGCTACAAGTGTGGTTGGCGTTGCACCAAAATATCAACATGTTAATACCTGATACAACCACTAGAATTATAGAATCCACAGGAGGCGGTTAAACCATGTCATGAATCCTGCGGGGAGCGCTGACCATTTTTCCAACACTTTGTGTCATGGATATCTCTGAATATGCAGGCTCCCTCTATCCCTCTGATACAACCCAAAAATATAGGCCAATGTAATGTGCATCCTCTCACCCTCTCTTGCTTGCCTCCCTGTGTGCTACAAAATAATTAGCTAGCACCTGTCCTACTCCTCCTGTAGTAGCTATCTAGTGGGATATATCCCGCTTTCCCTTGTATACCTCTACTTGTCTCTGAGCCTCATCTTGCTATGCAATCAAGCCCTCAACCTGCACTGTCAGCCTCTAAATCTCTGCCTGCAGTTGTGCTATTTGTTGATCCCCTTCCCCGACTCCTATACGAGTCTCAATCACAATGAACTCTCCTCCATCTACTCGGTCCTGTAGTGTGTCTAATGCACTCTAAGCACTGTCGGCTTGTGTGGTCTCTCCTACTAGTAAGCCCTATACTCAGGCCATCTTTGTCTGGATGTTGACCCCTGATACCTTTGTTGTGGCTAATATCCCATGTACCTGTGTCATCTCTATGTAAAGTCTATCTCACTTTGTGATGACAGTATCATGCATGAGCTATAGAACATAACCTATTGGTGTCCCATGTGGCCCCTATACTTGTGACCCCTATACCTATGGCCCCTATCCCTTTAATCCTGGTGGTGCTCTACCCATAGGAATTTGTACCTGTCCCAGTCTCCTCTAAGCCACCACTCACAGCTACCCTCTCAGCTTCCCTCTCTCTGGCCCTCCTTCTCCTCTATCTCCCCCATCATCATTCCCATATACTCCAGCCCCATCCTGACCTCATGCGGGTTTCTCTCCTACCTAAATAATCCCAGGGATTGTCAGTCTAACTGGCCTATTTGCATCCCACCACTGTGCATAAGCTGGGGTCACCCCTGCATCTGTCACCCCATCCTATCCTTGCTTCCATGGTAGCAATATCATCCCTATCCATGAGGCTCAGGCTCCCCTCAAATTAACTTCTATCCCCTAGAGGCTCCCCACCTCCCTTATGACCAGTGGATGCAGGAATCCATCTGGCACTGCATCATGGACCTGTCCAAATTGCCTTCGTACCCATGACAACATGTACTGAGCAATCATATAGGTTATTCTGTCGATTAGCCAGTAGTCTTTCTGGACAAACTTGAAAATGTATGGGTCCAGCCATCCATCCTCTATGTAATCCTACTATTGTAGGACCTGGTAGCTCCACGCCTCACACCCTACATATGGTGTCCAATCAAACCCAATCATCTCAGCCAACATATATCTCTAGTAACCAAAGAATTCTATCAACTTTTATCTCATGGGAGGCCAGTATCTATAGGCATAGGGCTCATATGTTGCCTGTGTATCATGCCTCTGGATGGGGCATACCACCACGATATGCTCCCATGCCCATACTAACAAGAGCATCACTCCTACTCCTAGTGTCTTGCCTCTCTGATAAGCGCACATGTGGAGATCATAATACAACTGGCCAAGGATAGTGTATCCCCAACAGTAGTGCTCTCCCTCATCCTCTAGCATAGGATATAAGACACATGCCCATCCCACTATAAATCCATGCCCTGTATGTTTGGGTATCATGCACCCTCCAACTAATCCGGCTAAATAAAGTGCCACCCGGTGCAGTCATGGTCATGTTGCCATCGCAGCCCTCTAGGATAACTAATGTCTAGAGGTGGGAATATGATCATGGGGTCATCTAAATGTTGCCTCAAGGTATGGCTCCGACCCCTCCTGCACATACTCTAGAATCAACCCCCAGATAGGAATGTGGTTATCCACCACATGTCTAATAGAGTGATTGTAGCTTCCCCTATCAAGAAATGAAAACTTGAGGTGGGGCTATGCAACCTCTCAATCAAAGTGATCATGAGCGCATTACATGCTCTCAATCGCAGCCATAAATGTATGTGCTCTAGGTCGCATAAAGTGACCTTCCACCACTCTACGGTGTCATTCAGTCACCAAGCCCCATGGTCTCCAGCCAGCTCTCTCACAACCAAAAAGGTCTCACGTCCTCATGCATGCACAATCACGCATGTCAGTCATTCTATCTTTTATTTGGGGCACCTTTTCCCCCCCAATTTTTCTTCTATTTTCCCCCTGGTCTTTCTTCACATTTGTTTTTAGGTCAATCAGCATAGACACCAATTGACCCACGCAGACACCAATTTGTGCATACACCAATCAGCGGAGATGATGGTTCATAACTGCCACTGTGCTAGTTAAATGTGGGCCTCTGATTTAGCAGTACACTTCAACAAGGTCATTATTCTTCAATTGCATACAACGATGAATATTGATTCATTCACCCTGCATGTCTGAAAGAGTCGACCTATTGCCTTCTAGAAGGCAGGAGTATGAGCTCGCTCTCATGTCATTGCAAGCTTAGTGACTACACCGAAGACCTAAACGAAGGATTTAGAGCTATATGATTGATTAAACTAAATGCAAATGCAAATGCAGATTTGCTGTTAATCCAAGCTAGTTATGATTCAGTTTTAGAGCACCAAATTGAAATGTTTAATATTCAGTTTTAAACCCAAATTGAAAGTGTGCTCTAAACTTATGTTTGCATGCTTGAATAAAATTAAACAATAATATTAAATAAATACTAAGAATGCAAGAAAGATAAGACAAAAATGCAGCATAATAACATTAGATGAAAAGTTAGGATCCTTTGTGAAGGAAAAGAGTTTCTCTTTTATAGAAATCTCTCTCGAATCGATGGTCGAGATTGAACAAAAAGAGTGGCTCAGATTCGATTGAAGAAGCACAATCCATGTGCAAGTGATGTGATTGGTTGAGAGAGTCAGTTGACTGAACTGACTGATCAGTTATTTTGGAAACTTCCATATTCATTTCACAGTTAACCGAAATGTTTCCAAAATGATAAATAGATGAGAATCAGTTAACTGAGTGGAACTAGATTGTTTCCATTTTGATAAATCAGTTAACTAGATTGGATGATGTCATATCCATTTTTAATAAATTACTTGATTCTGGATGCACATTTATGTTTTTATAATTGATTTAATTCCTTTTTTTATTTAATTGACAATTTTGTAATTTTTATTTAATTAATATATCATAATATCAATTAAATAATTAACATAATGTTTATTTGCCAATGTAATGTGATTTTAGGAATTAAATAATTAATCAAGTAAGATGATTGATTAGGACCTAGGGTTTAGGTCAGATCAGTTCGAATTCAATAATTGCCTATTTGATTTAGGACTTAGGTTTAATCAAGATTAGGGTTTCTTGATTAAATGTTGAGATTGGGAGTCTAGATTTTTGGTGATTAAATTTGCCCCTCTTTGAATTGATGTGCGATTAGCACATTGATTAAAAGACTTGTTAGCGAGAAGACCCATAATAGTTTGATTTGAAGCGATGAAACCATTCTTTTGAAGAAGAAGACCAACTTCGACCTTGATTTGACGAAGATCGATCAAAAGATATAAACATAATGCTTAGCTTGATTTGAAGCGATCAAACTGGACATCTACCAGGAACTCTTAAACCTTTTTTATTGGTTTGAATGAATAACCAGTTTGATTTGAAGCAATGAAATAGATTATCATTAAGAGATTTGATTAGCAAGCAAATTGACTTGATTTGAAGCGATGAAGCCAATTTGATCAATGTATCTGGTTTCAATGATGAATAGCTCGTATAAGACTGATCTTGTCTGGTTTTGAGTGTATTCACCATTGTATAAGACCATTGATTAGGTTGCCTTGGATTTAAGATGATCTCAACTTGATTTGATGCGATGAAGCTAAGATGCCCCAGGAGATGGGGTTTTGATTGAGGATGTGATCATTGGAATGTTGATGTCCTGATCCTACCCCCCCGGGAGCGAAATCAAAATATGGCTAGGTGCCCCAGTGATGAAAACCAATTCGATTGATTAGATAATTTAGGAAGAAATTGATCTGATTGGAAAGAGGTCCCATGTGGTTAGGACAAACTCTATACTCGATGAGAGGTCTTGTTGACCAAGATTGACCAAAAGTAAGATACATGGATTGATGAGAAGAAAAGCATGAGAGATTTCTATTGGTTGTGCAAGTGGTCAAATTCAAATTTTGATTTCGATCCTAAAAATAGAATCAAGATAGTTGATTGAGCAAGGGGTGTCATGACCACTTGATGATGAGAAGATTGATCGATTAGAATCTCAGATCCTTCACATTGGATAGAGATAAATTTATTATGTTGATTGCAACACTATACAGATGCAGATGCAAGACTAACGTGAATGCAACCTAAGGTGTAGTCACTGAGCTTTAGCAGTTGAAAATTTTCATCATTGAGCATTTTTGGAACATCGGAGTCGATACAATCCTTACTGGTGCCACTGCGACCATAAGAATATGAATATGACTTTCATCGAATAAGATATGGAAAACTAACATAAGCATCGAGGCACAAAAGCCGAGATGACTTGAACGTTGTTTCCAGTTTTGATAGTGCAAGAGTACACCAGCATCGAGGCATTCAAAGACAAGATAACCATGAGTGTGATCTTGCATAAACAAATAGATAAATAACAAACAAGGAGATAGTATCAACCTCACCTTGGTGCACAAAGAAAGAGGATCGAGGGATGTGAGGCTTTTCTGCCTTAATACAGGAGCTCTTACCACATACACCCAATTTCTTTGATGTTGTTGGATCATTGGGACCAAACCAACAAGCAGTAGACAAAGAAAATATTAACAAAATCAATGAGAACAGGAAGCATACACATAGAAGTTCAGCATACTTCAGCCATGTTCAAATTTTTCAGATGTATATATGTATGAGGTGTTGAGAAACACCGTTGTGCTTGAGAGTGCTTTGTGTTTGATTGCTATCAATCTATTGTTTACATTTGCAATATGCAATGTGTGTTAAGAAACACAGATGTGTCCAAAGATAGTGTTAAGAAACATTGTTGATTGTGGTGTAGAGAAACACCTATTTGCATCAGTAGTGAGTTGTCCTTCAAAAATGACAAGATTACTGACTCTAGTGTAAACCAAAGATGTGATCAAATTGGGGACCCATGCCCCTAGTAGAAAATGATGATAACTGACTTGACTCATACTGCGAGGATAAATCTGATTTGATTGCCCCCAGGTTATGACTCTGGATTGGTTTCAAGCCAGGAGGGTTCTCAGAAGAACCAGAGTGTCATGAAAGTGACTGAAAGATATGTACAAACTAAAGTAAAGGATTGATGCCAAGATTGAGCATTGATAGATGGAGCGCTGAGTACAAGAGGCGCATGTTTACCAGGTTTTCACCTACTTGGTAGAGATTTCATTTTTGCTACCATGGCGCCTGTTTACCAGGTTTTCACCAAGGCACTTTTTCTTCTTTTTCAACTTTTTTGTATTTTTCCATATTTTGATTTTTTTGATTGATACATCAAGGCGCCTATTTCTAGGTTTTCACCAAGATGATCATTTTTTCAGGACTTTTTCCATTTTTTAGATTTTTTTTCAGGACATTACTATGAACATGGTGTTGATCACCAAGAATGTCTTAGGTGTAGAACTTCTTCAGATGGAGAGTGTTGATGGGCTCTTGAAGCGGATCTCCTTTAGGTGTGGAGAGTCGATAGGCTCCAGAGCCGAATGCTGTAGCAATGATATAAGGACCCAGCCAGTTGGGTTCAAACTTCCACTAGTACATTTGACCCTATTTTTTGACAAAAAATTCCGACCAACTTGCAAAATGTTTTTGCTTGGTTGGAATGTACAAGAAAAACTTTGTTTTTTTTAAATCTATCCCCACATTGGTCCAAATTTCAACCAATATCATGTTGGTTGAAATTTCGACGAACACGGGCATAAATTTTTAAAAAAAGGTGGCATTTTCTTTAAAATAAATAAAGAAATGGAGAAATCGTAACCTAAAAGGCTTACGTTAAATCCAAAACAAAATTTATTTATTTTGTGTTTCATTTGGTCATTTGCTTGGATTTTTTCTTTGGATAAAACGTGAGTTATGGAGAGGGTTTGGAAACCCTAGCAGCCGCCATGGAAGAAGGAAGAAAGATCAGTCGCTATGAAAGGATTTGTCTGGAGTTTGTAGTTTCCATGAAAGGATACTGCCTCTGTGACTTCTTTGTGGCTTCTTTGCTGGAAACGTTGCTTCATTTGGAAGAATTTCTGATTTTTCTATGGTTGCAAATGAAGAACCTCTAATTTTTCTTTGAAAAATCGTGACTTCTTGTACAAAACGTGGATGCCATGGAAGGATTTTTTCATTTTTTACATGGCTGAAAGGTATTTTGTTTGTATTTCCTTCTTGCTATTCTGAAACTCCTTTGAAATATATTGGGCTTTTTAAGAAAAAACATTTGATTTTTCTGCAAATTTTGATTAAAAAAACTGTATCTTTCTTTCATGAAGTTGTAAATCTCTGAGCATTTTTGCCTTTTGCTGAAAAAACATGACTGTTATTTCATTTATGTTGGCATTTTTGGAAACAAATCATGGCTACTATTTGCAAAACAATCTGAAAATCTATATCTTTCCACCTCCATGCTTTACTGTTCATATTGTTTTTGCTTTGAAAAAGACTGGTTTTTTTCAAAAAATTGTATCTAGGTATGAAGAAAAATAACCCAGAATTACTTGCTAGTCATATCTGTTGACATTTTCTTCAGAAAAAATGAATTTATTTCAAAATCAGCATTCTTTGTTTAAAAAGTCTAAAAGTGCCCATAACATTAGCTACTGAAACTTAACTAGTTGTTCCTTCCTTTACACATTTTGGCTTCATTGTTGAAAGAAGAAAGTAATATTTTTTCCATTTGCAATATGCTTGGTTTTTTGGAAAAAATGTGACTGGTTTTGAAACATCTCTAAAAATATGGAACTTTCACCATGCTTTTGAAGGAAAACACTTGTTTAGAATTTGCATCAAAAGATATTTATACCTTTGATAAAAACCTGATTTATGCTTGTAATGTAATCCCAAAAAAATCTGAACATGGGTATGACTGAAAATGAGGCTTTAGTTAAAGGAAATGTTTTACCTTCAGGCTGAAACTATGGTCGTCTGTTGTTGAACTACCCAGAAATACCTATTGTTCTTTGAATCCACCATGTCATCTCTTGTTGTAAAAGAAATGTATGTTGTTCATTGCATTTCTAAAAATCTAAAAAATGAATAAAATATGGCTCCATTCTTGTGCATATCTTTTTGTAAATGAACCATCTATGGCTGATATGTTGGGCTCAAACCCTTGTGGGAGCCTCATTTATGTCCACATATCAATGATAGATAAATTCAGATCTGCACATAACACAAACACATTAGTGATAAAAATATCCGTTTATTCAAGCATTGAATGTAGTTTGCTTACTTTTGATAGGTTCAGGGCAGCGATAGATAGCAAGTGTGTAGTGGTAAGTATTTATAGATATTCAGGCATTGCTTAGATCCTTTCAGATCTAATATCATTCTTCTCTCTCTTCTCCAAGATTTAGAAACTGGAGCTCGGGAAGCTAAGAGTTGGACAATTAGCGACATCAATGAACACATAACCAGTCAAAGCAAAAATGCAATGACTGGTTACCTCTAACCTTACTTCTTACCATATTTTACCTATTTATGCTTGAATGTATATGAAAGATAGCAAGTTACACTCACGGCTATGCTATCTATCACTGATATAAGCAGACATAAGTGCGGTTTTGAGCAGACTTCATTGATGATTTTGGAGCAGACATAAGTGTGGTTCTAAGCAGACATCATTGGTAATTTTAGAGTATATGTAAGTGTACTTCTAGGGTAGATTTATAGCAGGTTTGGAATAGATATGTAAAGTAGTAGCATACTTTCATTAAAGCTTAGAAAGGGGAAGTTCTCATATATTGTAGTTAGAATAATAGTGAATACAAAATGTGGAACTATGGATAAAGAAAGCTGAATAATTAAACCATGTGTCATAACTATAAAATAAGAATATGGTATGGTTCAATAGGAACTTGAGAAATCACTTATCTTCATATCAAAGAATATAGTATCCTGTTTAGCCCTTATAGATTGGGTAAAAACATTGAACATGATAAAAGGTGTTTCTTTCAATAAGTCAAACAATATCCCATCAACTAACTTCTTCAACTAAAGAGGTGGAGTTTTTGTATGTTTGCAATTTTCCAA
>MU225020.1:1265490-1276227 GCA_018584345.1 Thuja plicata | reverse complement strand
TTCTTTCAATAAGTCAAACAATATCCCATCAACTAACTTCTTCAACTAAAGAGGTGGAGTTTTTGTATGTTTGCAATTTTCCAAATGAATGACAAGCAACCTAGAAAGTTCTACTTTTTATCCTTTTAAAATGATAATTATTCAAAATTATCATCTTTAAGGTAGATATGGTTATGGTGCTAATATTTATGGAGGTTTTGGTATTGTATTTGGTTTTGCATGCTACAATGAACTAGACATTTATAATAGAGGTCCAACTCCTATAGGCATGATAATACGAATGACCCTGTCAGATAGTCGTGTTGGATAAAGTTACAATTTTAGTGTTTATATTTATATTTTGTAAATATTCCAACTTCAGTCATTTTGGGTTTTAGTTAAGTTCTTATAACTGTAACCTTCTCAATCAAATTTTTTTTTTTAAACTAAAACATCTCGTCAAAATTTTGACCAATACAAACTCATTTTGACGTACATTTCAACGTGACCGCTGTACAAACGACGAAGCCAACATTGACTAAAAGGTCAAAATTTGGACCAATATAAAGGTCAAAATTTCAACCAACGTGTGTCAAAATATTGACGATGATTTAGTGTGACGTAATATCGATGAAAAAAGACCGACGATAATGTTGGTCATTTTGTTGACCAATTGGTGTCTAAATTTTGACAAATACTCATCGAAAATAGGGCTAAAATATACTAGTGTTCCCCTTTTGTTCTCTATGTGACTGATTACGAGGATTTTCTCTCAACACAAGGTCTCCCACCTGAAGTTCTCTAGGTCTGACTTTCTTGTTGTATCCTCTTGAAATTCTTTTCTGATAAACTCTAAGGTGATCAAAGGCCACTTTCTGACGTTCATCCAGTAGCTCTAGTTCTTGGAGTCTCAAAACTTAGTACTCTTCATCTGGTACAAGTCTACACAAAGAAACCCTAAGAGATGGGATTTCTACCTCTAGGGGTAAGACTGCTTCTGCCCCATATACCAGTGCAAATGGGGTTGCCCCTGTAGGTGTTCTGATGCTCGTTCTATAAGCCCATAATGCAGGATTGATCTGTAGGTGCCAATCCCTTCCAGACTTGTTAACTGTATGATGTAATATTTTCCACAAATTTTTATTTCAGGCCTCAGCCTGCCCATTACCTTGTGGGTAATAGATTGAAGAACAGTGTTTTGTGATTTTGAATTTTTCGCACAACTCATCCATAATGTTGTTCTTAAATTGACCTCCATTGTCAGTGATGATGGAGGAAGGTATTCCATAGTGACAAATGATGTAGTTCATAATGAACAGCGAGACCTGTTGTCCTGTTGCTTTAATGAGCGGGACCGCCTTAACCCACTTGGTAAAATACTCAATAGCTATGATAATGAACTTGTGTCCATTAGAAGATGATGGGTAAATCTACCCAATGAGATCAAATGCCCATTGTTGAAAGGGTCAGTGTGTTACAAAAGGAATGAGCTCCCTTGCTAGAGTGTGTATAAGATTGCCATGCAGCTGACAATTCTTATAAGTCTTTGTGAACCTGATAGCTTCTTTCTCCATGTTTGGCCAATAATACCCTGCTCTAAGCAGTTTTTGGGCTAGAGTCAGACCGTTAGAATGAGAACCACAAATTCCTTCGTGGACTTCAGAAAATGCATGTTTAGACTCTTCTTTTTCTAGACACCTAAGAAAAGTACCTTCTAATTCTCGCCTATACAAATCGTTGGCCACAAGAACATACCATGAGATATTGCGGATGAGGTGCCATTTTTCATTTTTGGTTAGTCCATCAGGAATGATCTGATGGCACAGGTAAGAGTATACATGGTGATAATGATAGGATTCCTGCTCAATGACTGAACAGACCATTTGGGAGTCAGGAGAGTTGTAGGAAGGGAAATGGATTTCTTCCACCAGGATCTCATAATGGAAGTCATCCTCTTGTTGTTGTGAGGATGCTAATGTAGCCATGGCATCAGCTGCTCTATTTTGTACCCTTGGGACTTGTTGAAATGTGATGTAAGTGAAATATTTCTTAAATTCATCAACCATTCATTTATAAGGCTTGAGTTTTTCTTCCTTAGTTTGGTATACATCATTGATTTGGTTGATTACAAGTTGAGAGTCACCATGGACATGTAACTCAGAAACATTCCATTCAAGAGCCAGTTTGATTCCATTTACCAGTGCTTCATATTCTACTATGTTGTTGGTACAAGGAAACATGAGCTTGTATGCCTTTGGAATGGAATATTTTTGAGGAGTCAAAAACAAAATCCCTACACCTGAACCTTGTTGCATGAATGATCCATCGAAGAAAATTTTCCAGGATCTGTGAGTGATGTGAAAAATAGATCCATCTAGGAACTCAACATTGATTGGTTCATTGTCATGTAGTGGAGCATCATCCAGTTGATCTATGATTGTTTTCCCTTTGATCACTTTACGCTTAATATATTCTATGTCAAATTCACTAAGAAGCATAATGCACTTAGCCAATCTTCCAGTGAGGGTAGCTTTACTTAGGAGATACTTCAAAGGGTCAATTTTAGTCACCAGTTTGACAAAGTGAGCCAACATGTAGTGACACAATTTTTGAGATGCAAAGACTACTGCCAGGCATTCTTTCTCAATCATAGAGTAATTCATCTCACAGGACACCAATGTTCTACTGATATATTATATAGCACGTTCTTTCTTGTCTTCATCTTCTTGCGCTAGCAGTGCCCCCAGTGATGTTGAGGTAGCTGAAATGTACAGAATCAATGGTTTGCCTTGTTGAGGTGGCATGAGTACTGGCGATTTATCCAGGTACGTTTTGATTTGAGTGAAACTCTTGTCACATTCTTCACTCCATTGATAAGTAATGCCCTTGCGCAGAGTCTTAGTAAATGGTTGTGCTCTATCACCCAACTATGAGATGAACCTTCTGATAGACTGGATTCTCCCTTGGAGTGTTCTCATTTGACTTATGTTCTTGGGAGGTGACATTTCCAGTATCACTCGCACCTTTTTAGGATCAACTTCTATGCCTTTAGCTGAGATAATGTAACCTAATAGCTTGCCAGAGGTAACACCGAATGCACATTTCTTAGGATTCAATCATAATTTAAAATTTTCCATTCTATCCATGATTGGGCCTAAGTCTTGTAGGTGCAGAGATCATTTCTTTGATTTAGCAAGGGTATCATCCACATAGTCTTCCATGGTTTTGTGCATCATATCGTGGAAGATAGTTGTTACTGCCCTCTGATAGGTAGCTCCTGCATTTTTCAAACCAAAAAGCATGACATTCTAGCAGAACGTTCCCCAAGCACATGTGAAGGTAGTCTTTTCTTGATCCTCTGGAGTAATCTTGATTTGGTTGTACCCTGAGAAACCATCCATGAGAGAATACATTTCATACCCAGCAGTCATGTCCACAATCATGTCAATGTTAGGCAAAGGAAATTCATCCTTTGAACATGCTTTGTTGAGATCCCTAAAATCAGTGCAGACTCTGATAGATTTTTCTAACTTTGACACTGGTACAATGTTGGATATCCATTCTGCATAGTCAATAGCTCAAATGAATCCAGCTTTGAGTAACTTTTCCAGCTCAGCCTTGATAAGTAATACAACATGAGGGTGCATTTTTTTGAGCTTTTTTTTACTAGTTTTACTCCAGGCGCTATTGAGAGATGATGCATGATAAGGTCTGGATCTAAACCAGGCATATCTGAGTATGTCCATGCAAAGTTTATCTTCTTCTCTTTAAAGAATTCTGTGAATTCCTTGAGCTCTTCTACAAACAAATATTTAGCTACATGAATGATGTGTGGATGTTCCTCTATACCAATATTCACTGGTTGAGTTGGCTCGATGAGTACAGATGATCATTCTTGTAAATGAATAGGCAAGACATCAATAATCCCATCCTCAGGTGCCTCAGAGAAGTTTTCACCTTTGGATGCATCTTTTCTTTTTACTATTTTGGGTTCTGAAACTGCCACAATGTGGTTTTTGCCTTCAAACCCTTTTCTTTTTCTCATTTTTATCTTATAACTAGGATACTTGGTGTCCGCTTCAGTCATGCTCACACTAGGTTCACTGGTGGAAGAAGTGACAGTTTCAGCGGCGTTAAGATAGCAGGCTAAAGCATAGTCATTGGAAATTGTAGGCATTTCAGCAGGTTGTCCTTGTAGGGACCAATCAATGAGTTTAGGATGCATTAGCGGAAAAGGTTCACTGGGTTCGAGGGCATTCATGGTATGTTCATCGTAGACGTCGATAGTTAAGTAGATTCCTAGACCTGAACCTTGTATAGATGTGTTTGAATCAAAAATATCCCTAACGGCATCATCGAAGCCCATGTCAAAAATAGGAGGTCCTAATTCCTCTGATCTAACCTCTAAGCCGTCACCTACTTTGTGGATGGTATCCATATCTATGTCTAAAGTGCCCTCTGAAAGACTGTCAAACTCATATTCATGGGAGTCTATTTCATCATTTGGTTTCATATCCGGGACATGAGTGAAATCTACTCTTTGCCCCTAGTTTGGATGAGTTCTACCTAAAAACTCTGCTATGGTTAGACTCCTTTCTTTTGTATCCAGATCTTGTTCAGATTCAGTAGTGTCTAACTAATCAGAAGTCATTGGTGATTCCTCTAGAACACACTCTTCAGTAGTGTTGACTTGTGGTGTATCTTTAGCAAATAGAAGAGCCAAAATATTGGGAGGAATGGGAAAAGGATACACATCCTCTACATTAGAATCATCTGAATCATCCCAGTTGCCAGTGGGTGTGTCAGTGCTTTCTACTATTTTGTTTTGTTCTTCCAGAACCTAATGTCCCTTTTCTTTATCTAAGTGATTCTTCACTCTTTGTTCTTTCTTGGATAAGAACCCTAGACTTTTTGTGTCTCTAGGTCATCTATAGTTAGCAGAGATAGGTTCTTTAAGACCATTTTGATTAGGTCCAATGGGTCCTTTACCCGAATACCCCATTTTACAAGCTACCTTATACCCCACACCAAATTTTTCTGGGGGTATTACACATTGTTCAACTTCAGTATCTTTAGGTTCTTTATATAACCAAGCCAGAATAGCTCTTTCCTCCTATTCATCTTCCAATGGTGTGTTGGCTTTAACAAAGGTCTCATCATAGATTTCTTGGGATGCTATTGGTTTCATCTCTTCTGACATTTTCACATAAGACCTAGGTGATCTGGGAAGAGATGTGAGTGACATTACATGTTCCGCTATGTATCCACCCATACTTGTGTCCTTTATCTTGAGGTTCTTTTCCATTCCTTTCAGTAAATTTGTAGCTGATTCAGAGTCAGATGCCTTACTGTTGTGCAGGACAAGGGTATATGTTGCTTGTCTTAATGCGTTATAGGCATAACTAGTGTTGTCAAGAACAGTAACTTCTACCCCATTGAATGGGAATTTGATGCATTGATGGAATGTTGATGGCACTTCCTACATTTTATGGATCCAAGGTCTTCCCAATAGAATGTTGTAGGCTAGTGGGAGATCCAGAACTTGCAAGGTAACATCCCTCTCAACAGGACCTATTCATATTGGTAAAGTTATTATACCTTTAGAAGATCTTCCATGTTCATCATACACCTTGATAGTAATTTTCTTTTTAGGATCAATGACGTTCTTTGAAAAGCCCAGTATCTCGATCATCCTATATGTGCATATATTCAACCCTACACCTCCATCTATCAAGACTCATCTGACACGGTGTTTATGGATCAAGACTTCGACATGCAAGGGGAGATTGTGTGGATGACTTAAAGAGTTGTAATCTTCTTTTGAGAATGATAGGTAATGTAGTGAGGTCAAGTGACCCACCATGGATTGAAACCAATCCAGATCCAAGTCCTTAGGGACATTGGTAGTTGATAGCACTTTATCCAGGACCTCTCTATGAGATGGAGAGAGTTTGAGCAATTTGAAGATTGAAATTTGGGCAGAGGTTCTCTACAATTGCTCGACGATGCTATAGTCCACAGTATTGGATGAAGTTAGTTGTTTGGACTATGAGACTTTAGAGGTACCCACAATGGTTTGTTTGCTAAGAGGTACCCAAGATTTGGATACTGATGGTTTATTGGAAGATGATGAAGGGTTGGAAGATCCAGAACCCCCCAGGGTGACTTTTGCTTGCGCTTGAGTCACTCCATTGGACGATCGAGACTCTTTCTCTTTCTGCTTGACGTTGATGACATTTCAATATTCAGAATGAGACGGCTCAAGCATGTTGATAAAATTGTAGTCATCATTAGAATAAGTGTGATTGATTTGAGCACCTTTCTTAGAATTTTCTCCTTTCTGATGGTCCAAGAAAGGATCTTTGAATGCCTTATGATCAGCATTCTTGTTATGATTATCAACCACAATTATTTTGTTATCAATGAGATCTTGGATCTCATGTTTGAGCCTCATGCAATTTTATGTCATGTGTCCTTTGTTTCTATGGAATTGACAGAAATCATTGTCTCTCCACCATTTAGGTATGATTTCTGGATCATATGGTTTGGAGTTATCTGGCAATGTGAGAAGCTTGTTTTCCAGTAGATTTTTAAGTGTTGATTCATAAGACTCACCTAAAGAGTCAAAGTCTTGTTTACATTTAATCCATGGTTTATCTTTCAACAAACCGCTGGTCCCTTTAGAAGATGATGATTTAGTGGTATTTTCAAAAAAATTTAGGGCCTTGGAACCACTTGTCAAATTGAAGACTGTTGGTTTTGACTGGGGAGCAGAGTAATCGACTACTCCGTCATTTACCACATGCTTGTTTTTGTTCCAATATTTAGATTTTTCTTTGGAACTGGAACCAAACTTATTTTCTTTGTAGAGGGTAATGTCACCCTTTTTAACAAGAACATCTTCTATTTTCATCGCATTTTCCACCATTTTCTCGAAAGAGGGTGGACATTGCATCTGAAGAGGGTAGTTTAGTTCTGGAATCAGAACACTAGCAAAAATATCCATCTTTTCAAATTCAGGCACGATGCATGGATATCTAGAAAACATCTTTCTCCATCGTTGAAGAAAGGTTAGAAAGGGTTCTCCTATGTTTTTCTTTGTGTTACATAAATCAATCATCGTCACAGGATGTTGGATATTGTAAGAGTACTGTTGCAAGAACAGATTTATCAGCTCATCGAAAGTTTTTATGCTAGTGGGTAACTTTGAGAACCACTCCATAGCTTGGCCACTCAAACTCTGAGGAAAGAGACGCATAAGATATTGTTTCCTCCACTTTTAAACATGTAGCCATTTCAGAAAAGTGGAAGATTTAGAAGTCTTAGTATGGTCATGTCATGTTGGTCTAGTCAGTCTGATGTCTAGGTCTAAGTCTTCCCTAGGATAGGAGGTCTTTGCCGGGTCCCCCTTCCTTTTCCATCTTGCTTTAGCTGGGTGGGTTGCTATCAAAGTTTCATTCCTTTGGGTAAGTTGTAGATCCCAACCCGGCAAAGATTTGTTCTCCATTCGACAGTTAAACATAGGCTTGCGGGATTTTGGAAATTGTCTTCTCCACTGCGGGTTTCTACCTGCGAGGTCGATTTTCCGCGAAGTATGAATGACAATGATTGCAGAAGTATATTATGAAAGAAATGGCCTTGGAAAGTGAAAATTGCTACCTAAAGCACAAGAATAGATCCGAGGAACAATTAAAAGGAAATTTGGATTCAAGAAAGACTCAAAGCGGAGAATTGGAATTCAGCTTCTCCATGGCAAAATTCTACCTGAGAAGGTAATTCTCCGCAAAGACAGAAAAGAAGAGAAGCTTTCACGTGTTGCGGGTTTCGCACCTCTCGGGTGATTTTCCGCAAAGAAGAGAACTTTGCACTGTGCGGATTTCGCACCTCCCAGGTGATTTTCCGCAAGCCTAGTTATGATGAGGTGGACCCCACAATGGTTTTCCGAAGCACTTTTTCCATTTTTCAAAGGAGAGAGAAATGTTTAAATATTGGCTTGGAGATTAAAATAAAGCATTTGCGGAGAATTGAAAATTGTCTTCTCCGCAGCGGAGTTCTCACTCATAAAGGGATTTTCCGCAAAGGAAAGAAGCGTAGTTTTGTGTTAAACGGAATTCTCCCTCGTGGAGAGATTTTCTGCAAAAGCAAAGAAAATGGAAAAGTAAGTGAAGTTAATGAAAATGTTTCCATTAGGGCAACGGGAATAGTGAAAAGATGTCAAGGTATCCGTTAGGGCTCTGCATTGATGGTGTTAACGGGTTTTATTCATAAATTCATTCGTGTGGCGCGAATGCTGAAAATCAACAGTTGCTCTTAGAATTCTATAAAGATGAATGTGCAAATAGTATTTCAATTCACTGTTTTCTCTCTTGTTGTTATCTTGCCAAGTTCATTTGCATCCTCAGCGCCTTTACTGTGAGCTTGTGTTTTCGAAAGCCCTTATTATTGTATAACACAATGGCCGCTAGGTTCTCCGGTTTCGACGGATTGAACGACATCAAAACCACTCTGCAGAATCTCATAGATACTTCTCTACACTTTTACGACATGCATGATCTCCAGAAGAGACTGAAAGCAGAGCCAATTCACCCCATAACAGAGAAGCTTAGGGAAAGTGGTTTGATTGAAGCGGCAGGGTTTCTAGTGGCCGTCCAAGCTCCAGAATTGATATATGAATGTATCAACCACTACAACCCAGACACCAAATAGATTATACTGCCAAATGATATAGTTCTTTTATCTATTGATCGTCAGACAGTGGTGAATTTCTTCCATGTACCTGAGCGGGATGAATTCTCCAATTTAACAGTATCGCACGCGGTTTCTGAGTTTTCTGTGAAGAAGATGGTGTGGAGGAGAGAAATTATGCACTCATGGTTTCAGAAGCCGCGAGGCGATAAAGGTAAGGTGCCGAAGACTCTTTTTGGATTGGACCTTAAGCCCGAAATTATTGATATTCTGGTACTCATTCACAAAATGAGAGGTGAAGTCAAAGCCCTAAATTTTATTGAGCATTACTTCTTCATAGTACAAGTAATATGCTCAGGTACACAATATGTTGATTGGGCTCAGGAAGTAAGTTAAATTCTATCCAATGCCCTCCGTGCCGCAAAGTTCTACAATACATTTTACATGTCTTCTTTCCTCATCTATATGTTGGAATCACTGCAAATATGGCCGGGTCTCCCGAGATTGGAAGATTTCCCAGATAATGTTAAATGCTATGAATTTTACCCCTGTTTGCAATTACATAACAGCTATGGGAATTATGTCTGAGTGAATGATGCTTTCACTATGAGAATTTGCAAGGAATTGCAGGGATGCCCTGAACGGAGATTCAGTCTAGAAGCAATGGAAGCAATTAGCCAGTTTGGGAATTTCTTCATTCATTTCTCATCATTTTCTTATTTGCGCCTTGCAGCCTTTGATGGTTTCCCCTTGAAGCAGCCAAGATAGCCAAGTGATATGATTGTGCTGATTGAAATGGTGAGACAAGCAGTGCACGCGAACCTGTTGAGTGCAAGCTTAAGGAAGAAAGGGTATGAATTCCCTATGAAGGTCGGGGATTTCAGTTGTGAATCCCGTTCGGATGCCAAGAACATGTTGAAAACATTCAAAACCAGATATCACCTGGAATCATATGGGGCGATCAGGCCTATGTTTGATCCCAAAGGCTATGCAAGAGATGTATTGCAGATTTGAAGCACAGTCAGACACATCACTGACTTTGAAGACTATTTTTCTAACTGCAAAGATGAATTTGAAAGCCGTGACCGTGCTTTCGCTAGGTTTACAGTTGAACAGGTGAAGACATATGGTATTAACCTGGATATTGAAGGAATTGAAGATGATGGCCAGAATATGTATAGCAATACTTATCTGACCAAAATTAGAAACACCTCCATCAGTTATGAGCCTAGTGGAGAAGTCGCAGAGGACTTAGAGGCAATGAAGGCAAAGATTATCAAGAGGACGGGAAAATGGGTTGAATGGACAGCTAAAAAGAAGTGAACAAAAAATACATCTACTCAAGCGTCTCCATCAGTAGCTGCTTCATCCTCCACTCAGGGGACCACTACAAGTGTGATGCCAGCAATTTCTCAAGGACCCGCTCAGCCTGTGGGAGGAGGTGACCAACCGCCAGACAAGAGAATTCCATTGGATAAGACCTGTCAAGGCGGCTCTCGACCAGTGATTGGAACCCAAATGGAAGAGAAGAAAGCAGAAGAACCAAAAGATAGTGCAGCTACTCCTAGTGCCACTCCGGTCTCATCTTCTCAGGTTACTCCAGTGCCTTTGCCTCATCCTAGTCCTAGCACTCTTGTGAGTGTAACATTGCTACCCGTGGACAGTTCTCCAGTGCAAGTTGTGGATTTGGGAGATGAAGAGAGTAGTAGCAGTGAGTCTTCAAAATCAGACAGAGCAGCTAAGCAGACTACCGGGACAAGCCAAGCCCCTCCGAAGTTGGTCTCTCAAGTCCCAAAGAATCCTTTTGCAAAACCTACAGTAGCAGCCATCCCAGTTAAAAGGAAGATGTTCAGCATCGATTCGCTAGGGGCTGCATCTCAAGTAATAAGTACTAAGTCGTGGCTGGAAGACACCCTAGAGAGAAAGAAACGAAGGAGAGAAGAGATTACTCCAGCAAAGGATGCTACTCCCCTTGCGGTATAGTCTGGATCAGCACTGGCCCAAGCCAAGAAGCAGAAGTCACTGTCAATATTAGGCCATGATCCAGCCACAGGTCACTTGACCATGGAGATA
>MU225020.1:1250210-1265440 GCA_018584345.1 Thuja plicata | reverse complement strand
CAACAAAGAGGGAAGATTGGAGGATATGGCTATTGATGATTTTACACTGCATTCAATAGACCTCGGTGAAGCAAGGCATGATACCAAGGTTGGTCTGTGGAAGTCAACCAACGAAGTCATTGAAGAAGAGTTAGAGAGACTGAAGTCTTCCAAAGTAAGGATGAAGGTAGAGATTGAAGAATTGAATCAATTCATTCGACAATTGGTGTCTCCTCTAGCAACCATCTCTGGAATGACGGTGACAAAGAACCCCACGGCCGCCGAAGTACAAACTCTTATTGCTCAACTCCAGGAAGACAGGCATTTCAGCCAGATAGGTAGAGAATGGATTGAAAAGGTTAGAGAAGATGGGATTACTATTATAGAACAGATTGGGAGCAATATTCTAAGGTTGGAAAAAGAAACAAAAAACATTCTGACAAACAATAATGTTCTGGTAGGAGAAAGAGCGAAGAGTGACGAATGCGGTGCACTCTTGAAAATGATCCTACAAATGAAAGGGAAAGAAGCCATAGAGGCAAAAATTCTATCAACAGGAAGTGAGCCTATAGCTGAATGGCTTAAAAGTATGGTATTTAGGTCTGAAATGATATTATTAGCAGAAAAGGGACTTAGTGAAACAGGGAACAAAATAAGTGAAATCCAGAACAGGGGATTTGAGATAATAAAATAACTTCATACAGACTCCCAAACTAGCGGCTAGCAGAAGGTGTTAATTGATGTCAAAGTGATGAAAGAGAATTTCTCCAAGTACTTAGACAGTTTGATCGATGCATCTGCAAGTGGCAGGAACAGAGCTACAGAATTGCAAAAGCTAAGCGGGCACATACACGTGGCCATGGAGGAGCTACCGAAGCAGTTAAACACGACAAAGAAGGTGGCTATAGATCATTCCCAGTGGCTCTTAAGATATACCAATGTCTACGTGCCCAGACATGAAGAGCTAGTTCCAATAGTGGTTGTTGCCAAAGCTTATCGGACAAAGGTCGAAAAAGAAAAAGAGGCCAAATGATTTAGATTCCCCTTTTCTTTTCCGTTTCTTTCCCTTTGTAATTGGCTTTCTTTCCATTTGTCATTTAGAGGGAGATGAACCAATTAAACTTCCTTTGTAACGGTCATCCCCTGGCTCTATATGTATGAAGTTGAAAGGTTAATGAAAGGTCGGCAAATTTTTGGTGTGGAATGCTTGATGTTGCAGAGACAATTGAATAGTGTTTTATGTCAATGATTTTCTGTTCCAATTAGTTAAAAGTTGTTAATTATATGATTCTTTCTTTTAATCTGGATTGCAGTAGGAAGGAAAGGATGTTTCGTTCCTTTGTTACGAGGATGTGAATAAACCTCAGTAGGATGTGTTGTGGGATATTCAGGGAAAGATTCATTAGAAGTTTTTCATCATTTCATTCTTTGTTAGCAGTAGCTGTAGATTAGTTGATGTTGAGTGTATGAATTCATAGGATTTGTGAATTCTACAACTTAGTTCATAGATTAGAAAGCTCTCCTTGCCTGGATTAAGTTCTGTTTAGGCTTAATTCGGTTAGCCTCTTCTGCTCTCAGGTTAAGAGCATACCCCATGTTAGTTTAGGATCAAGACATAATTCATTGAAGATCATTCATATAGGGAGTTGTACCTACCAATTCAGAGAAAATCTGGTAGTCTTGAAGGGCTTTTCAACTGTTGTAACCAGATATTGTTCATAATTTGGGCATTAGAGAGTCATATTCCTGAGAAGCAAGAAAGGAAAAATCTGTTTACCAACAGATATGTCTCGTCATGCATAAATTCTGTACAAAGAGCATAGAATTATCGGATGTGATCTTGTGGATCAGAGTGACCATTGTACTTATCAAACCATGGAATTTCAACCCCACGTGGGAACAGAGGCAAGTACAAATATCTATCAAAAGGAAAAGGACAGATTATATTTAAAGAAAACCTTGTGTTGGGTGTTTCTTTTTCCTTTTGGAGTTTTTGTAATTCCATTTGCATAGCTTGCATTTGTTTAGTTATGAGCGTCATCGGAGTTTCTTCTTCCCTAGAAATGATATCCTCATCTTTGAAGTAAGGTGGAAGTTGAGCGCCTTGCTCTACTAGATCTAGGAAATATTGTTCCTTATCCCAATTTATGATTGTTTTCATGAGTTTTACAAACCTCTTATCCTGGAGACATTCATCAATCTCTTCCTCACCAGGGTCTGACGGACTTGATGAGTGTTGACTAGTACGATGGTTGGTACCATTAGAGAGGTCTCTTCATCGAGACCTGCCTCTACCTTGTCTTTCTTCTGACATCTTAGGACTAGGTAACTTGTCCTCTGGGGATTGTGATATGGGAGGAATTTGAGAATCTCCCTCAAAGAGAGGGTTCTCTCCAAACAAGGAGTTGTCTTTGAATGGGAATCCCTGGTTGTCTTCTTCATGAAATTCTCTAAAATGACTTCTAGTTCGCATAGGCATAAGATAAATTGATTCGTCTGACTAACACCGTGGTGAAATCTAAAGTGTTGTCTAAGTCTAAGACCAAAGAGACCAAAAGATAAATGTCCAACTGAGGATGGAGATAGCGAAGACTCTGATCTTGAGTCAAGGTTAACAAACCTGCTCTCACAACCTAGAATAAGGACAACATAGACAAAGATGATAAGTTTGAACAAAGGACTCAGTCAATTGGACAAGCGTAACGACATCAGATTTCAAGACAGTGATAGGTTGGACTTAACAACAGATTGTAGTTGCAATGTGAACTAACAAAAGTGTTATGACAGCGCAAATTTCAGAATAGACTGAATGTAATAGCATAGACTGATGGAAGACAAAGTTTCAACAAGTTTTTGAAACCAATTTGATAGAATTTTGACAGAGTTTCGACAAGATCGTTGAAGTTTCAAGTGAGACAAGATAGACAAATATCCAAAGTGTACAGTTTCTGATGGTTTGATTGTTGTAGTTGTTGTTGTTGCAGTGAACACTCACACAAGACACATCATGCAGATTGTTTGTTGTAAAAATAAAATAACAAACACACCACAATCCTAGGATAGCTAGGGAAATATCTGTTGAATTCCCACTTGAACCGAAGTTCAGTCACGTCTACTCATAGCGAACAACTTAGAAGCTTGGAGGCATAGGCTCCTCCTTACATGTGCACTCACTTCTCAGGCACACCAAGCTTCGAATCCCAAGGGTAATCACTTCCCAAGGGACCGTTGTCTCTACTAAGAGCCGTGAAAGTGTGCGACATCTTAGTCAGTCTCTGACCTTCTGCACCAATAGATAGAGGGATTTTGGATACTAGAACAAGGTTTGTAGTAAGGACATTTGTTTAGGTGGTTGTGATCAAGTCATATTCCCAATTAAGGGGGCTCTCCCAATCCTTTCAAAGTAAGGCTTTCACCTTAACAATGTAGGGACTTTAACGCACCACTAGGGTACTAGAGGAGATTTTGGTTTTCACAACAAATTCACACCTGTCCACTATGAGATTAATCATAATGGCATTTTTTGTATACCAGTTCAGAAGGGCTTGGCTTTAGCCTGTTACCGGTTGGGCAATCCACTCTCACCGGATCTATTAAAGAACTCGGGAGGTAGCCACGCTAAAGGATTTGTATGGATTTCTCTTTCACCCAAGATCCGCGAAGTCGAGGGGAGAGGATACGTCCATGCAATTCCAAGGATTTACAAAACTAAAAGACACTTCAAGTAGAATGAGAAAATGACAATAATGTTTCTGGATTTTTTATCATCCCAAAAGGGCGAGAGCATAGTTTTCTGACATCATTGTCATTCCTAAAACATCAAACAAATGTTCATTTTAATAAGTCCTGCATGTGGGTTCCTATTTTAAGAAATTGAGAATAAGATGCAAGCACACTGTTTTGTGTTCTATCAATCAAAGGCAACCTGCAAAACCAATTCATGAGTAGTTTGATTTTTAGTCTTCTTGAGTAATGTTCTGCAAACCACTACTATGTTGTATGCAAAAGATAATCACATGAACATCAAAGCCAAAGATTAGTCCATATTATCAAAATTCAAAAATTAGAAAACAAATCACATGTTCAGAAAGTACACAGAAAATCATGCGGTTTCAAAAAAAATTCACTGAAAAAGGTGATCGTATGAGCCCGTACGAGGCTCCAGAAGCTACAAAAACAAGGATTAGATAGGAACAGTCATGAAGATCTGCAATTTAGGATACCTCTAAGATTCCAAAACCCAAAAATAACTCCAACCCAGAAATATTTGGGAAATTCTACCCAAAATATAAAAAAATTGCACCTACTTTGGAGTTAAAACAAGCAAGATATGAGCTTTTGAAAATAGACTGCAATTTCAAAATAGCATATGGTGAGGGGTAAGAAAATTCAAATATCTGATGACGTCATCAACCCATGAAGTTAAATTTGATGGTCCATTGACCATCGTAAAAAGCCAATAACCCTCCAAAATGATAGCTAAATGAGTGTCAACTTTCAACTGGACTGAATACTCGCGTGGCAAAAAGAACAAATGATTAGGCACCACTTGTCACTTCTTCATTCCTCCGTTTAGTCTGGAATTTTTTGAATGGCAGTTTTTGGAATGGTGGTTTTTAGAATGGTGGTTTTGGAGTGGTGGTTTTTGAGGTGGTGGTTTGGGTTGGTAGCGGGTTTGGAGAGAGCAGTTTTGGGGAAGGTGGAGAGGACTTGAAGTCGCGCTGGTGGAGGTGTTTGGCGGTAGAGGAGGGTGGGAGGCTATGAAGAGAATGCGCAGAGAGGGAAAGAGAAAGCTGCATGGGGAGGGATAAGGGTGAATGGAATGTGCGAGGGGTGGGGAGATATAAGGGAAGCGGCATGGGGTTTGGAGTTGNACAGAGGAGTGGGGAGGGGGAGGTGAAGCGGTGGGTGAGGGTGTTGCACGGGTGGTGGGAAGAAAGAGGTGTGGGAGGAGTTTTTGCATGAGGAGAAGTGTCACAGGCGGTGGGGTGTGTAGGGATTTAATCCCACATGCCCCACGCAACAAAATATTAAAACCTTTTTAGTCAAAGCGCAACAAATGCAATATGAATTAAAGGTGTTGCTAGGAGTTAGCATAGTCTCGGGTTAGTGATTAGTAAACGCACAGATATGCAGAATGAAATTAAGACAATTGCACAGATATTTAGAATGAAATAAAAGATTATTGTTCTAATATTAAAGCACAAAATCTTTTTTTTTAAAAGGAAATTTCAAAATATTTGCCTCGGTCTGCGCAAATTTTTTTCCTCGATATGCGTGCAGAAGGCCATACGGCCTCTGTTTGCAAAAACAATTTGCAATAGATTCAATTTTGACCGGGCATAGACATGTTTACAGTCGTATTTAACCGAAATGATGTTCTAGACGCAATGGCAGAGTCAGATTTGACTCAAAGTGAATAGAAAATTGATTTTTCTGCCCCACAGTGGGCGCCAGAAATGTGCTAGCTAAATGTGGGCCTCTGATTTAGCAGTACACTTCAACATGGTCATTATTCTTCAGTTGCATACAGGAATGAATATTGATTCATTCACCCTGCATGTCTAAAAGAGTCTACCTGTTGCCTTCTAGAAGGCAGGAGTATGAGCTTGCTCTCAGGTCATTGCAAGCTCAGTGACTACACTAAAGACCTAAACGAAGGATTTAGAGCTATATGATTGATTAAACTAAATGCAAATGCAAATGTGATTTAATTAATATGTCATAATATCAATTAAATAATTAACATAATGTTTATTTGCCAATGTTTTTAGGAATTAATTAATTAATCAAGTAAGATGATCAATTAGGACCTAAGGTTTAGGTCAGATTAGTTTGAATTTGATAACTGCCTGTTTGATTTAGGACTTAGGTTTAATCAAGATTATGGTTTCTTGATTAAATGTTGAGATTGGGGGTCTAGGGTTTAGGTGACCATTTTTAGGTGTACATATCTTTCAGTCACTTTTGTGACACCCTGGTTCTTCTGAGAACCCTCCTGGCTTGAAACCGATCCAGATTCATAACCTGGGGGCAATCAAATCATATTTATCCTCGCAGTATGAGTCAAGTCAGTTATTGTCATTTTCTACTAGGGGCATGGGTCCCCAATTTGATCACATCTTTGGTTTACACCAGAGTCAGTAATCTTGTCATTTCTGAAGGACAACTCGCTACTGACGCAAACATGTGTTTCTCTACACCACAATCAACAGTGTTTCTTAACACTATCTTTGGACACATCTGTGTTTCTTAACACACATTGGATATCACAAATGTAAACAATGTATAATTGATTTTTCTGCCCCACGGTGGGCGCCAGAAATGTGCTAGCTAAATGTGGGCCTCTGATTTAGCAGTACACTTCAACATGTTCATTATTCTTCAGTTGCATACAGGAATGAATATTGATTCATTCACCCTACATGTCTGAAAGAGTCAACCTATTGCCTTCTAGAAGGCAGGAGTATGAGTTTTCTCTCAGGTCATTGCAAGCTCAGTGACTACACCGAAAACCTAAATGAAGGATTTAGAGCTATATGATTGATTAAACTAAATGCAAATGCAAATGAAGATTTATGATTCAATTTTAGAGCACCAAATTGAAATGTTTAATATTCAGTTTTAAACCCAAATTGAAAGTGTGCTCTAAACTTATGTTTGCATGCTTCAATAAAATTAAACAATAATATTAAATAAATGCTAAGAATGCAAGAAAGATAAGACAAAAATGTAGCATAATAACATTAGATGAAAATTTAGGATCCTTTGTGAAGGAAAAGAGTTTCTCTTTTATAGAAATCTCTCTCGAATCGATGGTCGAGATTAAACAAAAAGAGTGGCTCAGATTCGATTGAAGAAGCATAATCCATGTGCAAGTGATGTGATTGGTTGAGAGAGTCAGTTGACTGAACTAACTGATCAGTTATTTTGGAAACTTCCATATTCAATTCACAGTTAACTGAAATGTTTCCAAAATGATAAATAGATGAGAATCAGTTAACTGAGTGGAACTGGATTGTTTCCATTTTGATAAATCAGTTAACTGGATTTGATGATGTCATATGCATTTTTAATAAATTAATTGATTTTGGATGCACATTTATGTTTTTATAATTGATTTAATTGACAATTTTGTAATTTTTATTTAATTAATATGTCATAATATCAATTAAATAATTAACATAATGTTTATTTTCCAATGTAATGTGATTTTAGGAATTAATTAATTAATCAAGTAAGATGATCGATTAGGACCTAGGGTTTAGGTCAGTTCGAATTTGATAATTGCCTGATTGATTTAGGACTTAGGTTTAATCAAGATTAGCGTTTCTTGATTAAATGTTGAGATTGGGGGTCTAGGGTTTAGGTGACCATTTTTAGGTGATTACAGCCACCTCTAGTGCCTGCCCAGTCCATGCAGAGGAATTTTTAGCACGTTCGGTTGCGGCTCCTTTGGTCGTCTTTGTAGTCGGCGATCGGTTGATCATCGTCTGTGAAGATGATCATCGTTCGCTCGTTGTCTATGAAGACGATGATCGATCAATCATCATCTGCATAGACAATGATCCATCGATCGTCGTCTCTGCCTCGACGCATTCCCCCCTTTGGACATCATAAATATACATTAAATGCTAAATATGGCTAGGGTATCAGACTCATCGATGGTCCTGCGTCTACAAAATGTTGGTACATCTGAATGCACTCTCCAAGCTGTGCATAGTCTCGTGGGTCTGCCATCTCTCTCATTTTGCTCAGCTTTTTTGTTCTCCGTGAATGAAAATGACCTCTCCTAGGGCTCTTGTGGACTATATATAGGTCCCTTGGGACCTGTTTCCATCCCGGACCGTGTTTTTCCCTCTTTTTTTTCCTCCTCCCCTTATAATTCATGCAATTGTCCATTCTCCCTCTTTCCAGCCTTTTTTTGAGAAAATTTATAAAAAATTATTTTTCTATTATTTTCTCGAGGGGGCACACTCCTTCACCATCGTCACCTTAGAAATTTTGTTCTCTCTCGGGCATCTTGTTTTCTTTTTTTTTTTCTTTGAAGTGACGTCATTCTTGATGCCACATCAAAGAGGGGCAAAATGTTGATGCCTAAAATCATCCCTTACAATATTACAATTAATTTTAATTAATTATATTTGTTATTCTCTTCCACTTATTTAATTAAATTAAGTTCAATATCCTAAAGTATTTGAATTTAATTTAAATACTTATCCCCTAAGTGTATTAAATATAATTTAATACCTTCCCACATTAAAATCCCCTTTTAAATAAATTTAAATTTATTTATTCCCTCATATGCTTAAATTCTTCTGAGCTAAAATTAATCTAAATGTAATTTGGATTAATTTTAAATCTAAACCTAGATCCTACCCTACCTCACATCACTCTCACCAAATAAACCTAGTCACTAATTCACTAAGGTTAATTAGACTAATTTTAGGATTCCTACACCCATTAGTCCTAATTATTTGCTCACAGGTGTGAGCAAATTTCAAAAATTTGACTTTTTCAAATAATACTAATTTGGTGCCAACAAGGTTTCTTACGACCTTGATGACACCTTACACTTTCTAAAAGTATTTCATTGGACTAAAACTCTTACACATGTCTTACATGTGTACTTCAAATACACATTGACCCATCACATCACAAGTTGCTCACACATGTGTGAGAAAACTTGGCCTCTTGCATGGCTTATGTGTCCCTCATGTGGCAGCTATGTGGATGCCACATGTGCTCCACCTCACCCAATCCCTCCAAAATCCTATAAATAGGATCCTTTCCAAGAGTAATTCACCCATTATTTTCATGCATTGTTATCATGCTAGTTTGTTCTTAGAATCATTTACTTGCATTTAGAGTTTTTTGTACTGACCATTTCTTGATAGTTGAATCTCTTTCAATCATGGTAGTTTCACTTATAGTTTTCATTCAATGCTAGATCTTGGTAGTTATTCTTCATCATTTACTCTCATATCATCTATTGAATTCTTGAGACTAGTTCCATAACTAGTTCTTGAGTCATTTAATATCATCTCATTTTAGTTGCATTTTACATTGCATCTCAATCATTTAATCAAAATGGGATTTTATATATTGTGTTGGGAGAGCACACCCACAACCCTCTCTAAAAGAAAATCAACAAGGCTTGGGTGCCCTTGTTTGGCTCATCGGAGGTTGTGTTGGAAAGCTTGTGTTTTTGGAGTATGATTTAGATGTGTTGATGTATCTTGTAATGATTTATATCTCTAACGTTTTCATGTTTGAGCTTGCTCCCAACAGGTAGGTTTTCATCACATACAATAATCAAGTAACACATATATTAAATAATCGTAACAATGAATTTTTAATCAAGTACAACACATATTATATAATCAAGTAACACATTATAATGAAGTCACACACACACACACACACACACACACACACACACACACACACACACATATAATCTTAACAATGAATCTTTAATCAAGTAACACACCTTATAATCAAGTAGTTCACATATATTATAATCTTAGCAATGAATCTTTAATCAAGTAATACATATTATAATCAAGTAACGCATATAATATAATCTTAGTTCAATAAAATTAATACGGTGCATGTATAATCAAGTAAAAAAGAATAGTTTTAATCTTAACACTTATTTTCAACACCAGTTGAATGTACAAGCAATCTTCAATTAACATTTATAATTGAAGTAACATGTATATATAAAGTATAGATCAAGTCCTAAAACATGAATAAATATATTCCATCATAAATCTAATCCATCATAAATATAATCCATCATAAGCATAATCAATCATAAATACAATCCAACAAAAATATAAGTCAAAGTAATATTGTTTAGAGCACCCCAAGTGGTTCAAGATGCTCATGGACAACATGTAATATTTTCTCATGATCCTGACTATCTAGTCTCCACTTATGACGTCCACGTTGAGATTTAACTGGATGGAGACAAAGGGAGGTAGAAACTATTAGGTGGTTATATTGAAACACCTTAATGTTAGGTTGATAGTCAACAAAATGAACCCCATGTTGGACTATTCTGATTTTCTTAATATGTTCCCTCTAAAACAACTGAACCTACATTGCAAATTTTTACAATATTTAAAACAATTTATTAAATTTGAAACAAAATTCAATATTGATCTAAAGCATGCAAACCTGTGGGAAACAACTTTCCATCGCTTTCTTCGAGTTCAATTAACTTCATCCTCTTTGTATTGCAACGCAATAAATAGTAACTAACTCCTACATTTCCAGGTTCAAAAATCACTGCAAAGACATCTCCTACACAAAAAATGTACACATGGGAGAAAATACTTCAAACTACACACACACAGACATATATATATGTGTGTGTGTGTGTGTGTGTGTGTGTGTGTGTGTGTAACTTAATTTAATATACTTACCAATTTTGACCAATCCTGAAATGTGGGCATAACCAGTAGAAATCAAAGGAATGTCATCAAATTTTTCATCTTCATCTCGATCAATTATATCATTAACAAGTGGCACCAAATTCCACGCACCTACATATCCACATTCCTGATTGATGCATTCTGAATAGTTTTCAGTAATGCAGTGAGAACAAAAACATGAGTATTCCCTAGAGTACAATGTCCAATAGCCAATTTGTACTCATAACTGAATGCAAATATTGTGTCTTGTCTATCCTCTTGCAGCCATGCATAGTTTTTCTATCCATACCTAAAAACATATATATATTGTAACATATAAATTTGGATGATCTCCTACATAGAGTTTTGTGTAGAAGTTGAGAAATCCAACTTCACAGCTTGCCAAGAACACCTACATGCAAAATACCTGTTGCAAAGAATGAAACTAATGATAGAAAAAGCAGAAACCCTTCTGTGCTCAAAAGGTGACAGCTCAAAAATCTATTCAGATAGTATGCAAAAACAAAAACAAGCATTCGACCTTAAAGGTGAATGAAACCCTAAAAAAAGGAAAAGGCTAACCTAAGAGAAAGCTTAAGTGAAAAATAGAGTACAATTAACTTAATAATTAATATCAACATGATATAATTAATAAGTGAGAAAAACTATGTGCTCTAACACCCCCCCTTAAGCGAAGCTCAGGAGGTAAGCTAACCTAGCACAGCTATGAAAGCAAGAAATGGATCCCGGCAACAAGGCCTGATCAGGTACCCAATACAAGGAAATCTTTGTGAACCGGAGATAAAGGAGAAAACCCAGTGGGAAAAAATCCTCTCCAAAAAGAGATATAAAATCAAGTAAAAGACAAAGGATGACTTCAAGAGACTCTCTCAAAGCCATGAGTACAATGCGTGCTACCAACCCCCCCGTGAGAGAGGGTCAAGGCTCCAAAGCCCCCCAGAATGAAAGAACCCCTGGATCAATGAACAAACCACCATGACTCTAATACAAAGGAGTGAAAGGAAGTGAGCACTGAAGAGGTGACCTTGAAAGATGAGGTGTCACTGGAAGGCCAAGCTGATGCTCAAAAGAGAAGACACAAGGATTCCGAAATGGAATCCCAAATGCAAGTGGTATGACAGGTGTGCTGACACTGTCATGAGAGAGGAGATGAGTGTCCTCTATAGAATCCTCAAAAAATGCACCTGGTGGCTCGATGAATGGAGCTAGAGGGTCTGGCAGTGTTGAAGAAGAGTCTTGCTGAAGAGAAAGAACCTCAACAAGATGTGGTGTGGCAGTCATAGTAGTGGTCTCAAGAACAACACAGAGGTTCAAGTGACCTGACTACACCATATGATGCTCTCGCAGAACAGGAGAGCTGAGCTCTGATAGTGGAGATGGTGGACCAAAATGTGTGAAGGTGTAGAGACGGGTGGAATGATCAACTATCCATGTAGCAACAATGTCACCTGTCACACTATCCCGAATGAATACTGAATCTGGTGTGAACTCAACTGTCTTCCCTAATCCACTGTGAGTGATCTGGTAAATTGAGAGAAGGTTTGCAGACAGAGATGGAACATACAATACAGCATTGAATGTGCCATCCTGAATGCGTACATAACCTTTCCCACAGACTGGCATAACAGTGTTATTCCCCATGAGAATTTGGGGAATAGGAGAGGCCTCAATAGAAGAGAAGATCTCTGGAGAAGACACCATATGGTGAGAAGCACATGAATCCAGTATCCAAGGGACCTGTGAAGGGGATGCAACGAAAGCCCGTAATGCATGACCCTGTCCAAAATCTTGTCCAGATGTCGCAGATGAGGCAGAAGACTAAAAAGAAGACCCCTGTGAGGTGGAAGAGGATGGAGAGGAAATAGTGCTCTTCTGAAGGAGAGCTTGCAAATCTGCAATCTGTTTCCCATAGCCATCAAATCTCTTCTGAAAACACTGTGACTCATCATGGGGCCCCTTCTGAAAAAAGGAACAAGTAGGGTTTTGAGTCTTCTGTTTCTCCTTCTTAGAAGAAGATGGTGGGCCAGTAGAGTCCTGAGAAGAGGGATTAGATATCGGCTGTGACTTTGGCTTCTGCGTATTCTGAGATGACTTGGCAAGCAATGCCTGTGACTGTGAACCTGTAAGAGAATCCATCTGACTGATCTTGGACTGCTCATGAGTTAACCTGTCACAGAAGGTCTCAAAAGAGGGCATAACATGTCGTGCGCCCAGTGCATCCATAGTGGAGTAGAAGGTAGAAGTGAAAATATGATAAGGGCCACGCAGCTTTGAGAGTATCAGAAAGATACACTCATCATCTGATTTCATCTTTCCAGTAACCTGTAAAATAGAGCGAAGAGACTTGAACTTCATCAAGAAGTCCTCAATACTGGTGAATGATTCAGGTACCAAGGAGGTGAACTCTGCATCTATCTGGAGAATCCTAAACTGATTCATAGTGCCAAACAAGGTGGAGAACTTGTCCCACATATCCCTGGGTGTGGTCAGACCATCCAGGTGGAACAACTACCCATCTAAAATGTTCATGGCAATGAGGCCCATTGCCTCATCCATCCTGTTTCTGTGCATAAGAGCCTCATAAGGCCTCTGTAGAACTGGCTGAACTATATCCAGGCAGGACCATAAACCTCATGACATGAGGAATATAGTCATTTGTGGCTTCCATGTGTGGTATTTATGTGGAGTTAGAATGACAATGGATGTGTCTAACATTGAGATAATAAGACGGGAGTAGAAGGGTCTCTCTGAATTGAAAATGTAGAAATAAATATACACCCCCCCATAAACTATCAAACTAACTCCTGTACACCACAAGATGAAGCAAAAAAACATAAAGAACAAGAGAAAAACATGAGGTCCAGATGCAGAGAAGGAGGAAAACAAAGCCTCAAATTTGACACCAAAAATAGGAGCTCAAATGGCAGAACTAGCGATCAAGGCCAGCATCAACATGTCTGGCTCGAAAAAACCTTTTCAGTGATATTTCATTTTTTAAAATTGGACACCGTATGCCCAAGATATGGCCAAAAAACCAAGTGCCCCTCTGAAAATCAACTCACACGAAAAAATTAGGCATGGGATAAAATTTGACGGTTAAATGGTCGTTGCCCGTCTGTGGCAAAAAAATTGACGCCCGTCGCCTGTTTGCCAGAAAAATATTCCGGTCGCCAAAAAATTCATATTCGGCCAGAAAATTTAAAAAACCCGCCAGAAAAGTACTTTTCTGACCAGTGATGTCAGCAATGACATCACCTGGCAGTTGGCGGGGGACCCGGTGGCAGGTTGGCGGTAAACACCGGTGGCGGCGGTTGGCGGGCTGCTCCCGGGCGGCATCACGGTGACTAGTTGCACCGCCGGTGGTGGAGCTGCGCGGGCCGGAGACTGGCGGCGCGGGCCGGGTTGAGCCGGGCCAGTGTTGCTGCGGGGTGGCACTAGGGTGGCGCAGTGGTGGCGCACTCTGGCAGCCCCAAATTTATTTAAAAAACCTTTGTTTTTTAAAAAAAAATTATTTTTTTTCAAAAAACGTGCCCGTATGGCCTGGGAGGCTAAAATTTTTTCCTGAGGTCACTGTGACCAAAATAGTTAAACCTTATAGGTATTTTGACTCTCCCGGGCCTTCTGAACGCAATGGTGGAGTCCATTTTTGCTCAAACAGATCCAAAAAATAGTGCCTCCTTCAAAGTGACAGAAAAACCCCAGAGAAGCTGCGACTGTCGTCTTCGAATCGTGGCTTCAAAAATCCTTCAAACCAGGCAGCGACAGGGCGGCTCTGATACCATGTAGAAGTTGAGAAATCCAACTTCACAGCTTGCCAAGAACACCTGCATGCAAAATACCTGTTGCAAAGAATGAAGCTAACGACAAAAAAAGCAGAAACCCTTCTATGCTCAAAAGGTGAGAGCTCAAAAATCTATTCAGAGAGTATGCAAAAACAAAAACAAGCATTCGACCTTAAAGGTGAATGAAACCCTAAAAAAAGGAAAAGGATAACCTAAGAGAAAGCTTAAGTGAAAAATAGAATATGACTAACTTAATAATTAATATCAACATGATATAACTAATAAGTGAGGAAAACTATGTGCTCTAACATTTTGCACAATAGAGATTTATATATAAAAGAGATCTACGCCATAACTTAACCATTACATTTAATTTTTATTTGATAATGGATACAGACTTGGAAATGAAATCAAAGATTAATGGAGTAAAATACCTACCTCACATCATAACAGATCTGAAAATGCCATTTTCTGAAGTTTGTGTTGAGTTTCTAGAAAATGTGAGATTAGATCTGGAATGGAAACGCGGAGACAAACAAAACCCAGAAATCTTTTTCTGTTCTGACACTGTTCTGATTTGTACCCTCAAGTCAATGTCACCATTGACCCAGAATTTCTGATTCTGACCTAGGGAAGAATCGACCTAAAAAGTCTCTGATAGGAATTCTTTTTTTGGATCCCAAATTTTTTTCGAAAAGGGTATTCAGATCTGCGCTCTGTTCTACTATTCCTGAACATGTAACTCTCGAAATAGCACCTGCAAATATCTGAAAAAGAGGGGTTTTGGGGTGGCTATATAGGGTTTTGCCTTAGTCAAACCCCCATTTTGGTGATCTCCACCTACATGAATAACTGAATATAGTAGAATGTGTGTGTGTGTGTGTTTCTCTTTGAAAGAGCTTTGAATGTGTAATGTCAAGATCTAATCCTCTAGATTAAAACCCTAACATGAATTGAAAATGAGAAAGTAATGCATAGATTTGAATATGATAAAGAAAGCATACCAAGCCCCCAAGGCTAAAGTATT
>MU225020.1:1207582-1220032 GCA_018584345.1 Thuja plicata | reverse complement strand
TCAGTCGCGAGCTCCTTTTCCTTCATTCAAACTGCTCGGCGACTGAGCGACGAGCCCTTCTGTTCCTTTTTACTTATCGCACACTCGCGGGCCTGCAAACTTCACTTTATGACTATTTGCGATTGAGCGATGACCTCTGGCTTTCTGCTCGTCGCAAGATCGCGAGCTGCCTTTCATTTATCCGAACTGCTCGGCGACCGAGCGACGAGCCACTTCCTTTCTCAGTCGCACACTCGCGAGCAGCATTCAGTTTACCTTTATTGCTCGGCGAGTGCGCGACTACTCTGCTCCTCCAGCTCGTCGCAAACCCGCAAGCACCTCTTCCTTCATTTGACAACCGCAGCGACTGAGCGACGAGCTGTTCATCTCCTTCGGTCGCTCAGTCGCTGACCCTTTTGCCCCTTGAAAACTGTCTGCGCGACTGCGTGAGGAACCCATTTTTCAGCTCGTCGCCAACTCGCGAGCTGGGAACCTGACGTGAAATAAACATCGCGACTGCGCGATGAGGCTTTGAAACACTGACCCGCTCAGTCGCACAGCTTGAATGACTTGACTTATGCAGCTCGCGATTGCGCGATAACCTTCATATTTGACTCGTCGCGCAGTCGTGCAACCTAAAGACATTGACTTAAATGGATCGCGATTGGACAAAAAGAAAAAATTTGAAAAGGGGCTGACCATCTTTGGGCGGGAAACACAGAAGAGGGCCAAAAATGTACAGAATGGAAAATTGGGTAACAGGTCTGGAAGGGCAGCAGAAGGGAGCTGCCATTGAAGGAGGGAGCAAGTCTCCATCATCCACACGATCACTGGTAGGAATGAAGTGTAGCGCACTCGACACATTTTCATTCTTCATGAATGTCAAGCCAAACACGTGTAAAGTGGCTAAAAGACACGGATGATTCAGATTCTCTCAATGGTCTTGCTTCTCTATGAAAGATTGTGGACCGTTTTGGATGAAACAATCATGTCATCACTTTCAAATAATAAACTCCTTCGGTGTAATAAATTCATAACCATTACAGGTAAACAGTCACCAGCACAACCAAGTATAGGATCAGCATCATCCCAATCACCAACTGTGATGACTCCGTTTAATTACTGATTAAACAAATATCAATACAGTGATCATGAGGGTCATTAACCAAAAGGGTTTTATAAGCAAATTAAAATTAAATTTAAGATCAATAATGACAATACAATACATCAAATGTTAAATCTTAAAAGATTTAACATGCAAAGTACTAACAATAGAAAAAGTCACTAAGCCAAAAGTACAACTAAGGCAACAACGTGGTTGGATCTTACACTTGGTTCTATAATGATTTCCACACCTTCCAAATCACTGCAATAAATTCAAAAAAAAACCATGCCTATCCCCTATGTCTGAAACGTCACAAACTTCCAGGATGTGTGTTAGGCCCTTAAGGTCATGTTTGCATCAAGAATTTGTAGAACTAAACAACCATGACGACAAGTAGTGTCTTTAGCAACCCAATAAGTGTAAATAATCAAAGTTTTGGCCTGTGTTACCTGCAAGCGTTTGTGCAATTTTTGGATCAAACCTTTTTCCACATAGGGTCTGTAAAGTCATAAGATTTTCCAACAAAGTCTTGGTCAATGTGGAATTGCTAGCTGCACAAGATGAAAGAAGATTTCAATTGTTAACAATGTACTTGAAAAGGAGCAGCAGTCCAACCTTCGTCCCACCGTCCAAGGGCCTGTTACAGTAATCAAGAGAAGATAAGGTGCAATGAAATTTACAGAAAACCTCATGTGTATGTACCACAGTTGTAAAATTCGGATTCAGCAAAAACTTGTCAAGGCATGGAAAATAAATTCTGGAAAAACTAGGCCAGGTTTTGTAAAAACTTGGCAAAAAATTCAGGAACTGAAAAAAATTGCTTAAAATTTAATTAGAAATGCATTTTTTTGCAAAATTCAATGAGAAGATGCATTCAATGAGTCAATTAATCAGAACACGAAAGAAACAAGCTGAGTCTAGATATATTTAAATGCAAAGTGGGTACAAAATCGCATTCTGATAAAGAATGTTGATGGCTTCAAGCAAAATAGTAAACAGTTTCCGTAAAACTAAAAGTAAATACATCATTACAAATTTACAATTACATCTTCATTTTCCCAGCTCTAGTAAAAACTAAGAGAGAGGTACAAAGGCGCCGAGAGTTTTTTTTCCCCCTCTCAGCATAAAAATGAACTTCGTTGTGCCGTTATTTTTTGCTTTATGCAGTTATGCAAAGAAAAAACAAAATGAGAAAATGTTGATTTTACGCTATTGCACAGACACGGGCGAGTTTTTTTCCCTGCGAGTTTTTCTTTGCAAAACTCGTTGAGCTATAAAACTCAGCTAGTCTTGCAACTATGGCATGTACCATTAGTGATTCAATTCTAGTATATTTTCACTACAGTTGTTCAATTCATATCAAAATCAAATTTCCAGAACTAGGGTTTGTCTTTGATTTTTTTGTATCAGATTGTACTTCCATTATTTGTTTCGGCAATTGCAGCATTTGAGATTTCAATTGCAGGTTTATCTTTAGATGTGAATTTTCCATTGTTACTTGGGGATGCGTCCCTGGCCTAAAACCCCATGTTTCCGGAACGTGGACGTTTCTGAGACAGGGGACGGTTGTGGGACGTCCCCACCCCATCCTCGGAATTTGGAAAATAGAGGGATACATCTCGAGAACTTGGGGACGTCACCCCAAAAAAAGGGCATGGGAGGATGTACCGGGGACGGTTGGGGATGCCATAGCTGTCCCCCAACCGTCCATGGGATATTCAACCGTCCCTAACAGAAAAGTACCAAAAAAAAAACCCCAACCCTCATGCCATTAGGTTGGATGTTTTATGGGGCCCTCCATGCTATTTGCCCTAAAAGCCCCAAATCGTGGCTTATTGTTTGCATATGATCATTTTAAAATTTATTATGTTTTTTTACTCACACAGCAGCAAGGGTTCTAGTTTTCCATTTGAAGCAACAATAGGAAGGGTTTGTGGCATTATGAAAATGATTTCAACATTGTAGGAAGCAAGAGCTTGCAAGAAGTAAGTGTAAACCTCCTCATGCTTCCATTTTTCATTTTTTATCAAAACTTAAGCTTCCATTTTTAATTTTTTTTTTCAGTTCATTGCATTCTCAAATCTCAAAAACAACCACAATGACCAGCAGTGAAGGTAGTAGTAGTGGTGAAGAACATTTGGGTAGTCGAACTCAAACTCAAAATGATAGTGTTGAGACTAGCAGTGGGCAACAACAAACTGATTTATTTAAGTGCCCTTCAACAATCATGAACAAATATGCAAGGCGCCCTTTGAACAAGAAAATACCTCTTCTCCAATATGTTACATCTAGGGGTGAAAAGAAAATAAAATGTAGGAGGGACTAGAGTGTGGGATTGTCATGTTTGCAATGATGATTTTAGGGGCGGCTATACAAGGGTAAAGTCACACTTTTTGGGTATTGCATGTCATGGGGTTATAGCTTGTCCTAGCTTAACTGATGAGGAGAGAATAGTGTCAAAGATTGCACTTGGAGACTGAAATGGGAAAACAAGGTTTGACAATGTCATCACCTTCTTTATCTAATGCACACTCAGTCATCTAGGCCTATGTCATCCACCGTTGGTACTAGCCCTATTGAGACAAGAGAAAAGAGCAAGATGAGTGGTGGTGAGAAGGGATCAGTTGAAAGTATGTTTAATGCACAAGCCAAGGAAATTACAGTCATCCATTGGTAGATTTTTTTTTGCTAATGGCATCCCATTTCATGTGTCACGTTCCACTTATTTCAAACAAATGGTGAGAGATATAACCACTATAGGTCCCTCATCCATATCCCCTAGTGATCATAAGCTACAAACTACCATCCTAGAAAAAGAGTACTCCAAGATTAATGTATTGTTTGAGGATATGAGACACACTTGGGTGAGGATGAGCTTCTCTATTGTGATGGATGGGTGCACCAATGCTAGACATCGACCACTCATCAATATCATTGGCACATCCCCTGTTGGTTCTTATTTTCTGAAAGCCATAGATTGTTGAAGGAAGTGTAAGGATGTTGAGTTCCAATTCACCATTTTGAGAGATGTCATAGAGGAGGTTGGGGCGGCTAATATAGTACAGGTGATCACAGATTCAGCATGTGTGTGCAAATAAATTGGTTTGACGGTGGAGGGTGCTTACAAGCACATCTTTTGGACCCCTTGTTGTGTTCATGCATTGAAGAATGCATTAAAAGACATATGAAAGATAGATTGGGCGAAGCAAGTGGTGTCAGAAGCTAAAGGGGTTCAAATGTTCATTTGCAACCACCACACTTCACTTGCTCTTTTTAGGTCCTTCTCAAAGGAGTTCCTCAAACCAGTTGAGACAAGGTATGCATATTTGAATTACAATTTAGTTTACTTCATTTTATTAAATTAATAAATTATTTTAATTATTGTTACATGTGTTACTGTTTTCCAGTTACATCCAGTTTTATAATTGTATATATTATAGGTATGTCACTTTACTACATCTTGATGGAGAGGATGTTTGAGGTGCATGAGGCTCTCCAATTGATGGTGGTGAATCTAGAGTGACCCCATGGTCTAATTCTAGAGACCAGTCACGCAAAAGATCCTTGATCACAATTAGAGGTCCACAATGAAGTAAGTTGCTGATTTTATTTTAAAATTAAAAATAAATGTTAGTCTTTTGCTTGTTGATTTTCATATTAAATTAAAATTTCTGATTTTAATTTTTGTTTGCATTTTGCAGATATCTTTGCTTTGTCATCTAACTCATCGTAGATTTCATTAGATATGCCGATACAAACTCTCCTAGTCTTGGAGAGATATATGAGACATTTGACAGTATGTTGGGGAGGATAAAGAAAATAATTGCAACTAAGGATCCTACTTTGGGGTTTTACGAGCAGCATATTAGACTTATTGTGACACAGAGGTGGAACGTAACGAATACCCTGCTTCATATGGCAGCCTATGCTCTAAATCTCAAATGGTATGTAGAAATGGATGGAAGGGTCCCTCCATGTGATGATCCAGAGGTATTAGATGGCTTCACACATCATTGATAAGATGTATTCAAAATGGGAGGCTTCCATACTTCGCACACAATTCCTTGACTTTACAAAACTTTGTGGCCCAACATTGAGTAAACCACAGACGAAGTTGGATAGAGTCATACTGGCAAAGAGAGATCCTATTGGATGGTGGGCGTAGCATGGGAGGGATACACCAGAGTTGAAGGTGTTTGCCTCTCGCCTCCTAGCACAGGTTACTAGTTCCTCAGCCGCAAAGAAGAATTGGTCTACATATTCCTTTATCCACTCCCTCAAGAAGAATATACGAGCGAAGAAGCTAGTGGTTGTGCATACTGCTCTTCGACTTCAGGATCGTCAGACTCCAGCTTTACGGTGTGATGTTGATCTTGAAAATGTGGCCCAGATTAATGAGGATGAGACACCACCGAGATTGGTTGGGGTTCCATTGAATGAGGATGCACTTGCAATGGAGCATGATAGTAGCAATGACTCAAGAGGACTCTGATTTTGATGCAATGTTGGCATCAGCAGAATAGGAGCAGCAGTGTGCTTCACTTTTCTACATTTTGATTTTTATATTGAACATGAAACTATATGTTAACACTTTACTTTTAGCCTTTGGGAATTTTGTATGTTAAACTTATTTTGTTGTTAACATATGCATATTGACAATTAGACAATTAATTGAAATTTCCGAATTATGAATGCATAATAGACTATAGTTAAAACATGCTGAGTATTGAATCAATTACTATTTACTAAATGGCATTGAAATGCTGTATGTTAAGGTTTTTTTTAATGTTTAAATGGCGTGCTTTGTTCATATCTTCATATGAATGTAATGGATATCTGCAAATTTCCTTATATTTATATAGACGTCCCCTTTGTCATCCCATGTCATCCCAAAAAATGGCAAAAAAAATTGCCGTCCCAGAAACCCATCCCCCCGTCCCCTGCCCGAAAACTCGGGGTGACACTAGAATTTTCTTACTCGGCATTTCTAGTTTCAGATAATTATCCTCAGCTTTCAAATTTGTTTATCTTCTGCTTCATCTTTTACTGTATACGTCGCTGCAGAGTTATAATTCAGAACATAAAAATCTGGTCAATGATGCTTACTTGTCCAAACATAAGAACAATCATTTATCTCAGGCTCTGACAGCTCCCAAGATATTTTACATAAGTTTGATTAGTCTGTTATGGTTGTATACATTTCTTCATCGATCCCTTACTCTTGTTGTAGTCTTTAATTTCATAATTGTTTTTTATTACCTTTCCTATTGTCCTTAAATTACAACTCCATTAAGGATACACTAACCTTTAAACTATTAAGACTGTTAGCAGATACAGACTTGAACCCTTGAAGTGGCAGCATAAAAATAACAGAAATCAAGGAAAGAATTGGAAAACTAATAAAAAAAATTATGGCAAATCTTACCATGAACCACTTGAATGAACAAAAAGTTTCTATTAAGTTTTTCATAAGCTCCGTGTTCAAAAAATATAATGCATTTAACTTGGACAAGCATTTTACAAGACCTTGCCCCTTTATTTGCATTTGCTCCAAAATGAAAGACACTCTATACATCAAGTTCGTAAAAAAATCTTGATTGCAGGCATGCTTAAGCACTGTGCTGAGGCTATTTTTGAATCCTGACTTAAGATGAGACTCCCTAATACCAAATTTAGTAAGTTTTCTCCTCTCATGTACATGGAGAATGATTTTCAAGTGACATGAACAAACATTCAGCAAAATCTCCTTACTATCTGTATCCATGACATTGAACCTCGAGTCATTTATCTTACAAGCTTCTGGGAAAAAATTATGGTTCTGACATTATACCCAAGCACTTTGGGTTCAAGCTTTCTCAGATGAATTTGTGACTCCTCCACAACAGAATGCTATGCACCAATTTTCACAACCATAAATATGTGCATAAAACAAGTGTGCTATGATTCAGAGTAACATTTCAACAAACTGTACTGGAATGCAAAATGGAAGATTTTACTGGAAATGATACCACAGAAGGGATCTCTCCAGACAAGCCATTGCCGGCACATACTTGTTTTCTACGGCGGCTATAACAATACTTGAAAGACTTTAGACAACTTGCATACCGGTTTGTATTTTCCCTGTGGTGTTTACTACTACTAGTATGAAAATTGCTACATTCAATTTCTCTGCCTTCAGCTACATGATTTGATCCATCCTCAAGGGATGTAGATTCATCAAATGCAGGTGCACTTTCTTTTAAGCTTGACAAACAGTAGCCTTCAGCTCTTATTGCAATTTTCCTGCTCCATATTATTGATATATCTTCATCAAATTCCCTTATTTCACATGCACCAAACTGGACATTCTTATGCTCTGCAGATTCCCCTGGGTAAGTAAGACAGATAGGGAGATGCTTGTCACCAGTAAAAGTTTCCTCTGTCCTCCGTTCTCTTCTTCCTTTACTTTCTCTGTGATTGTTCAATTGTGCTTTCCATTTCAGTTTTCTCACCTACACATAAACTTTGCATATAAGAGTGTCCTCAGAACTTTGGAAAACAAAATATCATATTCTCTAAAACTATAATATCATTGAAATGAATATTTTTCTTCGGTTGAATCTGGAAAAGAAATAATCACTTACCAGAGGATTGGTACTTCTAGTTCCTCCGATTGTTTCACTTTCATCCTCCATAGTACTTCTAGGTCATTGAAAAGTGTGAATAATCAGACTGAAGTCCAAACAAGTATTCCAAAAACACAACTGCTATCAGTTAATACCAAAAACTAGAAATGTCTGATAACATCATTTTATTTTTTGTCCAGAACACAATTTCTTTTAAAAAAAAGGCAAAGCCTGTATAATTATATTAATATATAAAAAATATACAATTGTCACTGGTAAATATGAAGCTCTAAGAAGCTAAATTCATTACATTAACCCCATTGATCAAAACTAATATGATCATATTCATACTGCAAGTCTATAGTAACCTAACATAAACCCACCTGACTATACCAAGAGCCCATGAAAAAACAAAATGGCTCAAAACTATACTGACAGTGACCCAAAAAATGTACCCCGGGATTACTGAACTTTGAATTAACTGAGCACGTGTACCACTGCAAACTGACTCTTGCAGATTATTCCTCCATTGCCACAGGTGCGATTTCATTCTCAGCTTGTCGTTCGAGCTGAAAAATTCCCCATGTTCCCTATTTCCATCAGGTGAATGAGTGGCAGTCTCATTGTCAGGAACAGCAGTGTTGTCTGGAACAGCAGCATCAACCCCAACTTGGCCAACCGCAACATTGAGGTCGGGAAATGGAAGTTGCAGAAGAGCATCTATTTCGCCCCCCTCTTCAACATGGTCATGATCTAATATCATGAGCAAAGCATTCACCTTCTGTTGGACTTGAAAGTTGAAACACTAGATCATCACCAAGAACCCTGCCTGAAATTTAGGGTTTCCAAGGTGAATTTAATCTTGTCATACACCATCATGTAGGAGTGCCCATTAAGGAGGAACTGTCTTGGAAACAATACCCCCGCAAGTGCATGTCCTTTCCACAAGTCATATTGCTGGATACCCTTAATCAGCTTCTTTGCAGATTAAAAATTTTCAAAATTGGCTTAACAACCTTTTGGAAAACAATTTGAAGCAATGACATTGACTGCGATAAATCCAAGGAGTTTGACAGAAATACCGAAAGTAATTGAGATGGAATCCAGAACACAATTTTGCTTTTGCAGTTACATGAATATATGAAAGGATGCCTTTACCCTAATAAAACAAGTACAATCGAGAGGTCCATACAATAAACAAGCTGTGTAATATAAAAAGAAAAGCATTAGATAATTGGCAAAACTGTCCCTAGTGTGGAGCACTAATAATGAATCCAGATTCCACTGTTCCCCACTGGCCACCGTCACTTGGAACTTGTTAAAAAAATATTTTACTATTAGTTATTAACGACAATTAATAAAGGTTAGTAGAACATTACATCCCATATGACAATTATGAGCTACAAAAGCTTTAACTCCGTGTAAAATGACATCACTAAAACTATTGTCTGAATGCAATCATCTCTAAAGAACCAAGTGCAGGGGCATTAGGTCCACAAGTAAAGACCAACCATAAAAACAACTATAAGTAGTCTAAGCCAAATGACAGCAGCAGAAAGGTGACCATAAAAACTATGATTTTGAATTCCGCTACACAACTTGCCCACTGGCATGCAGTTTGGACCTAGACAAACCTAAATAAATGTTTTATGAAATTGAAAATCCTGCCAAAGACAAGAAAGCAATTGTTATGAACCAAATCTAAAAACAGCCGATATTCTGGAGCAGCTAGTACAATCTAAAAAAACCCTAAATTTATACTGGATATCTGTAATCTAAACTGGATGTTTTGAAAGTTCTAAACAAGGATCTAGAGCATTTGAGCAACTAAGGAAAGAAACTCCAAATTATGAAAGGAAACCAAAACAACATTATTTCAACCCAAACACAAATCTAGATGGTACATAATTTATTAAAAGAATACCATGAAAAGGAATGGGCGTTGAGCCACCAAAATTTACCATCCAACTGGCAAAATAGGCAACAGACTTGGCTAGTCTTCCTCCAACATTCCACAACAACCGTTCCAAGACATGATCTATTGTAAGCCTAAATGTTCTTCCTAATTACTTTTATTTTATTGCCCTCCTTTTCAAATGGGGAATAGATTGAAGTTACTTTTACAGTAAATTAAAAAAAGTTGTCACTTCTTTTATCACTAAATAATATAAATTATAACGTACTTCAAAGATCTCATATTGATTTTTTTGAAGACAATGTAATAGTGAACTGACAAGAAATACTGCACTATAAAAAGAACTAATAATCAAGCATAGTTTTCAAACTTGCCACTTACTCAGACTTGCTGAATACTAATGGGAGTTTGGGAAAATACATAAATTGTGCTCACTGTAATGTGCCCTTTTTAAAATAAGATTTGATACTAAACAATAATAATAATATTTAAATATAAAAGAATAAAAATAAAAGTAAAAATATAAAAGAATAAAATTAAAATATAACATAATTAAAAGTTAATTAAGTTTAATGAATGGTCAAAAGGCATGAAATGAAAAGCTAAGTTGTGACTCCTTCAAACATGAGATATAAAAGGGAGAAGAGAACTTCATTTGAAAGCGGATATGGAGGACGGAAGAAAAAATGGAGCATGTGAATCAAGGACGGACTAATGAAAGAAGAAAGAAATGAGAAGTAAATAAGGAAGTGACTCTTTCAAAGGGTAAAAATTATGAAGGGTTGTACCCTTTCAAAGGAGGCTATTTGTGAAAGGTTGTGACCCTTGCAAAGGGCAAACATAACGAATATGTATGACTCTCCCTCACATTGGAAGATATAAAGTGGCGAAGGTTCCATTTGAGGAGGATATCCAACAGATCAACTTCAGAAATAATTTATTACTCTCAGAGGGCAGCGATGGAAGGTGGTGACTCAAGCCTTACGAAAGGTGTGACCCATTCACCAATGAAGTATAAAAGAGATCATTTTAATCATTCAAGGATCACTTATCAATCATCACTCATGAATCCATCCAAACAAATCCTTCATCCATCAATCACTAATACCTCAAGAAATCAAACAATCGTCAAATCCACATCAATCATAACTTCATCTTGGAATCAAGAAAACAAACAATTCAGAAATCAAATCAGCATACATCAGTGCTCCACAGAACTTTGGGCGGGGCGACGGAGGGACGGGTTTCGGGGATGGTGGGGGAACGGCAAGGGGGCAGCGCTGATATACATATAGTACTTGAAAAACTAGTTATAAAAAGATGTATAAAATTACATTTCAAATGGAGCTTTGGAAAATTAGTAAATAACAAAACTGCAAATACTAAACACTAAAATTTTAAATACTTGAATACTACATAAAAATTGACAAATGAAAATGTCAAATTGGAGATTTCTATTATATCGAAAATATTATAAAGATGATTAGAATGAGTAGCATGATATCAAAATAAGTACAAGATGTCATAATGTAGTGAAGGGAGGCCTCTAATCACCCCCAAACTCCCCATCATTGGAACTATTGGACTCTTCATGGTCAAGCTCCATCAAACAAACACCAACCAGCCCCGCATCTAAATCCATAGCATCCTCATCAATTTGTGTTCTCCTCTAGCTTTACATCCCATCATGCTATTGAACTCTCTTTGTAAACAAGTGGCTTGCAGTGAATGAGACGCAAAGCACTACGTACAACCACAAACTTCTCTACTCTCTTAAAGGTAAGTTCTTTCCTCTTAAGAGAGTGAATGAAGCCATAGGTAGACCGATTCCTCTCAGCAACTGAAGAACAAGAAACCTGAGATAGCAATCGAATGGCTAGAGTGGTAGTCTTGGATTCTAATCCATGACAGTTCCAATACAAAATTGGGTTCTCTAGTGCCAAAGTTGCCATATTCATCTTGGCTGCCTCAGAATAACCCCTAAGAGTGACAATTTGGTCCACTCAGTAAAAATCGTGTTGGCATCAAGAGGATCATACATCTTCTCAATGCACCTAAAGAACTATACCTTCACCTCAGCATCCTATACTAGTGTAGCTCTACTAGGCTAGTATTATACCACTTAGGATTCAATGCATACGCAACCATGTGCAAGGGAATGTTGAGCTTATCCCATCTGTGTCGAATGATTGGTTGAATGCGCTCATTGTAGGCTAATATATATGGGTCCTTTTGTGGGTCTTTCTCTTGCATGACAACCCGCATCTGATTAACCATAGAATCAATGCACTCATACACCTCTCCAAGGTTAGGCGTATCCCCATCCCCATATCTGATGACTTGGAAAATTGGAGCAATGATGGAGACTATGTATTTGGCATCACTCCAAAACACATCATTCTTCATTGTATCCTTCACCCTCCTCCATTGCGTTGTCCTAGACTAGGTCCACCAATTCCAGTCTATTGTCATAACCATGAGTTGCAATGACTCTTGCAACTCAAGCATTCTGGTGGTACCCTAAATTTTAAGAATTTAGAAGTCCCAATCCATTATCAAGAAAAAAGTTTCTCCATACTAAAAAAATTAAAGGAAGCTTTATGACACAAATAAATTGAACTAACTAATCGAAGCCTTCATAAAATGCTGGAATTTCAACCTACTACAAAGATGATGCCGACAAAGGCTGAAGATGGTCAAATTTTAAAAATCTAAAACTGACCCAGTTCGGAAAATCAAATTTCCTATCTCCAGCAAAAATCTTAGATTTTCACGATGTGTTTTAGATTTTCGACCAAAGCCAAATCCGAAAGTTAGGTAGTTATTTTTTAGTTAGTTTAGTGTTT
>MU225020.1:1166654-1200879 GCA_018584345.1 Thuja plicata | reverse complement strand
AGAGAAGGTTGAAGTGTTTCTTATCTGCTATAAAAAGCCTTGTAACTTGAAGGATAAGTCAAGGTATAGGCCTACCAGCCTTGGTTTTGCAGAGCCAGAATTGAAGAAGTTCCAACCTTGCTTTGGTGGTGACTTGTTAGTTGGCCAAATCACTTGGGTTTCCAAGCATTGGATTGGCAAGTCCATAGGAAATCCAATTTAGCGTTTTTGGGCACCAACACATTCTCTCCAATAGAATGAAATAGGATGCAAATCTAGTCTCAATAGGTTTGAAGAACTCCTCAAAGAAGCTCCTAAAGAATGCATGTGAAGTGTGGTGGTTGCAGATAAACATTTGCACATCTCTAGCATCACTACCACTACTCTAATCCACCCCAACTTCCCCATGTCCTTGAGTGCATTGTTTCTTGCATGCACACAACATGGAGTCCACCAAATATGTCTGTAAGCTGCCTCAATAAGTTTCCCTGCAGCTTTGCACACGTGCTCCATTTGTCACCACTTGGACCACATTTTGTGGCCCAACCTCCTCAATAGCCTCCTTGAGGACATGGAAATGAAAATCAGCATACATCCAATCATCGTTCACCAATATATCAAACCAATGTACTTTGCATTGTCCTCGTCAATTATTTAATCAACAATCTCTTAGTCATCACTCACTCATACCTCAAATCATACAACCAAAGGAATTCAATCAATCAATCAATCATTCAACAACAATCAAATGATCGGTCTGATTTGAATAGAATTCATAAAAAGTACAGCAATCTAAAATATCAAGGAAAGTGATTGGTATGTAATATAATTGTATTTATTATTTATTTATTTATAAATCTGTTAGGAAGATGCAGGAGTACGAGTCCCCTAAATTAAGTAGACACACATCGAGTTGGTTGCTTGTGGGCCAAGGTATTGGATTGATTTGATTGGTTTTTTGACACTCTTGGTATTAATTGAGGAAGATAGTCTCCCAGCATCCTAACAAGAAATATAAGATTGGTAATTATTTATCTGATTGCCACCCAGCAATCATATTGGGAATTAGCAAGGAAGTCTAATAGGAAGAGGGAGGGGTATGAGTCCCCTCAATTAAGTGGATGCCCACTGAGTTGGTAACTTGTGGGCCCCTATTGAGTTGGTTGCTTGTGGGCCCCCATTGAGTTGATTGCTTGTAGACCAAGGGATCCGATTGACTTGGTTGGCTGTTTGACACTCTTGGAATTAATTGTGGAGGATAGTCTTTCGGCATCCTATGGTGCTTTCCCCTCAAGTTTCTGATATGCTAGAAGCTATAGTGTGCAAGATTATAATTGAACTGTTTGATGATTAACTGACTATTCTCCTCAATTCAATTGCTAATGTGAAATTTAGTAAAAGAACACTCTTGTAAATAAAGTTGTGTTTTTTGGATTTGTTATTCTTTGAGCAAAATTATGTATGGGCATACCCAAAAGGGGGCATTAAACTCAAACTCATGACTTGTCCGAAACAGTATGCAACTGAACATAAACAGAAATATGCAGAAAATACACTTCAAATCTGCAGTCTTTAAGTTTTCTCAAGTAAATTCGTCCATACCATTTCCTTGCACGGTAGATGCAAATTTGTTTAAGAGAATTCAAGCAAGTTTGAAGCAGATTTGAAAAGCAAACTTGTGTAGTTTTAGGATTTCAAGTCAGAATTGTTATTTTTTTCCAATCATTGCAAGAATTTAATTTATTTCCAAAACATTAGATTTAGGTTTATAAACATGTTTTAAAAGCATTGAATTAAATTGGCATAAACTTAATTGTTAATTTGAACCATTATTTATGAACAAAATTGCTAATTTTCCCTAAGTAGGGTTTAGAGTATAAAAAACTGCTATTTTGATTCAATTATATAATGGTGTTGCTATTCAATTGTGATCAAAATGCATTTTATGTTAATTGAATTTTATGTTTAGAGTTCAAATCACTACTTTTTTATTTTAAATATTTTTTGTAGAATAGGCTATATTAAAAATTCTGATTTTATGAAATGTTAGGTTAGCATATAATGACATTAACATCAAGAAGTGGAAGCGAACTTATGGACATCACTTGGAAACATGGCACCCCTAGGCTAGTCCCAAGGAGTGCTATGTGCAACTTCTATGAGAAGAAGGTTTCTAAAGAGGTATCAACCGCCTCAAGTTCCATCTCACATGCATTCCTTGTCGCAATATCAACCAATGTTCCAATGCCATAGAGGAGGCTCAATGAGAAGTGAGGGCAACCCTTGCATTGTTGAATTAAAAGAAATTAGAAATGGTGAGGGCAAAAGCAGCCATAGCAACGATCATTTATTCCAACTTAGCCAAAACAAAGGTAGATATGATAGAGATTGTGGGCTCTAGTCGTCGTTTATGCATCCATGATGAAACCACCTCGTCTAACTTGAGTAAAACCTAGTCACAAGATCTTTTTGTACCTCAAAACACACCTAGAGCACAACCTTTGCTTCAAGATACGACATGGAACAATTAGGAGATATTTTCCATAGCAAGTCAAATTGTGATATTGCTATCAAGATTCAATTGTGTAGTTTTTCAAGTCAAACTCATTGACCCATGGTTCATGAGTAGTGGTTCACAAGAACCCATCTATAACGAGAATTAATGAAACACTTACCGGGTAGCAAGTTAAGTGGGCTTAACCTTGGAAGAAACTCCATGGTTAAGCACACTTGAGTTTGAGTAGTATTGGGATGGGTGACCTCCCAGGAAGGCCTATTGCTTCACCTCTATGAGCATCACCTAGATGCAATGAGTGTTAAGTGTTCCATTCATTCTCATGAGAGATGGGTTCTTGTGGGCCGATCAGTTTGACTCAAAAAACTACATAGTTCAATCTTGATAGCAATATCACAATGGAAAAAGATGTTCGAGAAAGCAAATAAGACTTGTGTTAATTTCTAGCATAGTTGGTAGACTCAATGAGTACTCACCATTTTTTGCCTTATCAAGTTGTTCGCCAATTTGACTCCCTGAATTTTGGTAAGTACTCATCATTTTGGCAAGTACTTGCTATAAACTCAACAAGTCAAACAAAAAACTCACCAAATGTGTTAAAAATGTGAAACAAGAAAAACACATGAAAAAATAGTCAAAAAAATACTATTTTACCCTATAAATGCACGAATGCCCCACACAACACTTGAAGAGCAAATATTAGTAAAACGCCTAATTTCTCCCTTAAGTGAAAAAATTTGTGAAAATGACTTGCAACAAGAAAATGTGTGGTTTCAAAGGCCTTAATTCGGGCTTGGTGGCGAGGTTTTGCCCCTTGATCATGCCTTGTATCCCAAGGAATGTGCTAGGGGCAATGCCCACAAACCCTGCAAGGGGCATTGCCCCTAAACCTTGTTGAAGGCATCAATCTATTCAGGGTATTGCCCCTAGACCCCCACAAGAGGTGCTATCCCTTGACCTCATTGATCTTGCCCTGTATCACAAGGAATGTACTAGGGGCAATGCCCACGAACCCTGCAAGGGGTGTTGAAGGCATCAATCTATTCAAGGTATTGCCCCTAGACCCCCACAAGAGGTGTTATCCCTTGAACTCACTGGGGGTGTTGTGCCTAGACTTCCACAAGGGGTGCTCCCCCTCGACCCCGCTAGGGACATTGCAACCAGACCCCCACGAGGAGCACTACCCCTCAACCCCATTTGAATCTCTACTCCTAGTCCCCACTAGTTAGTGGGATCTCTTATCATTTAATAAATTTGACTAAAATGAGGGGATTTGGGAGGGGTGACAAGAATCGACAACTTAAACAATTATCTTCATCACTATCATGATATCATTGATCACTGGATTAGTATCATACCATTAGTATCAAAGATTCAAATGCCATTATTATTTTAAAATACAATACAAACTTCAACTTCGCACAAATAAGGGTAGAAGACAAATCAATGGGGGTCATTGATTGGATAATAACAATCCTTAAAGCGATTGGAAAAGGCAAGATAAGGAGATCACGTCAACATCATTCTTGATTTTGAGAGGCAGGCAATGGAGGATGTGGTTGTAGCAGAAGGAGCTACTAGATTGTCATTAGATTGTTGTCATTAATTTCGTTTTAGTGAAATTAATAATCAACCTCACAAAATTTAATTGAAATTTTGATTAAATAAGCATTAAAACCACTTGCTTGGAATCTCTCTTGAAAACATTCTATTTCGCTTGCTGAAACAATAGTATACTAGTCTTGCAAAGATCAAAATAATTAAGTGCTACAATAGGTGTGCATCTGCATAGAAGAACATCATTGAAACACCATGCTCATCTTCTTGTACGGGGTAGTACTAACTCTTCATGAAAATCTTTCTGCAAAGTTGAGGTATGAAGCCCGAAGTGTGATTGAGAGCAGTCATAATGGCATTGTAGTGATGGGTTTTGAGAATTTCCAAGGTTAGATGAGGACTTGACACAACATACGAGACTACAAACAAAAATCTCGACTAAAAACGAAAAAGAGAAAAAAAAATGACCAAAAATACAAAGCTTGAACATTCAAATGCACAGGTCAATGTGATGCATTCCATGCAAATGTTCTCACCCATATACAGATTTGAAGAGTTCAGGCACTGGCAATCTAGCAACAGAAAGACCTCTTTGACAAAGAATAATGTAATAAGAGTTGTCTTATCAAACACTTAGTTTAGTTTCCATCATGCATATGTAATTCAGTTTTGACAGGTTATATGTAAAGCATAAAATTGCAATTGCATATCGTTACGTCGAATGTAAAGCATAAAATTACAATTGCACGTAACCAAATTACATGTAATCACATTACATAGGACTGTAATGTTGAATAAATCAACAGTTAATTAGGTGTCTCCCACTTTTTTCTCACAACCTCTCTTTTATAAATACAAGAGGGCTCATTGTAAATAATCATCATTTGGCAATGCAACAAAACTCTGTCAGTTTGTATGTGCACTCCAAGCCTTTGAGCTTAGATGTAAATCAAATTGCTTTCAATAAAGAGGCAGGTTGTTTTGAGACTTTGTGCTAATTCAAGTTGTCATTTGACAACATTTTCTGGAATTGGTTTGAGTATTGTTCTATTGTTCACGAGGGATTTAAAATCAACCATGCAGACTTTGAGCTGCTAATTGTGTTTAGAGTTGTAGTTAGGTTTTCAGGTTTGATCTTGTAGACTTTGAGTTGCTTATTGCAACTGATACTCGCATAGAACGCTCAAGAAAGGAAATAGTTTGCAGACTTTGTGCTGCTTCATTTTCTGTGTTAGTACATGCAAGGAGAAATATATGTTGAAGACTTTGAGATGCACACGTGTTTCATTCTTGTTCTCATAAGGAGTCATGGAAAGACTTTTAGCTTTCATGAACTCCTAGGTTACTGCAAGTTGTCAGTACGCTGAGGATTATTCTTACATCTAATCTTCTGTTTATTAGGATTATTGCTCCAACTTATACTTTGTAAGTAAATTATACCAGTGATTAAATATTGTGTTGTAAAGGTAACATCTATTCTGAAATAAGAGATTAGGATGAATGTAACGCCCTATTTTAGCTTAGTGTAAATAAAAGTAGTTAAGTGTTTTGTTGATTCTAGTAGCAATAGGAAGGGGGAGCCTTCCCTTAGAAGTAGGGGAAACTGTGTCTCACACACTATGGTTGGAACTGCTGTTTTGCAATTGATCCTAACGCTGTCGGTTGCAAAATATCCACCCAACATAAATGACATGGATAAAGTAGAGGAGTCATTACGCAGCCTTCAATGCTAAGCAAGGTGCTGCAGCAAAGTGTAAGGATTAGAACCTCTCCCCAAGTTTCAACTAGACCAAGGAAATGAAAGATGAAAATCGTTGTAATACGCTATTTGTTAATTACGATGACAATTTTCAGAGGCAACCATCATAGATTCATAAAGCATTTACCTAACTATTGTATCTAAAGTTTGCATGATGATGTGATTTTGTACTCAATTTATATTCAAATGAATTAAATTTAATAGAAAACACTTTTATACTCATTTATGGACACATTGGATACATTTTGTTATGAATTTTGCCAAAAAAAAAAGTGTTTTCAAAGAAATTTAAGCAATTTTTTAAGTTGTCGAGTTTTCCCTGAGTTTTTGCCAAGTCGCATATTTTGGATCTATTGAGTTTTTGTGGAGTCTGAGACTGCCAAATTCTAGTACAACCTTCCTTTCAAAATGGTGACCAACCCATACTAGGAAACTTTGGTCACAATGTTAATGAGTTGTGAAGCAAAGGAACATTGCACCCTCCCCACATGGGCAATTGCTCCAAAATGCTCTTATAAATGCAAAATTAATTTTGGAAGAACAAAGGAAGTTGTGGCATAGGTTTGGATTTTGCATACTTTGAACTAGAGTTCCTGAACTCGCCGCAGGTTGTGCGAGTTTTGACAACCCGCGGGTCGAGTCAAGCTTGTCGGGTTTTCATGACCCGACGAGTCATGGGTCATGACTCGCATGACTCGCGAGTCGTGCGGGTCATGCCATGACTCGCCGAGTCCGTGGTCTATGACCCGACTGGCACACAAAAACAAAAAATAAATAAAGAGTTTTTTCTATATTGTTTTTCGGTTCAGGGGCGGGAGGATTTATGCAAATATAACATTTAAGTATAAGTTTGATTTATTTAATTTCTTATACTTTAAGTTATATTTGTATAAATACTTTCAGGATGTTTGAGATAGGTTCCAACTTCATAGGAGTTAACATGCACATTCTAGATTTTGGGGGTTTTCAAAAAAATCCAAACTTAGCCAAATTTCAGGATTCAGCAAGGTTACCTCCCACAATCTGTCCTGGCTTTCTAAGGTCAAACTGAAGTTGGAACAAGGATTCTCAAAGGGTTTTAACTCATTCCATCACAAATCACTTGGTTTCAACTTCATCCCCATGACAGACTTAGCTTATCTCTCGCCCATATCCCAGACAGACATGACTTCCCAGCAGACCAAAATCACTCAAACCTCACTTGCCAAACCTAGGGACCTGAAAACTTCCACCAACAAAGACTACTTAAGGCCACTACTCCTATAACCAAAGCAAAAAAGGGGGTCCCCATTTGCAATGGGGCAATGGTGTGAAAACCTCACAACAAGGACCATGAGTGGGTTGACCAGGTAGACAGAGAGGCTGAGGCTGAGGCTTTGGCTATGGCAGAGGAGGATAGAGCACGATCAGCTGCCCATGCAACTGATGTTGATCAGAGTGGCACCTCACAGGTAGAGACTATGGCTTGTCAGTCATCTAGGACCTACCTCAGAGGCATTTGTAGGAGGCAGATAGACTACTCTAAGGCTGAGGCTGAGCTAGAGCCTGAGCCAGACTTGTTTTTGTTTACACATGTTTGGGAACATTTGATGTCATGGATTTTATATACATTTGACAATATTTATAATTCTACATATCTATGTTTTCTATTTCCTTCAGCTACAATTTACGCTTGTACTTATGTGATGGATGTATGTTTATGTATGTGATCAAATCAGCTTCTATTTGATGATGTTATAGTGTCTTTAAGCTTTATTCAATAATGGGTGCATGAAACAAGTTTTAAATCGTAAAAAATCTTTGTTTTTTCATTTTGTCGAGTTGTTGTCGAGTCATCGGCGTTTTACGGGTCGAGTCGACCTTGCCGAGTCATAGGTGAGTCCGAGTCATGGAGCTATGCTTTGAACTTTCAAATGGGTGGATAAGTGTAAGGAACTTCACCCTCATCAACTTTCTAATGATTTCAAATGGCGAGATGGTGTTAGAGGTGAGCATTGGAAATGTGGTGCAAGTTGTAACCAATAATTTTTAAACATACTTAACACCAAGGAAACTACTTTAGGTGAGGCATCCATCACTCTTTTGAACCCCTTTCATTACTAAGTGCCTTGACCTTCTTTTGAAGGACATGAAAAAAATAATTAATTAGGTGAAACCAATTGTGTAAGAAAATGGGAACATCACAAAATATATTTATACTAACCCTTGGGTTCTCAGGTTAACAAGAGATCACACCAAAGGGAAGAGCTTGTACGAACAAGTGTAACAAGATTTGCAACTAACTTCCTCAGATTGCAAAGCATTTATAGTTTATTGACATCCTTGAAGCAGACATTTGTTAGTCAAGCGTGGCTCAATTCATTGTATTCATAAAGCACTAATGGACGACATTACATTTATGATGTCTTTCAGAAAAGAGCTATAAAAATCATCAAAGCAACTTCAAAATTCAATTTAAATTCAATTTCAACTTTTTTAAGTGTTTCTTTTAATTAAATTTTAGTTTGTTTGTAAGTGTTTGAGCCTTTGGTAAGAGTTTTGCACTTGGTGGATAGGAAGCAAAATGCGATAGAATATATTTACAAGGCCATAGTTAGAGCCAAAGAGGTCATCCAAAACTACTACAATGGAGACAGAGAGAAATTTAATCCCATTTAAATAAATCACCGATCAAAGGTGGAACAATCAATTCCACCAACCCATTCACACGACAGGGTACTACCTCCAAGGTTTCTTATCAAATTGTTTAAACATGTTTTAAGGCTAACACAAAGATCATCTCAAAAAATTGAAACAACAATTAAGAAACATAAACATGTCAACACACAAGTTTCCACAATGAAAACTCAATGTACATGAAAAAATCCAATAGATACCCTCCAGTCCACTATCAAAATGATTGATTTCAAATTTTTGCATGGCCTACACAAAATTTATGTGCTTACACAACAAATTTCTCCTAACACTCCAACACTACTCTCATCATGAAAGACTATCAACACACTTCTAATAGACATAAAAGTACAAAACCACCATACAAGAGACATGCCCGCACAAGTTGCAAGAAAACATTCCATAACAACCATTGAGCCTCCCATCCTCAACAAATGACAAACCAACCAACACATTAGAAGATCAAACAACACAAACCTTTTATATTCCATGTTTTGTCTATCACTAGGCACTTTGCCACTTCCACTAGTTAAGAAATTGCCACGGTGTTATTATGTTCAACAGAGTGATCAGAAGATCACCATCCGTTTTTCTATGTGACTACTACAACATTGGAATGTTTCACTACAATCTTCAAGTGCCCATCATGATTGCAAGAAATTTTGTCATATAGACACCAATTTTACTTCCTATGCAAACTAGTAAACTAGCGAAAAGGGGATTTTCTATGTTTTGAGACCTGCAATTATGATTGAAGATTTCTGATGATGTGCCATACAATCTTTAGTCATCCTCGACCACCTCCACAACACCTATTTAGTAGAAGCCACCAAGAAGCAACGAACTTGATACCCTAGCTCCTTGTTGACACTACAACAAACATGAAAAACCATGACTCCAATAGTCCAATAAACCTTTACCTAATTTTTCAGATCACGCTGCGTTAGGAAGAGAAGAAAACATTAAACATAATATTACTGTACCTTGAAAAGCCTACACAGTCTTCAATGCACCTTTTTGTGTCTTTTCTACCATTAAGAAAGGTGAAGTGCAAATATCTCTCATTCCTAACAAGACATGTAAAATAGTTGAATTCCAATAACACCTTTGTTTTCCTTCATAAGTCTTGAAGCTTCATGAGCATCTTGTCAAGAAATCTTCTTACATACAAATACTTAGAACTACTAGCTAGGCATGCAAAGAGACCCAATATTTTGTTTCTTATTGCAGCATAGTTCTGACCTTCATGAAACGCTACCGCTAAAACACCCTACAAATTGTTTCTTTTCTCTTTGTTTTACCACTCCAGTATTTGAAACCCAAAAAATCCAAAGATTCCCATACCAGAAAACCAGATTGGATCCAGTAATTGAACCAATTGTTAACTAGATTTCCAATCTTTGTGCAATGCAAGCATTCTAGCCAGAGGCATGCCACCTGATCACCACCCTGCATGTCTATGAAGAGCAGCAACTACCCTCAAAAGGGCAATCTTACTCAAAGAACAAAAACTGATCTCAAAGATACAACATTGATTCCTACTATGGAGATGCAAACATATAAACCTGCAGGTTAAAGATAACGTGCTACTAATAAACATCTTGATTATCACAACTCTTGATTGAAGCTTCTCTATTTTCACATCACAACAATGATTACTTAAATATAAACCACCCTTGTTGCAGATAAACTCTTTCTCCTTGGCTCCTTTGTTCACCTAACCCCAATTACAGATTACTCTCTCTCTCTCTCTGCACATATGCATAGGAGGCATGCTTACATAGATGCAACACCTTCCTATGTTTGCAATAATAGCTTTTTATCTTTATCTTTAAAGCACGTTAAATTTCTCTACGTGTAGGAAACTTTTTGCATATATACCTCTAAAATATTGGACTTAATATTTAATTAACAATTATTAATTTTATGTCCTGATGATGGATTTTGTTGTAAAAAGCTAATTATGGCATCCACAGATCTCATGCTTTCCACATCACATGTGACATACATACACTCAAACCAACACACATCACATGTGAAAGAAATAAACCAAAACGTGATAAATAATTTCCACATAGAATCCAGATATTATTCAAGCATAAATTTGTCTAAGTCCTTTTTTAAAATCAACTCACCGCAGCTTTTACAAGAAATCACAATACCCAATATTTCAATCAAGCACTTTAATGCTTCGAGCATTAACATTTTCAACATTCCAACAATTAATTTTGTAATCTATGTCATATATTGTCATTAGTCAAAATCCACAACTGAATCAGAATCGTTTAATTATCCATCCAGAGTTTACAGTCAAGTTTATCTTAAGTTGTTCCAAGGGAAGTAGAGGTATTTGAGCCATGACATACTTATAAAGAGAGAAGAGGATAGGGCACCCTAGTAGTGGCACACAAAGATGAGTGTCATCTCACTTAGTTTTGAAATATGCACTTTAGTTACAGGTATTTTTTACTTGCACATATGGTCTACCTTCCATTTCATAAACTTTATGATCCTCCAAAATTGATTGTCTCCTGGATCATGCTAGTGTTTTGTGCAGAACATATTTCTTGACCTTTTGATGTGGGATTTCCTTCTTTGTTAGATTTCTATTTGGGTTGTAGCTTCATTCTCTAGGATTTCTACGAGATTAATAACGCCTCCTATTGTGATTTGACTCTTTCTTTTGATTGCACAACAATAATCATGTTGATTTTAAATTTTCTCCATTTCTAATATGTATGATATTATTGATAACCCTTCTTACCACTTATCTAATTACATTAGGATATAATGGCCATTCTTTCTGACATAACAATTCTTAATCAAAGGGAAATCGGCTTTTGGGTTCTCTAAGCTCTTGTCAGACAAAAACCTTGAAGCCACCGAAAATCGGGGGGATATTTGTTAAGTACCAGATATCAATACAGCATTAATATCCCCAGTGATATAAGTAATGTATGATTTCTGTAAAGCATCCTTCTTGATTTGTATTTGCCCCACCTCTGGCTATTCTATCATTTTTATAGTCCTGAGTCCAGCTCACTGTGATCTGACTCTTGGTTTTTGATGTTAGAGTTCTAATACTTCCTCATCTTTCCATTTTCTCTTTTTTTGGATAGGATTGCTGTTGATTCTTCATTACTGGATGTTAGCTACAATCTGCAATCTCGATCAACTGTCTATTTGTTTCCAAAATATTTATATATTCTCTCAAAAAGTTTCTCTTAATTTTGAGACTTCAACTCCTTAAACTATTGATGATAGAAGATTTTCTTTTAATTTTAGATTTTTATCCTTCTTTAGACTGATTTCTACTCAGTGCATAAATAACAAACAGTGATGATCGTAATCTGGCTCTCATACCAATTGAAGAAGCAAACATACACACAAACACACACGCACACACTTGAAAACATCCATTGAGAGAAATATACTTTACAAAGTCATTAACAGTCAAATGTAAATTCTTAAATGGGCTCCGCCACTATGTGCCTGTCTCATTTTATGATTTTGAGATGAATCATTCTTTCTTCATGAAACTTGCTTACACTGCATGAAAGTAGGCAATTAAAAATAAGAATACAAAGAGACTTTATAGATTATCATTAAATTCCACAAATGACCAAAGTCTGTCATTGGTACTAAAGGTACATGTTAGCATACCAACAGCAAGGGAATGTCTAAGAACTGTTGCTTCTTTCAAAGAACGAGGCAGCTTTGATATATAGAAAAAAAAATTACCCGTAAAAGAGGCAAATCGAAAAGTCATAAGAGCTAGGCGCTTAGAAACTTAGTCAGAAAATGCTCAAAGCAAATAAACGCCACCCAGAAGGTACAAAAGAGCCACCGGTCACAAATATTGTAGTAGCGATATACTCTGTTTGGCCAACAACCAGCAGATGGTCCCAATGGTGGAGAGCAGAGAGGGACACTCAGTATCCTCAAAAGTTGTTGGTTATCATGTCTTCTCAAACCATCTTTGCATAAGATAGAGAAAAAGAGAGGCATAAGCATCTACATGACAGCAAGGAGCCTGTACAGTTGACTTTAATTTTACCTACATCATGACCAGGTTATCCTTAGTCATATTCAAGATGCCCATGTTAGTTTGTTCCATAAAAGTAATAGTTTATGTTATTTCTTAGTCATATTCAAGATGCAGACAGTGTTATTTTGTTCCAGAAAAGCAATAGTCTAACTTCCAATGATTGGAAAATGAATTTTAATGAAATGATGCACTAGACAACCAACTGCGTATCCTGCAATAATAAATTAATTATGTTGTCTCACAATAGTCAAAGAAATTTGAAACCATAGATACCAGACTCAGACTCGTACTCTACACTCAGACCTGATAAAGACTTGGCAAAATTGAAAATCCATGAACTATAGAGACTATTTTGAGAATAAGGCTTTTACTATGCACCAAATAAACTTAAGATACATAATAAACTAATTAATTAGAAGCTACCCTGATCACATACACAAGTATACATCAATCAAATGAGTAAAAAAGTAAATTCAAGTAAAAGGACACAACAGTTTCAAATATATAAATATTCTCAAGTGTTTTACATGTACAAAACTGACAAATTAGGATACCATGGCATTAAAAATGAAAATCACATGGATCATGAACTATGGTAGAGAGGAGAGTATATGACTTGACTCCAGCATCACTAGCAATATATGGAGCCCTATGCTCATACCAGAGGCTTCTGCAATACCACTACAACCATGGTAGTATTACTCAAGATTGGGAAAAACTCAGAGAATAACATAAAGTTGCTTTTTCCATCCAATATGACCCAAAATAATTTTAATGATTTGCTTTAAAAACTAGAGCTGGGATCTAGGGGCAGCAACCCACAATAAGGTCAAGAGGAAGTGGCACTCGCAAGATTCTGGGGACAAAACCCCCTTGCAGGCTCCCTATTGCACTACAAGGCAACATTGAAAGGCAAATCCCTCTCCACCACGGTCCAAATTTAAGGCCTTTGAAACAAAACAAACATTCATGACACATGCCATTTTTCGTATTTTATTGCTTTTAACTAAGCTCCAAGAGTCTAAACTACAAACCCTTCAAAAAATGTAAGAGCTGAAGCCATAGTGTGGTAACTAGGTCCCAATTACATTTGCTGGTTTTTGCTTTGATGGAGTGTACTTAAGCTTCAAACAAATACCTATATTAGTTGAGATTTAGGATGAAGAACACAAGTAAGGTTCACCGCAAGCTATTTTGTTTAGATTTGACTCGATCATCGTTAGGTTTAATCCTATCTGCCCTTGGAGCTTTATCCAATTATTTATGCCAATCTACAAGAATCTGATATGGTTCTCTTCAGCATTTTGATCAAGTGAACAGGTGAAATTAGCTTAGCTCCATGAATATGGTTATTTTATATCATGGAATAGAAGAAGCCAAGTTACCCAAGCCTTGTTTTCTTAATTGCAAAAGACACAAACAGCATTTAGAAGTATTGCGGTTCGTTTTTGTTTCTTGTTTTCTTTGCTTTATTTTCCAACTTTCTGCATCTATTCTAATGACCAAGATTCAAGCTCGAGATTGGTGAGTCCGACCAGACTTGCCAGGAACCAGGTCAAAGTCTCTAGGACTCATTTAACCCAGCTCATCTTGGGACTCACCAAACCTAGTCAGTCTTGAAACTATGCTGGAAACTTTGCAACCTGGTTTTAGGAGGTGGTCAGGTCCCACATGACCCTCAAGACCCTTTAATAAAATAAATTATTTACATTAGCTAATTAAAAATTGTCCAATTGATAATAAGTGGCAATCTCTTCAGTGGCAGAAAGGAATTGGAGCACATATTTATTCACTTGGCAAAATAAAATAAGTTGGGGTCACAGAAGGCAAAGGATCTAATTTTTCAGCATTCTAATCTTCTTCTTTTTTAACTTGCAACAAATGACTAGGAAATGGATTCTGAAAATCCTATGTTGAACAGTTTCTTGGTTGCACTTGATATCAAGGATGATGAAGAAATCCTGATGCACCTAAAGTTGGAACTATTAGAATTAAATCTTCTTGTTCCAATGGTATTGAGGATGATTTCAGAGACATTGTAGCTGATTTACTGTTGTATTCTGTGTAATTCATGTTGGTGTGACATGCATAACCTCATCTATAAAGGCTAAACCTTTGACAATAAGCAATATAATTCCATGTGGAATATAATCAAGAAATGTTTTCCATGCATTTGTCATCTCACCACATGTTTATGTCTATTTGTTAAAATTTCTGTTTATCAAAGTTCTTGGTGTTAGATTTTTCTGTAACATGGACCCATTTCTCTGGGTTTCAAAGCTCACATTTTCAAACTCATTTCCGCTCTGGACTAATGCTTGTTTCATTTAATTCTACTTGTATTATATCCTAATTAGTAATTTGTAATGACTTTCTGAATATTCACACACATGATGAGCAATCTGCATCTTATATATATATATATATATATATATATATATATATATATATATTACTGGATGGTTTTACCCCAAAAAACAATAATTGCAAACAAACTCTCAATAAGTTGCAAAATATGGCAACTTGCCTCCCAGCCCAAGTTTAGTCGAAAAAGTCATGAGATAAACCAAACATCATGCCTGCCAAGTTTTCCAGCAAGAATCTGGGAGTTAAACTGATTTAATCAAACTTCAATTGCCAAAAAACTCAGAACTGTCCCGAACAGATAAATCACAATTTTGGCATTTTCTGTGTTCCCAAAATTCTTACCGTGGCTATAGTTTTTCACAATTTTCGTCAGCTGAGAGATATTTTTTCCAAAAACCCTAACCCTAACCAATTTTTTTCCATATAAATCTCAATTTTTTGAGTAAAAAAATTAGATTTCCATAGGCAAATTTATTCACAAGAATGATTTTGCTGCAGATATGGTTCTACCAAAAAACTCTCTAGTATCTATAATAGTAAACTACAACACTGATACAAATTAGTAACTGTAGCGTCCTAAATTGTATGCACTACCTAGGTGTGTCCAATTCCATGCTTGTGTAGTGCCCATTTTAGTGTGTATTCATTCTTTTATGCATTATAGAAGTTTTGCTATGCATTATAGGACTTTTGCTATCCATTTAAGTCTTTTCTCTCAATTTAACTAATGTGGCCCCTTAATTATAGGTGTGCCCTCTTTAATTATTTCATTCAATCATTATCTCTTGTGTACATAGATCATATTTCACTATTAGTGGTCTTTTATACGTTTCCATTTATCACACCTCAATTTCACACACATTTTTTATATCCTCATGTCCATATGAACTCCCAATTCAAATTTGAGTCTCAATTGCCTCATAAAGGGCGCCCCTGGAGTGTATGGGGCATCCCAATCCACCCCTTACATTGGGAGGTGCCCCTTAAGTTACAGATTGGGCCCAAATTTAATTTGGAGAGAGGTCTTTTGATTTTGGGCGGGATTTCAATTCCTTGTCAGCCGCCTTCAAGTTTTGTGCCCTGAAAAGGCTTAGAGAGGTAAAAAACAATGTTACCTCTCCCATTTTGGCATCCATCGTCACTGTAAGGCATCTCATCTCTATCTATCAAAGCCTATCAAGACACGAGCCATCAAGCATCCAAGGAGCAGTCAAGCATATTCAAACATTCAAGCAATTCATCTCATCATGGTGGCAAGTCTACCAATCATAATTCAAGCATATCTTTTGTAATGTCCTTTTAGGTCTTTGTGGAGTCGCGCTATTGCATCAACACTTGTGATCTCATTTCAAGAAGCACTTGCATCGTCAAGGCATAAAACATTTATCAAGCCTCTGCTACTAACAGCATGCTTCTTTTCCTTTATTTCAATTTCAACTCGATTTCAAGGCAAATTCCTAGACGGGTTTGACTAAGGAAATCTCCTTTCTCCAAACATTCTTCCAGTTTTCAATGTGCATGTAATAGGTGACTGAGTTTTGGATTTAGTTACAGGAAAGTCTTACAGTCTGCTTCAGATCCCTGCTTTCTCCATCTCTTTTTGGCTGATCAAGGGGTGCCTCCCAGCATCAAGGGCGAGTGCAGTCGCCCCCTACACTCCAGATCACCCCTGACGAGCATTTCGGGCTGAGCCTTTGCGTGCGGATTACCCTTTGTGTTGGCTTTTCAGATCTGGTTTCAGAATTTGGTTTTTCAGTCTGTTGTTTCCTCCGCATGACAGAAAATCCTTCTTGCTCTCTATCTTGCATTTACTTATTCCTCTTACACAATCAACAATCCATATAGTGAAGGAATACCCTTACACCCATTCAGCACTTGAGTTGCTCTTAAGCCTAGTGGGTTTTTTTCCTTCCTAATGTATTGAGAGAAAACTAAGGGATGAAATTCCTAGACTTGATTATCCATCCTGGTGATCTTCTCTTCCCTATTCACCCTTTCATTACAGCAACTTTCTTAATATAAGTGTTCTGCTTTAAGTTCTAGGATTAAACAATGAGAATGGACTTTAAGTCTTTACGATTTCAGATTCACATACATCGACATCTACCCAAGTACTTTAATATCTGAAATTATATTGACAATTGAAATAAAAATAAATTTAGGTCAAGCTAAATCCATACTTGGACAGATTTTTTGTTGGAGCAGAAGTTGAACCAATATGCAGATATCTTTTCGACAAAGATGCCTTCATTTCTTCATCAAAGCAGCCCTCTCCTTCAGGATCACAGTGTGACACTGGAGTGTCAAAAGGTAAACCGCAGAGAGGACTTACAGTCTCCGCAACATCAGTGTAAGATTTGTGGTTTGATGGACTACAAACGACAGCTGAAGGAATAATTTCACTCTCATTCCTCTCTCCTCTGAGTCTGCTTCCTGGACTCAGATGATTTGCATCTATGCCATTTTGACAAGCATCTGTTTCTGAAAGCCCAGAGCATGTGAAACTGTGTTTGAGAATAAAATAATTAAATATTATTTGCCAACTAAATGAACAGTGAAAATATAGCCTCACCTGTAACAATTTCCTGTTCCAGAGTCACTCTTTCCACTACCTTTTGGAGAACCATGGTGTCTGGAAAGTTCACGAAATTGTGTTTCAAAAGCTCAAATCTCTCTTCAGAGGTCATCTCCTCAAACCCAAAGCTTTTGAGCCATGTCTGCTTTAGCTCAGAAACCGCTGGTAAAATCAGTCTTTCCACTCCTAATGAAAGGAGGAGCTGATTTCATGAACAAGACATTAGTTCATGTCCACAAGAAATAGATAAATAGTATACATTATTTGAATTTTCTGTACACTCACAATCAGACAACAGAAACTTAAAACACTTAAGTTCAAAGTTCCATACCTTCTCAAGTTCTTTAACAAGAAGACGGCACATTCCTTGATACCGGTATTTGATACGAGTACCAATAAGTGGCATTTCTGCAACTCTTTGTCCATATATCCTACCAATTTACCAAACCCTTTCAGCCTAAATGCATGTCATAGTAAGGAAACAAAAACTAACTAGTCACTTCCAAAGACAAACTGGAAAAATAAAACAACCCACAGGTGACTTCCATCGCTTACCTCACAGTGGCAACAGAAACAAAATCATCTTCCATTTGCAAAACCATTGTATAGAAACCACGAAAATTCAACCAATTTCCATCACATCTGAGCACAGCAAACATATAGAATTCATTTTTAACCTTTCAAATAAATTCCGATGTCACACTAGATATAATAGACCTTGAAGCAAGAAATTTTTAGCCATAATGCCACATTTTAATTTTAATAATCCAGGCAATGTATGTAGTCAAACCCTTTATAATTACCCCATCCAAAATAGAGATTACAATAAAAGGGACATAAACTTATCAGGGAGATAACACCTACATATAAAATCTCATCACTCAATATGGATATCCTATAAGCTCTCCATTCCAAAGTTCATGAAGATATACACTTTAGCTTGGCATTGCCAGTATTATTTGATAGGTTCTATTTGGTGGTAATGGATTTAGAGGATTTAACCTGCGAGTCTGTCAATATCTTAATACTTTGTCTATTGTTCTTGGCTATTGGGACAGTTTGACTGGTTATTGAGAGAGGGAGAGGTTATTGTAATTCATATATATATATATTGAATCACAAACATACATGTGTTGATTTATATCTCTGCCTCTCTTTGTAGTTCTTTTAAGTGATCAGATCCTCCCCTGTTCTTGGTCATGGTGTTGAATAGGGTAGTAAGGCATTATGGATCCTAGCTGGATGTTAATATGCTGGTTAATTTTATTTAGGTCATTTTATGTTGGTTTTCATTCTTCACATGCCTGGTTATTATTAGCAGGTAAGATTGCATTGTTGCATGTTGCAGGGTCCTTCAATCTGGTTCTGAATGTAATTTGTATCCTTGATTTGGTATTACATGCATATCATTGAATGCCATGTGATGTTTTAGCATTTATCCTTTCGGCTGAAGGAAGGTAGAGTGGAATTTCATGTTCATTAGGGACTCTGTTTGGTTTATTAGTGCAATTTTAAGATCACTAATGAATCTGGAGTAGAGAATTTTTGTTTCTTACTGATAATTCTGACTGATGATCAAAGAAACCGTCTTTTAGATTAATGTTTAATCAGATGGCATTGTATAATGGATAAGTCTTATGGACAAGTTGAATTGGTTTTATATATAACCTTGATGTATATATATGTATATATATATATACACACACAGGTACATATGTATATATATACACAGATATTATGGTTTCTTCATGTGCATAGACATACAGTGATTTATTAGAGAGCCTTTTTCCACTCAAGGTTTTTGCATAAATGAAAACTAGGACATTCTCAATTAAGGTTTTTTGAGATATGTGGTGGAATGAAGGTCAAAATTCATTCCGATAAACTCATTTGCTAGAGAAATTATTTACTCTGTGCGGGATGGTCCTATAGCAGCATAATCAATCTCTGATGGGTATAAGTCTGTCTGATATAATCTGTCATTCATGTGTGCGATATAATCTGCCATTCATGTGTGCGTATCCAGGATGGAATATATAAAGGGTTGATAAATGTTTTAATGTCCTTAAGTTACAATACGTAAAGCATGTTACTAATTAAAGCCAAGGATTTATGTGATGGTTGATTCAAAGTAAGGTACATGTATGTTGCTTAACAGTTACTAATGAGTGTGGCAAGTTTTTGCAAAATGTTATAATGTCTTAAAGAGGAAAGCATCAGAAGTATGGAGATATAAAGCAAAGGTTCCTAAACAAGGAGGAAAAACTTGGAAAGTTCTCTAAGGAAGACAAGCAATGACTGATTTGCTTTGGATAGTCAGACATTGTCCAGAAAATGTTTCATGGGATATCATTCAAAGAGATGTAAGGCTGACTCTGACCGCTTACACAGTGGGGTGGAGGAAGCTCTAGCAATTGCTATATATGGTAGAATAGGTAAATTAAAATGTTTGCAAATCAGGAAGTGAAATCCCTCCTCTCTGATTGCATTAAAAATGATGGTATTATCATCACTATCCTGCAATTCTAAATAAACGGGAAACTGTAAAGCTATGTAAAACCGAACTTTAATCTTTTAAAGTTTTGGGCAAGACCGGAGGTTTTCTTAGCTCGGTTCTTTCCTACTAGTGCCCACACTGAACCGAGTTTGAAATTCTTTTTGAATAAATAAAATATTGGCTACAGCCTATTACTCGTCAAAAAAAAAGACCTCGAAGCAAGAAATTTTTAGCCGTAATGCCACATTTTAATTATAATAATCCAGGCAATGTATGCAGTCAAACCCTTTATAATTACCCCATCCAAAATAGAGATTACAATAAAAGGGACATAAAATTATCAAGGACATAACACCTACATATAAAATCTCATCACTCAATATGCATGTTCTATAAGCTCTCCATTCCAATGTTCATGAAGACTTCAACAGTAAATGTTTGTTTAACTATATCTATGAAATACAAGGAAAAGAATTATTAAGATTGAACCAAAATTGGCAACTATGTAATATGAAAAGCTCCATGAAGTTTATATTTACAATTAGTATTTAGTTTTCAAATATAATTTATAACTGAATGAGGAGAGAAACCTGTACATCTCTGTTTACTTTGTGAACTGAATTTCACACTATGCATTCAGAATATAAAATGGTTCATTATGAACAAACAGATCATGCAAGAGGAACATCACAAAACAAAATAATCTAGGTTTGTCATAAACCAAAAAAATAAACTTTACTCACCCCTTATTGAAAATCAATTCTTTAATAATATCCTTTTTTGTTGTAGTTTCAATCATAGGTGCAAAGCACTCGTGCATTACAGATACTGCAACAGAAAGCTTGCTGCGATACTCTGCCATAACTTCATCAGAATTTTGATCAGAAGTTTTAACATCACCCTCTGTCGACCTTAGCAATGTCCAAGAGAGACCTCCAACTCCCATCGGATTCACCACTCCAACAAGATCCCGAAGCTGAGAAAATAACTACAGAAATAAGACAGATTTCAGCACATGGGTTGAACTATAACATGCAAAACATGAACCCTTCACTTTCTAGTCCTTAAATTACAATTGACCCAAACAAGATATAATGGATAACAATCAAAGCATTCAGTAAATTTTGTAATTCAATGCTTTTGCAGGAAAACCAACAGATATGTGAAACAACCATTATGCCCAAGCTACAACTGATATGGCTATGCATTCCGAAGCAAAAGTTAGCTAGGCAATTCAACAGCAAAACAGAGATATTACCCCATAAAGATGCATATATCAATAGTTAAACCATGCAACTCCATTTTCGTTTGCAGTTCTAATACTCAAGTAAATTTCAGATTTTGAGCTCACTGATTTTGTCTATAAACATTTTTTCCTCAGTTCAAGGAGCCTGGAGTGGTCGCAAACTTGTTTTACTTTTTTGTATAGTTATATTAGATAATGCATTTTTTATGCTTGTGCACTAATACTGAATTTAAAATACAGCTAATATTAATATGTTTATATGTTAAGTCCGACATTTCAATGTCTAGAATTTGAAGAAGCCATTTAGTTGTTAGATCCATTTCCAGACAACAAAATTGTGTCCAACATTTCAAACTTTCAGTCAGCTTCATTTCAAATTGCTAAACAAAAATGATACACAAATGCACAAATTTAATGAGCAATACAAGAGGCAGTGCCCTTAATAATTAGATGCCATCTCCAAGTTGGAAACCAATCATTTACTAGACCAGATAAATAACTCTTTAAATAGCATTTTAAAGGTCATAGTCAATAGTGTATATGGCAGTATTAAAAATATTTGCAATCAGATCAGATGCCCAACTTTTTTTGTACTCATAATAATTATCAGTCATAAATACTTGATCTTACAATTCCTCCTTGGTGTTCAATATTGCTTTCAAAATGCCTCTCAGATGAACTTCTACTTGATATCCATCCTTATTTGAGATCAATTTTGGTGAAGCATTGCACATAGAGAGCTCGTCCAAAAGGTCATCAAAGCAATGCAAGGAGTACTTGTTTTTCACTGTGATCTTGTTGAGCACATGATAGTCAATGCAGACTTGCCATGTCCCATCCTTCTTTGGCACAAGGCCTATCAGGCCACCACAACAAGAAGAGCCAAGCTTGATCTTGCTTTGATCAATTAGTTCTTGGATTTGTCATCAAATTAATAATTCTCCTAAATAAATCTGCAACATAGAGAGCTATTCAAAAGTGGAGATCTAGGAACTAAATAGATCCTATGCTGTACCATCTAGTGTGTGGAAAGGTATTTGCATTCCTTACAGACATTTATGTGCACTTTCTTTGCAAATTTCTCTAGGTAGACCATGAGAAACACAAGCATTTGCATGTGTGAAATAATCCTGCCCTATTGTTTGGAAAATACAAACACTACTATAACCTTCAATGAAAATTCCGAAAGGTTGAAGTAGTAGTAACCAAGATGAGTAATCCACTATCAATATTTCATCTGATACACGGAATCCCTGTTGTACATCTTAGGCCTCCCTAGTAGAATATTGCAGACTTCCAAAAATAGATGGCAGACTCGGTGAGTTCTCACTGATTTTTTTCCCATGTTGGATAATTGCACCAAAAACTTACCATTAATACTCACCAGCTTTCTGGCAAGCACTCGCCGGTTTTTTGGCAAGTACTCACTGACTTTCACACAATTCCATGTAGAAAACTCATGACTGGCGGACATAAAGCACATCAAGTCAAAAATAAACCCAAAAACACCCAATAGTGCTCCAAAAACACATGATTTCTTTGTGAAACTCCCAACGCCCCTCTAACTTTGAACACAGGCTTCACATTGTTTTTACATCCCAAAAACAACATCTATAAGGGTTTTCTGTCAAATTTGGAGGGCAAATTTGAAGCACAGGTTAGTCAATTGGTTTTTGGTTTTTGGTTTTTTTTTTTTCATTTTGGTTACAAAATCCAGTATCTAGGTTAAAAAAAAATCCATCCATACACTAGAACTAAGTACTATTTTTGCATTTTAATTCCAACAAAATGAATTCATCACCATTTTTTAATTAATTTTTCTGATTTTTTTACCAAATTCACTGTTTTTTAATACACAACTTTTTTATAATTTAATCTTTTTAAAAAATTAGAATATTTAGATTATATTAATTTTTTATTAATTTAACTAATTCATATTAATTTAAACTTGTTTTTTATGCTGATTTTTGGTGATTTATGTTGAGTTTAGATTATTATTTTTATTTATTTAAAAATTAAAATGTTGGGCTTTCACTTTGTATGTGCAAGTTGAATACATCATATAATGGCAAATAGAGAAGCATTTGGATCAAGTCCGACCTCAAGCTTCACCCCATTGGTGCCAACGCTGAGTATAGGCACTCGTACTATTGGAGCTAGAGACCCTACTCACATATATGCCTATCAAGGCCCAATAACTAAGATAGTTGATTGCATTGAATGCACAAACTTATATTATGGACGCATAAATCACCTCAAATACCATCTTGCAAGCATTACTCATCGTGATGACAAGCCTTGCGTCAAGGCTATTGAAGAAATAAAAAGAGAGCTTAATGACTATCTTGCATTGACAAAAGAAAAAAAATGCAGAGGGAGAAGACAAGGGCTGCCTAGCAACAACCATAGCTAGTAGTCAAGGTACTTAAGTGCAACCAGAATCAAATAAAGATATGAAATGTCAAGGCATAGTGGGCTCTCTTCGTGGTCCATGCATCCTAAGCTAATCAAACTCCACTTCATCTACTTGGAATAGAGTGCCAATGCCTACACCTAAACACAAGCCACATAATTTTTTTAATGCCTAGAAACACACCTGAAGCACAACCATTATTGGAAGCTACAGGATCAAACAAGGAGGTGCATGAACAAACAAAAATGGCATGTGTTGATTTTTGGTACTTCAACAACATTCCTTTCAATATAGCAAGTAGTACTTATTGGAAGAATTTGGAAGCTACACAAATACTTGCAAGAAAAGGCTACAAGGCACCTTCTAATGAAGACTTAAGTGGGAGGTTGGTTAATCTATGCTAATTTATACTTATAATAATTTATGTTGAATTTTAGGCTAAATATGTGGTCGTTCATTTACAGTAATTTATATTGAATTTAGGCTTTTTTTGTTTAAAATTTAAAATTTTGTACTTTCATTGTGCTTGTAGGTTGCTCACGAATGCACCAAAAACGGCAAGGTTTATGGTGGAAGAATAGAAACAATTGAAAAACTAAGGTTGAGATATTCTTTCAAATCAGTCAATAGAAAACTACACCATTATCAGTTTTTTGGTAACGAGGTGATTTTTTTGAAATCGGTTGATGCCTCTAACAAAGTCAAAGATGTAGAAACATTGTGTCTAATGTAGGAGGAAGTTTTCATTAAGCAAGGCATAGAGAATGTGGTACAAATCATAACTGATAATGCAGCAGCATATGTGGCAGATGGGAGATTGCTCCAAGACAAACATACAACACTTTTTTGGACACCTTGTCCAGTACATTGCCTTGACTTTCTTTCAGAGGAGATAGGCAAACTTGATTGGGTGAGACCTATTGTAGATGATCTAAAGAGCATAACAAAATTTATCTATAATCAACCTTGGGTTCTTATTTTGATGAGAGATTGCACCCAAGGAAAAGAGTTGCTGCAATTGGGAGTCACAAGCTTTACAACGATTTTCCTAATGTTCCAAAGCATTATTGGTTTGTTGCCATCTTTGAAGCAAATGTTTGTGAGTCAAGCATGGCTGGCCTCATCATATTCAAAGAGGACTAAAGGAGAAAGGCATTGCAAGCATAGTGTCTAACAAACCTTTTGCACAAAGAGTTACAAAGATCATGAAGGTAATCTCAAAACTTTGAATTTAAACTCAAATTGAATTTTTTTGAGTCATTCATTATAAATTTGTAACTTTATTTTTTTTGTATTTGTCCCCTGGTTAGACTTCTTCATTTGGTAGATGAGGATCAAAACCCCATGGGGTATTTTATGAGGCCATGGATAGGCCAAAGAGTCCATCTGAAATTATTACAAGGGGAACAGCATCAAATTTGATCCCATTTGGGAGATCACTGTTCGGAAGAGGAACGATCAACTCCAACCCATCCATGCAACAAGGTACTTCCTCAACCCTCTTTTATTTCTATTCAGATAGCTTCACAAATCCTAATGGAGAGGAGAGAGCCTCATAGCATGCATTCAAAGAACGACACCCCACGCTAAGATGAGAGACCTCATTCTTCAAGAATTGCACAATTACAAAACTAGAAGGGATAGGCTCTTTTCTATGCAGCCACCTACACAAGAAAGAACCACCCAAACACCAAGCATAAAATTTAAAGTCTTTGTATCACAAAGCATCGTACAAGTTACAAGTTTCAAATTTACAACTATTGATATTTTGAAAAAAAAAAAAACTTTTGACTTGCTTTCTAACTCTTCAATATTTTATTTTGTCAATTCTCTATGGATAGATTGGGCTACAAATACCCTGAATCTCCAAAGATTTGTCCTTTGCAATTTTCAAATTGTAGTGCATCCAACTATGAGCACAATTGGAGCATGTTTGAGGCCATCCACATGAAGATGAACTAATTAGCTCAAAACACCTCACTGGCCTTGTCTTTGTGCAATACAACCTTCAGCTGTGCGCAAAAAGGGTAGAGGACAAATTAGAGGATCTCATTGAATGAGATTGATCGTCATAGCGACTGGACAATGATAGATGAGTAACCTTCATTGTTTACTGGAGATGAGATTTTTTATTTTGGAAGGTAGGCATTGGAGGATGTGGGTGCAACAAGAAATATAAGATTGGATAACATTGATGAGCCTAAGGAGTCACTACCATCTACTAATAGGATGGAAGTTGAGCCACAACATTCTAAACCAAGCGAGGAGCCCACATCAGACTCTAAGGATTAGAACCTCAACCTCTCCCCAAGTTTTCGCAAGATTAGAGAAGAGGAAGATGTAAAATGTTGCATTTACTGTTTTCATTTTGCTAGCTATCTATTGTATCAGACTATCAACCATCAAGACTTTGCATGATGATAAAATTTTCTACTCAATTTGCATTCAAATCAATCAAATTTAACAGGAAAACACTTTTGTACTCAATTATGGACTCATTAAATACATTTGACATTGAATTTTGCAAAAAAGTTAAATTTCTAAAACTACCTAAGTTTTTTGTTGAGTCCAAGATTCCCAACTATGCTTCCAACAACATGACATTTCTTGTAGGGGTTAAAACCTACATAGTTGAAAGTCCATAGGCATCTTACCAAAATATCCTTACCTTATGCAATGTTTTATTAGGATTCAACCATGTAGGTTGACTCAAAAATTATGTAGTGAATGCTGAAAAAACATCCTTGCCTTGCTACAACCATCCCAGAACGTACGGTTTTGGATGCACGTGGGATATACCCATGCATTTGATTGCCTTGTGAACCAATGTTATTCTAGATTGCATTGGCAATGATGACATGAAGTTGTTCATTGACCTAGCCCTTTGTGTGGGTGAGACTATTGCATTACTCTAAAATGATGTTCTTCTAGATGCATGTTGGAGAGACTCGCACATTTAATTGTTTTACAAAATGATGTTTTAAGATGCATGTTGGAGAGATCCATGTTTTTAATTTTCTTACAAAATGATGTTCTAGATTGTGTTGTCGATGATGACATGGATTTGTTTGTTGTTCCAGCAATTTGTGTAGATGAGACTATTGCATTGCTTCAAAACACCGATAGGAACAATGCTAGTGCTGAAATGTTTCCTTTGATTCAATATTGTTAATTTACATAGGATCTAATATAGCATGTGCAACCAAATTTTGTTGTGCAAAATGCCCAACATCAAGTACGTGGACTAATGTTATGGTGAAGGCACCATTTATCACATAATTTCTTCTTGCCCTTGACTTTGTTGCGAACAATGTTGATTGAGTGATGATGATTGTTGGTGCGGGTCTGGAATACTCTAAAACATGTTGCAGTATGTTTAAATAGCAAGGTAAAACCCTACGAAATCACAGCAAACTCACTCTTAACACACCACCAAGCATTCAAAAATTGAAAGATACCTCAAGGCACGTTCAAACTTCAACTCAACACACTAGGAGGTTATTATATCAAACCAATTAAAAGTTTTCAGTCAAGTACAGATCTGGAAATGGCATTGGTACAGCAGGTATAGCACCACTAAATGCAACATAACTCTCCAATCAGCAGTTTGTCCAAATCAAAAAGCGTAGTTACAAGACTCGAACTCGCCTCAGACTCGGCAAGCTCGTATCAGGGTCGGACTTGGACTCGGACTCGGCGTCCGGACTCGGCAAGTACTCGGCATTTGAAAAACCCAAGAAATTCAAAGATTTTTAAGGATTTAAAGCTTTTTTAATGCATCAATTAGTCAATTAACATCAAATACACAATAATTGAGAACCTAAGCTTATTTTCATAGAGCTTTAACAGCAACATCCTCCAAGTCATCTCACCCATACAACAATCCCTGCATCTCACCATCGGCATTCTCTATTACTTCATCCTCATTGTGAACTGACAGCTCAGCCATACATCATTTCACCTCATTGATGATTGCCACCCCCAATTTAGCTTTGAAGTCCTCTGAAATCTATCTAATACACAGTATAATTAGAAGTAGCTTTGTCTATGAAAATTTCATTCATCCATTTTTCTGCTCTGTTTTGATGTGAAGTATATGGAGTTGTTTTTTATAAAATAATTCCTCAATTTTTATAATAATCATCAAAATTTATAGAGCAATACTCAACGCTAGTATTTGTTTTCAAAGCCTATTCTATCTATTTGTTTCTCAACAAGTGCTTTAAATTCTCTAAACATAGAAAATACATCAGACTTATGTATTAGAAAGTAAGAACATGTATATCTGGAGAAATAATTGATAATTATAACATTAGATTTTCCATTGGAAGACACATCCATAGGACCAAACACATTATTGGTTAATAGAAGCCAAAATATGTTTAGCTGTGGTACTACTGGATTTTAATGAAACACTATGTTTTTTTCCATACATAGTGTTCATAAAAAAGCAAGTAAAATTTTATTTTTTTTTAAATTGCCTTATTTCTTGCTAGCCACGGCAGAGTCCAAATAGCGGGACTCGCAAAGTCCAGAGAGTTCTTGGACTCAGCGAGTCCGAGCAAGACTCTGCTGGACTCGGCCGAGTCCGAGTCCAGAGCCAAAAAAACTCTGGAGCCCGGACTCGGCTCGGTACTCGCAGAGTCTTGTAACACTGTCAAAAAGTTTTCAAAATTGCAAATATGATTAAGGCAACCTTGACCAAGGTTATTGGAGAACTAAAACCTCAAAAAAGGAACTTCAGCCTAGGCTTCCCATGCCATCCAACAGGCACTTTCGGTCAATGCTACAGCCCAACCTTTGATAACAATCACTCCAAATCTGCAACTCAAACACATTAAAACCTCCACATTCATAGCCCAAAACTGAATCTTCATTCTACACCACAGTGGTGATCTTTGTATGAAACCACACTAGCTAGTAGAGGTTTTTCCTCCCTGAAACCAGCACTCCAAGATGGGCTTTTGTCTTCAAGAACCTTTGGAAGAACTCGGGTTCATTCCAGCCACAAAACAATAGCATTCACAAGTCTAACCACTCAAATGAGTCCACATCCTCCTTATATACTTTGAGGGAATAAACAATAATTTGAAAATAATAATCCCACTATCCTCAAAGATGACCTTTAAGAAGGATAACGAAACTTTTTCATGTGCAGAGGCCCCCTTTTCCCATAGGTATCCGCTTTTGAAGCACATTATCACCTTTTTAAAAAGGATATTACACTTAAGTTGCCATTTTAATATTTAACATTAGAAACTTAAGTGACTATTTAAATTATTTTACCACAGCTGATTTGCTCTCCCACAACTTTGAAGTTCCCCTTTTCATAACAATTAGCCTATGAGAAACTCTGAAATTAGGCTAACTGCCAACGAACTATCTAAGCTTAAGATGAGAAGGGGATATTACAACTTCAGATCTAGAACAGATATTTCTTCCTTTATTTTGCAGTACACTTGAAAGACATATTTTACTCGGAAGTTATTATCATTAGTCTCATATTTGCTCTCCTAAACTTCTAATAGAATCTTTGTTAAAATCTCTAGGCTTTCTTCTTTGATTCTTTTGTCTAGGGGAAGGAGACCATTAACAATCAAAGGCTCTGTTTTAGTCCTAGCCTATTGACAATTGTAATGTCCCCTATTCGGAGGCTGCCAATTTTCAATGATTAAGGTACATTACTATGCATCTAAATTGAATTCATTTTAAGAAACGATGGATAATACATAATAAATTTAATAGTTAACACATTTAAGCCCAATTCCTTCTTCTCTCTTAAACATGCCAATCTTAAGAAGGATGAGAATTTCCATGTCGCAGGGCGCTTGACACCAATCTACAAGTAAGCTTCCTCAAGGCATTGGGACTGCATGTTCGTACCCATCTTGGGATTTTCCCTCAAGGCATTGGAAATACATATCCTTACCCATCTTGGAATTCACCTCTCTTGTGAGGATTTACTCTACCTCTCCCAGATTGACAGAAACCTATCCTCATAAGGGGCTATAGCAAGCGATTAAGAAAAAGACTACAAACATTAAATAATTCATGTATTACGAACATATGTATAAAATATATCATTTTGATTATCAATAATAATATAGATATAATTCTGATTATTAATAATATACATACATACTATAAATATATTTATTATACAACACACATAATTCTAATTTTTATTATTATTACTACACACACATATATATATATATATAAGACCATATATGGGTCCTTTGCCCATAATAGAATTCAGATATAATATTTAGCAGCCAGAATTACTCGTTGATTGCTTGCCAGCAATACACCCAATATGATTCATCTCCTTAATAAGTATCACTAATAATTCTTCATGATCTCCTTCTATCCTTCAATGTATATTATCATATTTATTAATAATTTAATATACTTATTTATTTATAACATTGATTGATATTATTGACTAATGCATTTACTTGTATATGGAATTTAAACAAGGAATTAATTCCAGCACTGTATGAACAATTTATATTTGCATTAGACATATATGGTTACGTGTACTAGAATTATATTATATATACCAATTACGGCTCATGACAACAATGCAATATTTCAGTGCTGCATGAGAAAGGATGTGATCAAGACCATTTACATCCTACGTTATGAAGTAAATGTTGTGTGGTATAAATCCTTTCTATCGCATCCCTACTCTTATTGTTCATGCCATCAACCAAAGGCTAGAAATAGCAGAGATATGGGAATTGAGACTGAAAACAGCAAAGTAATATAAAACTAAACACATCAGCAGCAAAATTGAGATGTGTAAATGGTGCTTTGAATTTCTCTTACTGAAATATTGGATGTACTCTAAAAAATCTAAGTTGCCGATTCGGGTGCGGATTCGGGTGCAAGAATCGGGTGCGCGGATGCGCAAAATTTTTATGGGGGGGGTTTGGATGCGTGTGTATATATATATATACAAAGAAATGCAAGAAATATACAAAATTAAATCATTTGAAAGTATGATACTTCGCCATTAATCAAGATAAATCTTACTCCTATATGCAAGAAGTTGTGATGTCCCCGTTTGACATAAGAATTTAATAATAAATAAGGATTAAATAATAAAAAAATTAATAATATTTGAAAACAATAAATTAAATAAATAAATAATATAACTATAATATAAATAATATCATATAATATATTTCAATTTGAATAGATTATATAATATCATATAATAATAAATAATAATAGATCATATAATATCATGTAATAATAGATAAATAATATATTTTAATAATATTAACATTAATTTATTTTAATATTTTAATATTAATATGATGATAATTAAAAATGTAGTAAATAATAAGTGATCTATTCTTAGCCACTACGATACCTTATGGATTATGAATAAATGAGATAACTATATTAGCCAAAGGAAATGCGATATTATATACATCAACTATACAGTCGAGAGCCTATGCCTTGGTCTTGGACGCAACAAGGAATATTCAATCCAGACTGAGATTGTGGTCAAAAACACCATACAAGGAAGACACGAAGAGGCAAGGAGAAGGACGCGAGACCAGAGCCAAAAAAAATGATTATAATTCCTATAAACAAATTGAGATGTTGTCGTCGACAGCTCACTCTCAATCGTGTTCCTCTCTTCATCGCGTAAGTCTATATTTATTATTGGTTCGGTTGTCTTAGGATGCACGCGGGATGCTGGCAGGAAGCTCATCCCGTGCTTGTGGATGCCCTCTGGATGCGTTGTAACGCATCCAGAGGGCATCCACAGGCCCAGGATGAGCTTCTACCCGCATCCACGACACATCCGCCTCTGCCTCCGGACGCATTCGCTTCCGCATCCGGGGTGGGTGGGAGAGCATCGGTAACTAAGTATAAAAAATAGAAATTTCAAAATTTCATACCTGATAAATTGACCTATTCTTATATAGAATGACCATAGGTCCAAGGTTACATCAAATTTGTAAAGATGTTCAACCTTCAAGATTCTGAACTCATACCAATTTAATGAAAAGAAATAATCCCTGTCCTCCACACAATATTTTTATGTAGAGAAGAAAATCATCTCCTTCATATATCCGTCACTATCCTTAGCCTCAACTTACTTTATTTACTTTGTTTCAAGTTTGGCTAAATTTCTTGACCATTACTGGCACTGATCTCCTAACTTAGATAAGAACGTGCATGAAATGTGACTAACTAAACTAGGACAAATTCTATCTTAATTATATGCAAGCTTAGCCTGTATTTGCATGGATATTATCACTGACATCATTTACTCTTTTCGGCAGTATGGTATCATTAACATTCTTTATTCTTTTATGTATAGATATCATTCTCATGTTTAATTCCTATCCTCAACTTTTTTGTGAAATGTGTTGTACTCATTACAAATAACAGCAAACATGCATATGAAATTAGTAGTGAGATTTTATGTCGTCAGAAACAAACTTGAATAAAATAGCAAAATCCTATAGATAGTCCATAATAGTACCCATGAATACTAAAAAAAGCCACAGCCAAATTGATTTTTGAAACATACAGAAATATTACATAAAATAAACATATTGAGGCAGGAAAACTCTAAACCTTGAGAGAGGAAGAAATGCAGATTCTAATAGTCAATATAGACACATTTTCTCTTGAAAGGAGAGTGATTTGAAAGCATTAGAAATTTTAAGTAGCTAACATAAAGCCAGAATCCAAGAATGAACATAGAAGAATCTCTGAAGAGAATACAAAAACATGAGAACAAAATCTAGTAAAGGATGAAACGATGAGATATAAAAAAAACCAAGTATTCAGAAAGTAACTAGAAAAAAAGTCCCATCTTTAGAGACATTTAAAATTTAAAATTACTTTCTTAACAGAAATGTATAAAGAGGGAACAATATAGCACATAGTGAACATTCTGTCCCCATACACAACACATCTTTCATCTAACATGTGCTACTGTTGCAAAGCCCGTATTCTCTAGCACTATGTTTTAATGTCAAATTGTGGTCTTGAGCTGCCAAGAATTTTACACTTAACATTGTTGCGGGGTCATTCATGTGAAATGGGATCCACTTAATAGTTGCTAAAATAATAGGATTTCATACTCTTATCTTGATATAAATTACTAAATATTCCCCATCTTGTGTATCAATCTATTTTCAATATCAATAAAAATATCAGTTTAGATGAGTCCTTCCTCCAATAAAGCTTTGAATGTGTAGGAGTTAACCAAACATTGGATGCAAAGGAGCTACCCATATTTCATATATCTGGTGCATTTATGCATATTATGGATACAAGCGCACTGAAGACAGTATCAGAAAAGCTTTGCAAAACCAACATCAAGAATCAACAGTAACTTCCAAACAGCATCAATTAACTCAGAGAAAATGATTAGAGACTAACGTGGAACAAAAAAGGGCAAAATCTAATGATCAACTCAAGTATCAGAAAGAGATAGAACTTCTGCACGAGTTGACTTCTTTTGATATCAGATGTGGTCTACAATTATGGCTCCTACAAGTTCAGCATGGAGACAGACAAGAATGGGAACCACAAGTAGAGGATGAAATCTAAAAGATTCAAAATGGCAATTACTGGAAGAGAAAATGCACCTGTCAAAAAGCCTTCAGGGATAGAAGACAATTGTCAAAGAGTAGAATATTAATATTTAATAGTTGGAAATGCCTTCATAAAGGTAAAATGACAATTGTTAATTGCATCTATGCTTAGTTCTGTTCTTAGCATTATTTAGAATATATGCATCAATATTTGCATGGAAGGGTACTGACTTTCTTACAAACTAATACTAAACAACATTTTAGCATGCATGCAATTTTCTAGGAGTAAACAATCCATGCCAACAAAACAAAAGCCGGTCTCTATAGAAAAGAAACACTGATGTTGTGAAAATTTCTGGCTTTTTGCAGTGAACACTGGATTCGGGCAGATAATTTTCTGTAAATTACTGTAAAATTCTGAAAACTGAGACACTGCTATAATCTGAGTTCAGGCTTGAATAGATGTGATAACAAAGTGCCCCCGTTATGGTGAGGCTCCTCGTTCAAATTGCACAGTTAGCCCCACAAACCCAGATTGTGGGAAATGAAGGAAGCACTAAGATACAGTGCACACCACAGCAGACATGGAAACATTGTAATTGTTTTATATGAGGATGAGTTGTCTCACCCTCCCTGGATAAAAAAGGGGAGACTCTTCAGCAATATTCAAACAAAAAAAATGCTAGAGTTGAAAATCTGGAAAATACTGGAAGAAAAAGAGAGATTCAACATCTATAGTTTTCCTTTTTTTTCTTTATGAAACTGGAAAACTGGAAAAATAAAAAAAGCTTCACTATTGCTAGAAAATAAGATATGATATTACACAAAGTTGCAAGACTCTCACTCGGCTAAAACTCGCCAAGACCTGAAAAAAAAAAAGGGGAAAAACTCGGCCAATTTTTGAAAAAAACTCGGCAAAAAACTCGGGAACTTAAAAAACAGCTTAATTTTAATTAGAAATGCATTTTTTTTGCAAAATTCAATGAGAAGATGCATCCAATGAGTTAATTAATTAGAACACAAA
>MU225020.1:1146812-1158523 GCA_018584345.1 Thuja plicata | reverse complement strand
GATTGTATGAACTTCATTGGTGTAAATTTTGGAATTTTATTTACTGGGATGTCGACTTGGTCTTTCGACTATTCGACTTTCGACTTATTATGTTAAAAGCATATGTGGCAATCTTTGTGAGTTTTTCAGTCATTACAAATAAATAAATTTTAGAAACTTGCTTTAATAATTTACAATATTAGTATGCAATATATATTTTTATATATTTTTTTGGTTGATAAAGTTTTTGTATTATATTGAAATAAAGAGGTATTACAATCCATTTTCCTTCTACTTCTTTTACATTAACTTCAATTTTCAGAGGGCCAAAATCCCATAACTACTATCAATCTACATTCACAGTCGGGCATTTACCCATACGGCTTCCAAAATGTTGTTATCTAACCATCCTTATGCATTTACATATTATAATATACCCTATTTCTATGCGTGTGCTGAAAGAGTTGGTAATTGCAACAAAAAGCGTCACGCTTGTCATCTACCTTTCCGCTGGAAACTTGATGCATTTTCATGCTCGCAGCCGATTGTGCTTTCCAATAAACTGCCTTCATTTACTGTTTTTTTCAAAAATTTGCTTCTCAAAAAACTAAGAAATAAACAAGGTTAATTTAAATTTCTCTGTCATGGGCTTTTAGCGTGAGGAGCACGTTTATTTTAATGGCCATCCGCTCACTCGTGCGGCAAGTTCCATCAACTCTCACATTAATCGTTATTCTTGAAGGAGCAAATTTCATCATAACTACTTGTCCCATCTCTTACTACGAACATATAGTTTGCGTCCTTCACAAGCTTTTCGGCACATTCTGAAACCTTGTCGTCATTAATATTTCATGCAAAAATTGTAAGTGTCTCCCCTAGCCATCATTAAACCATGCGCCTTTTCTAAACATCATTTTCCATGCAGATGTTTCTAAAATCCTCCACCATTGTGAGGTCATGATTTTCAAAAGTGATTGCCCAATTGGCTAATTTATCGGCCTCACTATTTCCTTCTCTAAGGGTATGACTAATAATATAATTAGTATACTGTCGTAAGATATTACTCACTTCCCGGAGCACCCCTTGGATTTTCCAATCATGAGTATGGTTTAATTTTACTGCCTCTACAATAATTTTTGAATCTCCTTCTAAGTGTATTTTATCACCACCTAGCGATTTCCCTAGTTTAACTGCTAACAAGGCTGCTTGAATTTCTGCAATATTATTTGTCCCTCATGCAACCTCTTTGTTGCTAATGTAATAATGTTACTATTTGCATCTTGTGCAATAACTCTAGCACCTGAAAGTCCTAGATTTCCTTTGGAACATCCATCAAAATTTATTTTAATCCACCCCGGGTCTGGTGGTATCCAGATTACTTTCTTTCTGCTTGTTTTTGGCTTTAGCAGATTACTGCCATCATTCTTGTATTTGATTTTTATGCTTGGCCATGAGTTGTGAAAGAATCCGTCCCAATTTGTAAATCCTTTATTCGAGTTTACTTGGCTGACTGCAACACTCACCACTTCTTCAATCATATTATTAATCCTTTGAATTACTCTTTCAGTTGTATCTGACACCTTCTGAAATATCCTCCTATTTCGATCCTTCCACAATTCCCAAATGACCACTAATGGGCAAATAATCCATATCTTTGATAAAGTAGACTTGTGAGATTTACACGGCCAACATTTAAATAAATCAATTAAAGTATTTGGTAGCGGTCCCGTCATATTTAATTTAAATCTCAACGTGTCCCAACATCTTTGTGCCATTTCACATTGCACCAAAAGATGATCAACATCCTCAGTGGCATTTTTGCATAACGGGCACATTGTTGGGCCTATGAAGCCATATTTCTTCCTTCTCTCACTTGTTAAGATCTTCCTCTATAAAGCTAACCATGCAAAGGCCCCAACTTTCTGTAGATAATTTTTATCCCAGCATAATTTATAGGGCCATTCCCCATTTTCCTTTTCATTTTCTATTACTTGATAGCCCACTTTTGTTGAATAATTTCCACTTTTAGCTGCACACCATATGATGTTGTCTGGTGTTTCACATATATTCATAGTTCTATTTGCAAAAATATCCTTCATTGTATTCTATTGTATCTTTGTGAGGCTAATGGAATCCACCTCTTTCCATACCCATTGTTCTCCCATAGGCCCTTTCTTTAGGCACATATAATCACTTACTTTGTCCCCCCACCTCTCTTTCATTACCATCATTATGTCTTGCAAGTTTTCCTTTTCAGCCAACATTGTCATGTCATTCCAAGAGTCTTCCCAAAAGGCAGCCATCCATCCATTCCCAAATTTCCATGAGAGATGAGCACATATTACCGGTCTGCAATCTAGGATAAAATTCCATATTGTCGATCCTTTTTGTGGGTTCTGCACCGTGAGAATACGTCTTTCCTCCATAGAATCTAAGTATTTTTTCTTTAGGATTTTTACCCAAAGTTGTGACGGTTTGGTGTATATGTCCCACACCAATTTTACACCTAAAGCTCTATTGATCATGTGCCAATTACGTAAGCCTGCTCCACCTTTCTTCTTTGATTTACAAATAGAGTCCCATGCTACTAAGGGGATTTTTTCTTCTTCCTGACCCCCATTCCAAAAGAATCTTCTCATTCTCTGCTCAATATATCTCAACATTTTAATTGGGATCTTCATGCATCTCATTGAGAAACTAGGTATTGTTGATATGACTGATTGCAACATGAGAATGCGCCCTGCATAAGTTAGCCATTTTCCTTTCCAGATTTCCAATCTCTTTACACAACTGTCAACTAAGTCTCTCCAAAGGTTAGCCTTGGATGCACCTTCAAACATCGGGATGCCAAGATACCAACTAGGCAAGGTCCCACTTTTCATTCCTAGATTTTTGCAAATATGTTGTTTCACAGGGGTAGAGGTATTGAAGAACAAGATTTCTGATTTATCCCAATTAATATACTGTCGTGATGTTGCACTGTAAGATTCTAAGCAGGATTTAATAATTCTGGCCTCTTTGGCTATTGCCTCGCCCATCATAAATTTATCATCTACAAACTGCAAATGTGTGACAGCCTCAATATCTCTTACTTCTGTAATACCTTTCCAGCCTCCAAATAATCTTTTATGTTTAATGGATCTTCCTAGAGCTTCCGCCAGGATAATGAACAAAAAGGGGGAAAGAGGATCTCCTTGCTTTATCCCTGTGTTAGTTTCAAAGAAACCTTTAGGGCTGCCATTTACCAGGATTGAAAAGCGTGGAGAGGAAAGGCATCTAAGAATCCATTCCTACCATCTATCATCAAAACCAAACCTTTGAAGAATAGCCATAAGGAAGCATCAGTTTACTTTGTCATATGCTTTCTTTATGTCAAGTTTTATCATCATTCCATCATTCTTCCCTGCTTTTAAAGAATGTATTGCCTCGTGAACAACAATGATACCTTCATAAATAGATCTGCCAGGTGCAAACCCACTCTGTTCTTCTGATATAATATTGGGTAAGACAAGTTTCAGTCTATTGGCAATTACTTTGGAAATCACTTTATAGACGATATTGCAGAGAGCAATGGGTCTAAAATCTTCAAAGGACTATTTTCTCCCTTTCTTTTGGATCAAGGATAGAAAGGTGTTATTAAAGTCTTTGAAAATTGTTCTTCTTTGTCGGGAGTCCTCCACCACAACCCATAAATCTCTTCCTATGAAATCCCAAGTTTTTTGAAAGAAGAGGGTTGGGAAACCATCCAGTCCAAGGGCCTTATCACTTCCAAGGCTGAATAAAGTTGTTTTCACTTCTTTTTGAGTAATAGCCCCAAAAAGCATCTTATTTTGAGCAGCTGAAACTTCCTTTGGGATCATATCCAGAAATTTTGTATCTTGTTGAGAATCATTGGTTTGTTGCAGGGAAAAAATATCAGAGAAAAACTTAACAGCCTCTTCATTAATCTTATTTGAATCTGTCAATATGTTTCCCTATGTGTCTTTTATAGATAAAATTTTGTTTGACGCTCTTCTTCCCTTTACTAAATTATGAAAGAATTTAGTGTTTCTGTTGCCTTCCCGTAACCAAAGTTCCCTTGATTTCTGCCTCCAGTATATTTCTTCTCTATTGAGGATCTCATTGTACAAAAGTTGTAACTCCTTTTCCTTACAAAACATATCAGAGTTCATACCTTTTACAATCACTAATTCATTTAATTCCATTAATTCAGTTTCCAGTCTAAAATTTTCCACAAAAATATTTTTGAATACTTCACGATTCTATATTTTAAGACATTCTTTGACATATTGAAGTTTTTTAAAGAAAAGGAAGGCCACATTACCCATTCTTTTTAGAGCATTTATCCACCATTGTAATAAGTTCAAGAAATCCTTTCTCTCGGAGCCATATTTTCTCAAAACAAAATGGGGCTTTGTCAGGTGTTCCATCTTCTTCTATTTTCAAACATATCGGGAAGTGGTCTGAGCCTGTGATCGGCATGATTTCTGCCTAGCACATCCACTTCGCTGCCATCCAATCTCCTCCTAAAATAAATCTGTCCAATTTCTCCGCAATATTGGAGAACCTCTGTCTTCTGTTTGTCCATGTGAATATTCCATTTTTGAATTGTAAGTCTTGGAGTTCATTTGTCATAACAAAGTCAGCGAAATCTTTCTGACTTTGGCTCATCCATCCTTTTCCTCTTGATTTCTCGAGGGGGGGTAGTATTGTGTTAAAGTCACCACTCAGAACCATTAGTTTGTCCTTCAATTGACTCCAAACCCTTATGAGAGAGGTCCAAAGGAGCTTTTTCTTTGTTTGATTGCATAGTCCATAGATATTAACAGCAAAGAAGTTCAAGTTCAACTGGAAAGAGGACACCTTAATAAGCTGCCAATAAGTATTTTCTTCTACTATAGTTATAGACATAACCGCCTCCTTCCACAATATTCCCAATCCACCAGAGGCCCCATCAGATTTTGTAAATGAGCATCCCCATCTATTAAGTTTTCTTGAAAAACCCAAAATACTTTCACCACTGAGCTTTGTTTCCTGTAAAAACACTAAATCTGGTTGGGTTTGATCAAGGCACCTCTTGAAAAAACGTCCTTTGTCAGGGGCACTGCAGCCCCTGACATTCCATGATAAGAGCTTCATTGCTTTCGAGAAGAGGTATAGCCTCTTCCCGATCTCAACAGTTTTGTCTGGTCTGCTGCATTACCAGCTAAAGCCAATTTAGTGTGCACCGATTTAGGCCCTCGTTTCTTCTTCTCCCTAATGTTTGGTTTGTGCACTTGTGAAGGTGTCTGATTGATGGTTCTCTCTTCTGTAATATCCATCTGTTCATTGAAGCCCAGATCTTCATTTCCTCCATCCTCTTGTGATTCATATTCTGATTCTGACGCCCAACTATTCTCCCCCTATTCTCTCATATCGTCCATTGATTTATCCAAATTTCTTATTGGGGAAATTTGAATGTCCTTACAGAATGTTAGGTTATCATTGTCATCACTACCCCATTCCGCCCTGTGTGTGCTTGTTCCTCCTGCTATTATACCAAAATCTAGTTTTCTTCCCTTGTCCGTGTTTCTATCCATAATTTTTTTGGGTGTATATTACAGTACCTCAACTGAACATGAATGATTGCAGAAGAATCTATCTGCCTACTATTCAGCTGTGTTTCTTTAGTTGCTAATATGGGTTCTTCATTCCATACAGTGGGAGGTGTTTCTATCACTACTTGGGTAGAACCCTGGCTTAGTTGCAATTCTTTACATGGAACATGGTGCCGGCCAGAGCATTTTATGTTTCCTTTCTTATACCATTTCCACGGTAATCATCTCCATGGTTAATATGTCTTTCCTCTCGGTTAAGGATCATTTCTTCTTCATATTTTATTGACCATAAGGGATATTGTGCTCTTTTCTCTTCCACTTCTATTATCCAGTCTATATTTTTATTTACCTCAAGGCCCTTGCCTTTATTGTTTGCATTGCTAATCTCCTGGGTTGCACATTCCACCTCAATAGGTTGTCTCCATTCTCCTTTGGATGATCCTAAGACAATAAATTATGGGATCTGATAGCAATCTTGGATTTTTACTAAGATCTTAGAGAACGAGAAGAAATCCTCCATGTCTAAAGACTTCTCATATCTTACAAAAGTTCCTAAACAATCCCCGATTTTCTTCATTGTGATCTCATCCTTGTATTCCCAGGGTATATTTTTTAATTTCAGCCATATTTCCACTTCTTTAAGTTTTTCCTCTTCGGGATTAAAATTAGGCCTCCATGCACACACATATATACTCTTGTTGTCTAGCATATATGGGCCAACCTTGAGAATCCAATCTTTATCCTCTTTTAATGGGGTTATTATGGTGAAGAAGTCATTCATTAGGGTTTTAATTTCAAAAAAATTACCCTAGTTCGCAGCTATCCATCTCTGGATTTTTGCTATAGATGGCCAGGGCCCTAGCCATTTCATAAAGAAAGTCGTTTCTTGCAATTTGACTACTGGTTCTATCCATTCCTGGTTAGCTATTAATAAAGCAAATGTGCATATTTAATCAATAATACTTGTTGTTTTGTTGAAGTCTTGGCTCACTACTTGGTGGTTCGTGTGATTTGAATCTTGATCCTTTGTCTTTGGGCGCCAAATTTTTTTCTATCTGTTTGAGTTTGAAATTGTTTGGTGGTGGTCTCAAACCCCCATTATGCCATTGATTTCTTCTGAAGTTCTCCCTTATCCCACCATTCCGCTTCCAACTGGGCATATCAGAGGTATGTTGTCTGTATCCGTCATTTCTCGACCTTACCGAGAGTTGTGCGCCTGTATTAAACCGTTGCACCCTGTTTCTTGTGAAGGGCCATCGTTCCCTTCGAACCACGTCGCGTCTGAAGGCTTCCTTTCCCCTTTTGTCTTGCTTATTGAGAGTGGGATCTTCTCTTAAAATCCCCATTGTTGTTGGTCTCGCCATGACTGCCATCGCCCATTTTGTCCTACCCAAAAAGTTATTCAAACAATAAAATAAAAAATAATTATTTCATTATACTTAATAAAATATTTAAAATGGTGAACTTTTCTCTTTTCTAAATATGTAATAATAATTATATGTTATTATATTATTAATTATATATTTATATTAATTTAGAATTCTTTTAAAATAAAACATACGAACTTAAAAACTTGCTTATTTGAGAGCTTTGCATATATTATTATTTTATAATTATTTCTAATTTTGTAATTTTTATCACAAATAAAATTATCTGCATACTTATTTTTAATTTATTAAATGATTCATGAATTTAAAAAACAAATTGACATAAAAATTCATATGAGAGGTAGCGGTGACCATCAAATTCCATGCCTATAGTCCTAGGTAATTCACTTTTCTCTCTTTTAGGGGTATTGTAGAGAGATGTAGGTATCCAGACGCAAATAAGGACATGTTAAGAATGGCTTAATATTATAGCACATGCCATGCCTCACCATGCCATATACGGTAACAGAAACAAACGGCAACAACAGAAGCCTAGACGTTTTGTACGGCTCTACATTTCTCTCGCCCAATGTAATTTGAAATTATTATCCCGCCTAATAAAATTTGAAATTCTTATTCCATTTACCATAATTTTGAATTTCTATTCGACGACCTGCAAAAATTGTGCACATTTCAGAATATTCTAAGAAGCTTCAAGACAAATTTAAAAGAAAACACTGAAAAAGGCAGCGGAAATGGGTAAGCAGTTGAATCTTTGTGATAAATAATTTCAATCTCTGCTAGATTTTCTTTCGATAGATTTCTCTCATTATTTGGCCATTTTTTCCATAGTTTTATTTATTTTTGGTTGCAGATGCATGATTTTTTCTTGGATTGAGATTTTTAAGCTTTGCAAAGGCAGAGTAGGTTGATTTTTTTCAGTGATTTTAGGCTTTTTTTTTTGCCCAATATTGTAGCACATGAGGTATGAGGTAACAACAAATTTTTGGTTAATTTATTGAATTTTGGAATTGTTTCTATCTTTAGTGATTTTTCTGATTTTTTAGCATTGTGTTTTCCTTTTATGGGATGCAGTTCTCCATGGGGTTTGAAAGCTTGATTTCCAAATATTTGAGGCATTGGAATTGAGACAATGGTAAGATGTATAGCGAGCATTCTATAATCATTTGAGGGATTTAGGAGGCCTGAATATTTTTATTACATAGCTCACTTTGATATATCTTTCTGAGGATTGGAAAGGAGCTAGTAGTGTGAAATTTGATGGGGGAAGAAGGTCAAATAAGGATGTGATCCCACAAGGAGAATCCTTACATTTGCATGAGGATTAGGATGATCATGCACTCTGTTTGAAGTTTCCCTCGCAACAGTTAAACCTTTTGGGTATGACATGACTCAAACATATCTAGAATTTGTGGGTACAATGGAGTGTCAATACCCATCTTGGAATTCAGTGGACAATATTCCAAGAACTGTAATCTTGCAATCTTAATGCAGTTCAGTGGACAATGTTCATAAAATGGATTTTTTATTTTACACATTGATATTCTCTTTCAATATCAATCATAAAGAAAATACAATTAAAAAAATTAAATACAAACTTACATCAAAAATTTAAATATTTTATTTATTTTTAAATTAATGTTATTAGTTTAGTATTTGAAAATAGAATTTATATTAATTTTAGAATTTGAGATGATTTGTATGTAAAAATAAGAAAATAAGATGAATTTTTTGTTTACATATTTAGAAAATTATAGAAATATTTCATTTATATCTATATTTTAGTTTTATATTTATTCCATTTTTAAAAAAAATTAATTTCAGATTATACAATATTTTGCATGAAAAAAATATATAATAGAAGAAATATAGAAAGTTTTATGTACATCTAGATTTTAGTTTTGAATTTATTATTAAACAGAGTATTAATTCATTTAAAAAATACAAATTTGAAAAAATTGAATTGATTTGATTTGCATGCAAAAAGAAAAATAGAATAGAAATGTTGCTTGTATGTCTAGATTAATTTTTATTACTTAAGTTTCACAACTAAAATGATACTCTATCCATTTAAAGTCACTACAAATGCCTAAGCAATACAAGTTAAACTTTAATTAAAAATATATTAATATCATCTAAATAAGTATAATAGAAATAGAAATATCAAATTACTTTATGATAATACTCATTAATTACTATTATTTATCATTTATTATTATTCATTTAATATATCTATTATTAAATATAATAGGAATTAGAATTAATGTTTAATTAAATTTTACTAAATGAATTGATAAAAAAGTTAAATATATTAATTTTATATTATAATTTGAAGTAGATTAGTTTTATGTAAATTGGACAATTTACAAACTAAATAACAAATAGATATAGAGACTTTGAAGTTAGAGTCAATATTAGAGATATAAAATATGATCATGCAAAACTAAGTTATAATGTATGATTGTTACAAGGATAACATATTATTCTAAATAATAATTAAAAATGAGTCATATTTGAAATGGTTAAGTTAAGTTCTATTCAATCATACTATTGTTAAATTAAAGAAAATATGTCATACATATCTCTAAATGTTATACTAGCAATCAAGAAATATTTTTTGACAATGAATAATATTTTTGAAGCATCATTTCAATTTAATCCTTTATTTCTTTATTTTTTAATGGATGGGTGTATTTTCCTCTTCTACTTTTTTTTTCATTGGAAAAGAATAACTAAAATTACAATACATAATAAGAAGAAGCTTCACAATAACAACACAACTCTTTTAAAGAGGTTGTGTACACAACACAAAGTCTTCTTACACATTATTGTCACAACTTTACAAATTCACTGTCATCATACAAACAAAATTTGTTTCCTCTCCCTAAAAGTTCCGTGAAGCTCATAATTTGAAAGCAGCATCAAGGGTTATCCAACCTCACGAACATATTTAGTAAGAAACCAAACAATATGAAATGACTAGAAAAAAAAATATTTCTTCTTGAAACAAGAAGATTCATCTTGTAAATAAAGAAATATTTGGTTTAATTAATTTGAAATCATAATAATTGAGATATATATTTATCTTGTAGCCACTATAACCATAAAAATAAAAATAAAAAGCTAAATTTTTCATGTAATGAAATTTGATTAAAATGGTTCTTAATGATAATGGATGCAAGTATGAATTGGTCCTACACCAAATTATGCGACATTATATTCATTCATCCTCTCATTAATAATTTACACATATAAATCGATATACATGATACAACAATTTATATAATAATAGGTTATGTGAATTCAGAAGATACTTGAGATCGATTATATAACAAAGTTTTGAAGAATATTATAATTGTACCTGTTATACACCAAATTTGTACCCTATTAAACTCGCAAGTCTAATGATCTAGTATAACATGGGAATCACTTCCAAGTTGTGGGACCTTTGCTAACTGAAGTGAGACCTCCAGGTTCTAGGCTGGTTCCTCTTGGATAATCACCTATTTTGCTCTTGGAACTAAAAAGTAAACTTGGGAGGAAAAGGGATAGAAGGAGAATTGAAGGGAAATACTAAAAGCAAACTTAACCTACTAGGTGATACACCGAAAAGACACGAATCACAATATAATGGCCAAGAACTAGCATGGAATTCCTGAATTAGGACAAGTACAACTTCCTAGGCAGGCTAGCAAAAAATGTTCCATAGAGAGGTATGAGATGAAACTATTGGAGGAAAGAAAAGATTTCACAATTTAGCTTCAAGTAAGTATACACAGACTATAACCTGCAAACAAATGTATCCACTCCAACAAATAGGCACAGGAATGAGACAAAATAGCAAGGAATGAACAAAATTCACAAGACTACTTTATCAATCATCCACAATAGTACACAAAGATGTAGAAAAGAAAGAAGAATTAGAATAACCCACCAACTTCTTCAATACTCAGTCAATATATTATGCTTCAAAAAGAATCCTAAAACACAGGAAAACATGAGGGCAAGAAAAATGCCACAGAAAGTCTTGCATAAGCCTTAGAAAACTGAGAATTAGAGACACATGAAAAGCTTGAGGACAGAGAAAATATCATAGAAAACTCTTACTGTAGACACCATAAAATGGACAGGCTTGCGACTTTACATTAAAAACACTAATTTTCATCTATTAATTAATGGTTTTTTAATCATTAATTAATCATCTATTTTCTTCTAAATTCATTCCCCAAATCATTTTAATCAAATTCCCAAAATTAATTAAATAATTAATTTTATTTAATTAATTAGCTTTAATTGATTAATTATCATTAAATTAATTAATTAAACTCAATTTCCTCTAGTTTAAATTCAAATATTTAAACTTACTAATTAAATTCTTCCAATTAAATTAATTTAATTACATCAAATAAAGCAATTCTTAATCGAAAAGAATTCAATTATCTCACATGTTGAAAATAATTATTAAATAAATGAATTAAATACTCATTTATCTTCAAAGATATAACTCCAATTAGATCACATGGGTTACTCCACCCATCTCTCCAGTCCACATGGGTAACTTCACCCACATCTTCAGTTCAAAAAGGTAACTCATAATTAGCTCTTTAGTTAACCAAACTTTATCTCCTCTTTACCAAATGAAGAGGTGGAGTTTACTGAGGACCTCTCCTGTTCCTTTTGATCTCAACCGTTCATCTCCCCATCTCTAGGATTGATCTCAACCATTCATATCATCACCAATTCCTAT
>MU225020.1:1121647-1132866 GCA_018584345.1 Thuja plicata | reverse complement strand
CTCTCTTGCCTCTCCCCCGTCCACCATCTCTACCCCATCCCTCCCACCCTGGCCACCACCTCTCTCTCCATCACAACCTCCCCTGCCACGGCGTAACCAATGAGCCCTCCTCATAACGGTCCTGGGAACAGGATGCGAGACATCTGTCAAAGCAATAGGATGATGCTGCAACCAGTATGCATCAAACTGTGGTGTAGTGCCTGCAAAAGGAAAATCAACTATCAATATCAGAGCAGATCAAGACATAAAGTACCATTACAAGATATGAGAAAGAATAATAGAGCATAAAGGAAGTACATAAGAATATCAGAAACAAAACAAACCTGGGTCCATAGTGGCAGAGCGCCAGGTCCATGCAACGAGAAGCAACCCTAAGAAATTAGTGCGAGCAGCATCCAGTGACACTACAACACTCCATACATGAGCATCCCTAGACCTCTGAGCAAAATAAGCATATGAATCTGACACATCCTGCTACTCTCCAAACTGACGTAACACCCTGTCGGTGTTATGAAAATTGATCATATGTAAATGATCACTCACACGACCAATCAAGTACCTCCACTGTCGACAAAAGGGGAGATGGATGTCCTCTCCATCCCAAATAGGACAATCTCTATAAGACCTCCAGATAAAGTACAGAATCATATCTAGTTGTTGTTGCCAATATGAAAGATGACCCATATGGGTCTGAACAATCGTACCATCATACATATACACATACGACCTATCTGTCGGAAGAGCACGGGCACCAACAGGACGACAAACAACTATATGCTCCCATGCCTAAATCTGTAATAAAGTGGCACCACAACCAAGTGAATTACCATCAAGGTAAGCCACATACAACATATGGAAATGCATGTGGGCCAACATGCATGGGCCCCAAGCAAAGACGGTATGGTCTCGGACCATACTCTGCAGGACACTACCAAACCCAACAGAAAAACCACACTGACGCCGATTAGGGCATAGGATCCCACATATTAGACTACCCAGCAGTGTGGATAGTCTATCAAGGCCTAAACCGAATCTCGACTAAGCAATGTCATAACCTCCTGCAAGCCCGAGTTGATCCCGGGGTAGTCTAGAGATCTTAGTCAAAGCAGTAATACCAGTGCGTGTGGAATACTCCACCAGCTCGCCCTGGATAGGGAGTTGGAGGATGTGATACACATCCTCCAAGGTCACGGTGCACTCCCCAGTGGGCAACCAGAAAGTGCATGTCTTAGAGTGTCAACACTCTACAAGAGCAGAGATCAGACCCCTGTTGGTCATGATCTCAGGCATGTAACATATCCAGTACAATCCCAGATCACGAAGTACTGACCTCTCATCCTCGGTCAGCTGGAATCTATATACAAGCCCTATCGGCTAGACTCACGACAGTGCAAGATACGCCCAGTGAACTGCACATAGAGTAAAGAACAAAACAATATCAGTTTCAATCATTGAGGAAAGTAACAGAAGTTAAAAAAGCAGATAACCGACAAAGACATCAGGCATACAGTGTTAAAAAATCAATTGCAATAATAAACAGAGGCAAATGTGGTACTTTTAAGCGATTGCGGCACCTAAACTACAAGTGCGGCAGACAAACTGCAATTGTGACATTTTATACATGCAAATGCGACACCTTTATCAAATGCGGCATAAAATCGACAATTGCAGCATTTAAATCGCAATTACGACAATCATGTAAATTTTTTTTAAAAGTACAAATTTTAAATGCAATAAATAATATGCAAAGCGAGAAAACTCACCGGGCGCCCAGAGCCAGCAGGTCTACAGTACATCCGAACTCAGTCGAAGATGTGCATCATGCCAGGAAGGCCTGCCATCGCTCAAAAATAGGAAGAAATAAAAGCAGAAATCTAACACAAACTCACTGAGAAGATCAGAGCTCCAAATCGCAAAGTAACAAATGATGAGCTCTCTTAGCTACTTATAGGGGTTTCGCAAAACCCTAATTTCACCCAGGAGCTCCAAAATTTCTTCCCAGTCCCCATAAACTTCAACGGTCCATTACAAGGGCATTTTAAAGTATTTTTCAGATCCGTCAGCTACCCAGTTCCACAATTTGCAATTTCAACAAATTAACGCTCATCTCGTGACTTTTTGCTCAAATTTGTTGAGGGGGCATAAATACACCTACTAAATGCCAGGGCAAGCTAGGGCAAAATCAAAGAATCTTTGAAACACTGTGACAAGTCACATCGCATCAAAGAGGGGCAAATGTAGACACCATAAAATGGACAGGCTTGCGACTTTACATTAAAAACACTAATTTTCATCTATTAATTAATGATTTTTTAATCATTAATTAATCATCTATTTTCTTCTAAATTCATTCCCCAAATCATTTTAATCAAATTCCCAAAATTAATTAAATAATTAATTTTATTTAATTAATTAGCTTTAATTGATTAATTATCATTAAATTAATTAATTAAACTCAATTTCCTCTAGTTTAAATTCAAATATTTAAACTTACTAATTAAATTCTTCCAATTAAATTAATTTCAATTGTATTAATTTAATTACATCAAATAAAGCAATTCTTAATAAAAAAGAATTCAATTATCTCACATGTTGAAAACAATTATTAAATAAATGAATTAAATACTCATTTATCTTCAAATAGATAACTCCAATTAGATCACATGGGTTACTCCACCTATCTCTTCAGTCCACATGGGTAACTTCACCCACCTCTTCAGTTCAAAAAGGTAACTCATAATTAGCTCTTCAGTTAACCAAACTCTATCTCCTCTTTACCAAATGAAGAAGTGGAGTTTACTAAGGACCTCTCCTGTTCCTTTTGATCTCAACCGTTCATCTCCCCATCTCTAGGATTGATCTCAACCGTTTATATCATCACCAATTCCTATATAATAAACCCTTCATAACCATTTGAAGGGTCCAAGATTTCAAGCTCTCGTGCGCCATTACTTCATCAGTTTGGTTCTAGCATTCAAGCCATCTTGCGACCACACACACACATTTCAATTATCAAATTCTCGACGCTTCTCAAGTCATAGACGCTGCCCCGCCAATACTGAGCATCAAGAACAACATTTTGGAAGGAGTAGAGAGAAACAATAGAAGCTTCAAGCATCGTGGGGTTTGCATTTATTTGTCTTCCTCTCTCTTGCTTGTACATTTTATTGATCACATTTCTAGTATTCGTTTAGTAGTCATTATATACTTGATTTGCATTCATTTGTGAAACCTTTGCTAGTAACCCTCGCCTTTGGAAAGCTTTGGGAATCGAAAAGAGAGGTGTACACTAACATATTTTGAACCTATTTACAAAAGATCAAAAAACTACTTATATACAAGCTCCCCCAACACACAGGCTTGGGAGTCAATCCATCCGATCAGATTGGACAAATTAGGGTTACAATAGATATCCATTAAATAATGTAGAAACCCTAAAATAGTCAAGTCCACCATTAAATGCACTTGGTAAATATCTCAGATGATCAAATATAGTCATGAAGACATCTCCCATCACCATAAATTTGATCAGATTAAGCGGTGGATCCATCTACCTTGTTTGAGACTTGAAAGACTATGCTACTGCCATGAAAGCCTGAGAGAAAGATTTGAATATGTGAATTTTAAACAATAATGGTCACAAGTGGGTAGAGAGTTAAATCGACGGCTCAGAATAAGACTTGATTCCCTGTTTAAAACCTAGTTGTGGATCTTTTCTTTATCTTTATCTTGTTTTTAAGCCCGAGCCTAATTTAGACATGTGGCACCCTGTCGCATTGCCTCAATGGTTAAACAACTTTATCTTGGTCTCTAAGCCTTTACACCTGCCATTAGATACTTCTTAACTTACGACGCCTTTACTGCTCTATAAACCTGGGACCCATGATGTCATAAGTGTTAGATGTCACCATGGTGCAATGCTTCAATGAATAAATCTTGACAACTTTTACTTTAAGGCTTTACGCCATCCACACGATCAAACTGAACTTGATCGGTCCTTACTTCCTTCTGATTTCAACTCGTAACTTGTCTTTAACTAGTCTTTAACCCTAGGTACCTGAAATCCTTTGTATCTCCAATTCGCTAGATCAAATCTTTAACTTTGAGTTTATCACGAGATTAAGCAACATCCACAAGATCAAGACTGCATCGATGGCCTACATTGCATCTCTAAATGAAAAGGCCCGACACAAAATTATTTAGCGATCTAGTGATAGCCACAAGATCATGATTTGATCGATGACACATACTTCATCCTGGCAAACTCTGAATAGAACCTGACTTTAAATGACTTGACCTAGGTATATTTGGAGATTCAGCGATAAAGGCCTTCTCCAAATCTTGTAATGTTTGATCTAACCCTGAGTTTATCATTAGATCTAGTGATAGCCGTGAGATTAGAACATGATCAATGATCCAGAACTTGAACCTGATAGACTTCACTTTAACTCTGATTTATTTCAAGATCACGTGACAGAGCATATCTCACAACCTCCAAGTCTTTGGCTTAGCCATGGTTTAGTTCAAATATCTAGCGCACACCTATTGATTAGAACCTGATCATGAACATGCATCTGCATCTAAGTCCTTATCTCTAAATCACTGAATAAAACTCAACTAGAGCTTGATCTTGACTCAGGTTTATTTTGAGATTAGGAGATAAAGGGATCGTTGAATCTCTAAATGATTTCACTAACCCTTGGTCTAATCCAAGATCTAGTGCCATTTGTAAGATTAAAACATGATCAACGACATGCGCACAATCTCCAAAACTTAGTTGACTTGACCATTTCATTTTGAGATCTAGCGCTGGCCCTCTGATTTGAACATGAACAAAACCTGATCAACGACCTACGCTTGATCTCCAGATCGAAAAGGTATATTCTTTTTTTATTTTGAGATTAAGAGATAGACAAGAAGGGTAAAGTGCACATCTGAAAAGAGACACTTAAGTCATTTGAAAAAGTAACATGAAATTAGAACAAGTCGCGTAAGAGCTAGGGCTTTAACATGAATTGCTCAAAGACTTAGGGTTTCTAGACATAAAAAGAATAAGGAATCTAGACCAGACCTGCAAATTATGGAAAATAATGACAAAGACAAGGAACATGAATAGAAACCATACAAGCTGGGATCTACCCTTGTGGGGGCCACATTTAGTCCACTTGTTGCCAAATTTTGACAGAATAGGAAATTTGGGTAACATTTTTGGCGATTTCTGCTGGATGTCAACTTGCTAAACACATAAAACCAATGACCTTATGACATTCCATTGAGAAAGGAGTCTGCATAAGCACAAAAAGAGACATCTAGGAAGCGGGAGGACTGAAAATGGGAGGAGGAAACAACAAACTAAAAAAAGGAAAAAAACTATATACAAGTAGAAAGAACTAACTGTGCACAAGCACTTTGAGGAAAGCAGGAAAACTAAAACTAAGAAAACAAAACCAAAAGTAGAAAAAAATAATTACAAGATAGGACAAACCTCAAAACAAGGCTTGAGGTGAAAGCCATTGAAAGAACTTGGTAAGATTTTTCCTTCAAGAGTTGAGAGTTAAAAAGCATTATGTTCTTTGCATTCTATGATCACAAATGGGCCTTTGCAAAATGAATCAAACTTTGTGTGTCTGCCAAGCTTGGATTTGAATTCATCCCACTTGAGGACTATATCCTCGATATTGAAGCTTCTTGATCTGGCTCTCTTGTCAAATCTCTTCTTGGTTTGCATTTGTTGAAACTACATGGTCTGCATAGCTTTATCTCTACCTTCTTCCAACTCCATAAACTAAGTATAGTGTACCTACAGAAGCATTTAGAGCTAGAGACACACTGCAGAATATGTTCCATGGATGGTAATGGGTGGTGATCTTTTATGGATGCCCTATTAAAGTCTCTAAAGTCAACACATAACCTCAGTTACCCATTATTTTTTCTAACATGAACCATATTGGATACCCAACTAGTATGTTTTATGGGATATATGATACCACTCTCTATTAGCTTAAGGAACTCCTTATGCATGAGTGGCTCTAGTCTGGGTTTGGCAAGCCTCTACTTTTGCCTGACTGGTTTGGCATTAGGTTCTAGCTCTATGGTATATTGAGCAAGTGTTGGATCAAAGCCTTTGAGGTCTTCATATTTCCATGAAAAGACATCAATGAATTCCTAGAATAATTGAGTGTAAGATTTCTTTTACGAATCAGTACTTACCTTTCCAAACTTTAAGTTCTTGCCTGGCTCAAGTTCTAAGTCAGTGTAACATTCTTGTTGGACTACCAAGCTAGTTTCATTCCTTTTGGATTGGCCATATTTATTGAAGATGGACTCTAAGGTTACAAGGCCCTTGGGTAGCATATTAGATTTGAGTTGTACCACCTGGTCATTATAATTCTACATCAACCTACCCTGGTTGTGCTCTGAAAAAACTTCTTCTTCGAACAAGAATTGTAGAATTTGTTCATCATTTTTAAACACATGCCAATTAACATCATTATCAAGGATGGAAGGCCTGACAATAATCTTGACATGTTGTTGATCCTTTCCCACTTAAATATTATTGGGAATGTCAAATTGGGATCCAAAATCAGCTAACCTGTTTGCATTCTGATTTAGTTTTCTAGGTATAGCAATGATATTGAAAGCATGGAAATCCTCTATTGCATCCCAAACTCTATGCTTGTAGGCTTTCAAAGTATCATTTATGGTAGCACTTATCCCTCTTACTTGGCTGACAACCAATTCATCATTGCCATATACCTTTAAGGCTCTAATACCTCTCTTTCTTGCCCAATCTGGTCCATTCACTAAACTTTTGTATTCAGCAGTATTGCTTGTGCAAGAAAAATTGAATCTAAAAGTTGTATAATATCTCTCACCTTTTGGAGAGATTAGCATTGCACCACCACCAGATCCATGTCTTCTTCTAGCACCATCAAAGGATAGTTCCCAAATTTCATTGCTCTGTTCTTCTGATGCTTCAGTGTTTGCCTTGAAAAGATTTGGCACTGTGAGACCATCTTCTTGTATCATGTAATTTCCCAAACCATCATCCCACATGACATTAGCCTAAGCCTATGAAGTCTTTTCTAATCACCATTCATCTAGATAGATATCTGGAATGCTCTCTATCTTGGTATTTGTTTCCTTAATGATTGGAAAATCATTACTGTCCAGTGCAAGATAGCTTGCATTGAAGGCATTAGGCACATAAGGCTCTATATGATGAGCTTCTAGTGACTCAGACTTGATAGTGACCTTGGTTCCATATCTGGTATTGAAAAGCATATGAGACTAGTCAGAAGAAAGATAGCCTCCTATCTTAGTTGTGAACTCTCTTGACAGACATATGGAAAAAAGAGCAGGGAGGTCTATAATGTAGATGTCAAGTAGGATAGAAAAATTGAGGCTTGCATGAAGGATCAAGCTTGTATCCTTGGCCACACCTACTGTGTTCACCGATGAACCATCAAGTTGTGTTACCTTCTTTTGGAATGGTTTATATTTGAGTCCTAATTGGTCATTTATCTTCTTGGGCATGACTGAACTAGTAGCCTCACTATCTACAATGAAATTATGTACAAGAGAATCTCCAATAATTAATGATACATAAAAGGGACATGGTTTTAAGTTCCTATCTTGAATGACATCTCCTTGTGTGTTGCTGCTTGGAATTTTCTTCTCTTGATCAATGTTGACCAACACTATCTTAGCTACATTATTTGTGGGTTGTTAAGGGATTTCCTCTTCACTCATAGCCTTCTTCGAGATTTTAGGTTGCCCTGGAATAGATAAGGAGTCCCACATGGTCATAGTTACACTCATTTTCTTTATGTTGTCCACTATATTGAATGGTACCATTGCATGGATCTTCTGGTGTGATTTCAGTATTATGGGCTCAACTTCCTTGGGAGATTGATTCTCCTTAACTGGCATGGTGGGAGGCTTCTTTAGTATGGCAGGAAAAGATGGATGTGATGAATCTGCAGATGTAGCATCTTTCCTTCCATCCTCTGCTTGCTCCATATCTTGGGCTCTTCTCTTGGACCGATTATTGGCTGTAATTGAAGATTCACCATTTACTCCATTAAAATATTCCTCTTGCCAATTAAAGAGAGCAGTCTCATTAGACTGTGCATCTTGTTGTGGTATTGACCCACTAGGAGATGCCTTTGATTGGGTGTATGAGGCATTTTGTGTTGTGAGTGCTTGATTTCTCAACCCATTCAAACAGGTAGTTTGATTATGTTGTCGGTTACAAGGATAACACCATTCAATCTCTGAGGCAAGATTGTTTTGACTTGGAACCATATCTCTTACTAGATTTGCAGAGTTGAGAGGTGATGGGTTGTAAGGCTGAAATGGATTTTGATTGTAGTTCTGCCTTTGACCCTGATAATTCCCCTAATATGGTGGTCTATTTTGTTGATAGGATTGCCCTTGAGCATTGTACTGCTGATTAGGATTTGGATTTGGTTGTTGAAAGGGTGGCCTAACCTCTTGATTTTGCTTTTTAATATTGGTGAGCTCTTTTCTCATGGTTTGTAACAAGATTTTCATTTATTGTTGACTATTTTGTATTAAGTTATTTATCACTTGCTGATCACTTCTCATTTCTTGCAGTTCTTGGGAAAAACTTGCTACTGATTCCTCATTGCTAGAACTATCTTGAGGTGTTATGACAGTGGGTATAGGAGTGAATGGATGAATATTTAGAGGCATATTGGGTTGAATATCAGGGTAGAGAGGCATGGGTGGCCTTGGGCCTATCTTACCGGCTTGAATTAGACAATTTTATGCCTTAACAACTATATCAAAAGCTTGGGGCAATGAGGTACTTCCCAAAGACCAGATCATGACAGATATATCACTATTTAGACTTTTCAAATAATATAGAAAATTATAATCTATTGAGGGCCTTACAGAAATAGGAATCCTATTCCATGTCTTGAGGAATCTATTATTGAAATCTATCATCTACTCTTGAGGGGCTCTTTTTATAGTTGTGAGTTTCTCAACCAGGGACAAATGATCTAATTATCTTCAAAATATCTATTGAGAGAATCTCCAAGTATGTCCCATGAATCAATAGAACAAACTGCTAAAGTTCTAAACCACTCTAGGGCCTTACCTTTGAAGGAGGCTGCCAACAACTTGGTGGCTACATCTTCCTTAGTGATATGGTGTATATTACAGATGGTAGCTGTATCTTTGATGTGCTCACAATTTGTTGTGTGCCTTTCATCTGTGAAATCAGGCAAACTCTTAAGTGTTCCTAGTGGCACATGATGATGTTGAGTAAAATTTAATGGGCTCCCTTGATTGAAGGGTACAAATGCAAACTGTCTTGTCATTGTAAGGACTATGATTTGTTGAACAAAAACTGTGTGGGTTGTATTTGAACCAAGGAGTGGAGTTAAATCCTTTAGCAACTCTCTGTTTAGAGACCTCCCTCTTCTTCTTGAATAAACTAGCAAGGGTCTCTCATCTAAAATAGGGGGTGTATATAGTACTCTCCTTATAGGGGATGTCCTTTGAGATGATCTCCCTTTTCTTCTTATTGGAGGTAGCTGGAAAAACTCAGAAGGATTTGAACTCCTTGTTTCTATCCTTCTCATAAACTTGAATAGGACTGAATCTTCTTGTTCTTAATACCAATGGAGTCACCAGATATACCTTAAAAAGAAACCTTTTCACCTTTGTACTATGTAGTCAACATATCAGAGACAACATAGCTTAAAAATGAAACTTCTTTTGTGGTCCCACCGGGCGTGCCATAAATGTTATACACCAAATGTGCACCCTATTAAACTTGCAAGTCTAATGATCTGGTATAACATGGGAATCACTTCCAAGTTGTGGGACCTTTGCTAACTGAAGTGAGTCCTCCAGGTTCTAGGATGGTTCCTCTTGGATAATCACCTATTTTTCTATTTAAACTAAAAAGTAAACTTTGGAGGAAAAGGGATTGAAGGAGAACTAAAGGGAAATACTGAAAGACAAACTTAACCTACGAGGTGATACACTGAAAAGATATGAATCACAATATAATTTCCAAGAACTAGCATGAAATTCTTGAATTAAGACAAGTACAACTTCCTCGATAGGCTTGCAAAAATTGTTTCATAGAGAGGTTCCAGATGAAACTATTGGAGGAAAGAAAATATTTCATAGAAATAGCTTCAAGGAAGTAGACACAGACTATAACCTACAAACAAACACCCACTCTAATAAATAGGCACAAGAATGAGACAAAATAGCAAGAAATGAACAAAATTCACAAGACTACTTTATTAATCATCCATAATAGTACACAAAGATGCAGGAAAGAATGAAGACCTAGTATAACCCACCAACTTCTTCAATACTCAGTCAATATATTATGCTTCAGAAAGAATCCCAAAACACAGGAAAACCTTAGGGCAGAAAAAATGCCACAGAAAGTCTTGCATAAGCCTTGGAAAATTGAGAATTACAGACACATGAAAAGCTTGAGGACAGAGAAAATGTCATAGAAGAATCTTACGTATTCTGAACCTATTTACAAAAGCTCAAAAACTACTTATATACAAGCTTCCCAACACACAGGCTTGGGAGTCAATCCATCCAATCCGATTGGACAAATTAGGGTTATAATAGATATCCATTAAATAATGTAGAAACCCTAAAATAGTCAATTCTACCATTAAATGCACTTGGGAAATATCTCAGACGATCAGATATAGTCATGAAGACATCTCCCATCACCATAAATTCGATCAGAATAAGCAGCGGATCCATCTACCTTGTCCGAGACTTGAAAGACTCTGCCACCACCATGAAAGCCTGAGAAAAAGATTTGAATATGTGAATTTTAAACAATAATGGTCACAGGTGGCATGGAGAGTTAAATCAATGGCTCAGAATAAGACTATATTCCCCGTTTAAAACCTAGTCATGGGTCTTTCTTTATCTTTATCTTGTTTTTAATCTCGGACTTGATTTAGACATGTGTCGCCCTGTCGCATTGCCTCAATGGTTAAACAACTTCATCTTGGTCTCTAAGCCTTTACGCCTTTCGTTAGATCTGTAGACACCTAAAAATGGACAAGCTTGTGACTTTACATTAAAAACACTAATTTTCATCTATTAATTAATGGTTTTTAATCATTAATTAATCATCTATTTTCTTCTAAATTCATTCCCCAAATCATCTAATCAAATTCCCAAAATTAATTAAATAA
>MU225020.1:1095835-1121349 GCA_018584345.1 Thuja plicata | reverse complement strand
CTGATGACCTCTCCAGTTCCTTTTGATCTCAACCGTTCATCTCCCTATCTCTGGGATTGATCTCAACCGTTCATATCATCACCAATTCCTATATAATAAACCCTTCATAACCATTTGAAGGATCCAGAATTTCAAGCTAACGTGCGCCATTACTATGTCAGATTGGTTCTAGCATTCAAGCCATCTTGCGATCATACATCACACAGATCTAGGATTTCAAGCTCTCATGTGCCATTACTATGTCAGTTTGGTTCTAGCATTCAAGCCATCTTGTGATCACACACTTATTTCAATTAGCAAATTCTTGACACTTCTCAAGTCACAGACGCTGCCCACACCAATACTGAGCATCGAGAACAACGTTTCAGAAGGAGTAGAGAGAGACAATAGAAGCTTCAAGCACTTCGGGGTTTGCATTTATTTGTTTTCCTTTCTTGTGCTTGCACATTTTATTGATTACGTTTCAAGTTATTCATTTTAGTAGTTATTGTGTACTTGATTTATATCATTTGTGAAACTTTTTCTACTAACCCTTGCCTTTGGAAAGCTTGGGAACCACGAATCACGAAGAAGGAGGCGTACATTTTGGTGAACCCGATGTGAATCAAATAGCCTAATTATCTCTTATAGATGACAAACATAGTTGATCAACCACGGTTGTATAGTCACAAATCTCAAAATTTGTAATTTTTTTGATATCTGTGTTATTTCGCAATCGCTGGTATTTTGCTGCAATTGACGGAATTGAGCCGCAATCGACTGGTTTAATACAACAATCGATTGTAGGTTTCTGCATTTCTTTTCTATCATCTTCTGTGCCTCTATCTTTTCTACATTTTGTCGCAATTGATTCACTGGTGCCGCAATTAGAAGAATTTTACCACAATTGACAGAACCAGACCGCAATTGACAGATCCAGACCGCAATTGATTGTGCATTACCGCAACTAAAGGTTCTTTGCCGCAATTGCTAATTCTGGGCCATAATCAGCTGTTATTTACCACAATTGCCTATGCATCACTGTAATCACCTGGAAGATTGCTCATCAGGGCCAAATTCTTCATCTTGCTATCTGAAAATCTAATACTTTCTTTATTTTTCTGCAGGATGGCGAATTCCCACGAACAGGAAAGGTTAGTTGTTAGTAAGTGTCATTCATTGTTTCAAAGTTACATATACTCTTATTTTGCAAAAGAATCCTTTTCAATACTAACCTGTTTAAACAAAGAAAACTAAAAGGAATTCACTTGTCGATTTGGGTTTAAAAAGAACAGTGTTTGTCCAAACATCTCACTTTTCACACTTCAAGATTTGGGCTTAAAATTGACATGGGGACTAAAATTGAACAAAGCAAAAAAACTCTGAAAATTGGTGCATTAAAATTGAACAAGAAATCAACACCTACTTTTGGGCTTAAAATTGAACATTTGTGCTTGTATGGTGGTGTAGCTTAGTTCACATTTCAAATTTTTGGAGTTTAATTGATTTACCTTGTGTCTTGAGTTTTGGGTGCACTTGCACAAACTGTTAGATTATAAACCTTTATACTTTTTAGAAAGGCCTGTCTGGGGAATGCGCTTCTTCCTCAGAGAATGACCTTAAATCGGTAATCCTTCCTATTGGTTTATAAACAAGGTGCCAACCAAAGTTCTATCTTTTCTAGCCAAGCTTGGGCGAGGTGTGTTGGTAATAGTCTAGATCAGGTGAATATCCCTAAGGAGCCAACATGATCAACTAGGCTCTTAAGTGAGTCACAGACGTACAAACCGATTAGAGAGACACCACAGACCCTTACTACAACCTTGATTAAATTAGAGGCCAACCTGTTTTACCTCCAAACAGGTACATTATTATAGTGCAAGGGGTTGCAGACTTTCCCCCCAAGATCCCCAACGTATGTGTCCCATGGTATTTGTGTAGTGAAAGAGATCTTCACTCCACGACAACAATACCTGGAAACGGAAAAAACACGGGCACCTACATCGTGGACCTTCATGTCCTAGTAGCATGACAATTTTTGTGTGAGCTAACAAACATTCAAGCATTGGGCCTATAACATTGTATTCTAAAGCCATTGACCTAGATTAATTTGACTGTTCATTGTCGAGACCTCGTGATAACCTTGAAACTTGAAAAAGTTGTAGAACATACACATTTTCAACCTTCATTCTTCAAAACATAGTGTCTATCGTGCTTGTTCCTTTGATGAATTTGTGAAAATGCAAAACAAAAATATCCAAACTGTCAAAACAAGTCAAACATGTTAAAGTCTAGGGTTGTCAACATCAACTGTCTTGCAAATTAGAAGCATTGTTCTAAAAATTTCAAAATTGTCAAGCAGTGATACCCATCTTTTAGTCTTTTTTGAGACTGTTTCTCAATAACCGCAATTGCCCGCATTGTGTCACAATTAAAGAAAGTCTGCCACAATTAACTTGTTTATTGCTGCAATCATCTTGTTTATTACCGTAATCGGTGATAAACTATCGTAATCAACCATTTAATTTACCGCAATCAATGAAGTTGTACCGCAATTGACCAGAGATACTTTATTCCTGTTTTGACCTAAAACCTTGAGACAACTTTTCATTTGGTGTCCAAAACTAGTGTCTATCCCAGGAAAACGTGAAGAAAATTGTGTGAATCTCTAAACATTAAAGATCATCCCTTATTTTTAAAGCACAATTATTGTCAAAAACATTGTTAGTTCGAAAGCTCAGACTCAAAATACCTTGATCTCATCATATCAAACATCATCATCTTTATCAAAGTGACTTTGTCCAAGGCAAAGGTCAACAAATCTTATCTTTTTATCATCACCACTTTGAGATCAAGCTATATCAAAATCTATCCTTAGAATCACCCTTGTCCAAAACATAACTCGAACTTCCTTAGAAAAGATCTTCTTCCTTGTTTGCTTTATATCACTTGTTTTAGTTACAAAACCTGGACCGCACTATGTCTCAAACACCTCATGGAGGGCCTTACACAAGGTCTAAGGCTAGAACTCAACCTGACGAATCATATATCAACAAATTTCCCACTTGGGAAATGGAGCAAGAGAATGATCCTTTCATGAACACCAGTTCTTCTCTATTCATTGAACAAGCCCGTGGGACAACCTTTTTCCAAGATATCATAGAAGCAGAGCTTGAAGATGTGGAGCAAGATGCTTACTCCACAGAAGTAGTTGACACTGTTGTAGAGAGGAACCCTGAATGTTACGTAGCCATATAATAAAGAAGGGAGTCAAACTCCCCGCTGAATTTAGTGTATCAACTATATGGCCCAAAAACCCTCTCACGGGTCAAAACACTACTCAGCCTCCTCAGATACTGTTTGTTGTGTCTCAAATCTTTCCACCATTGGTATTACTCGCATTGACACAGACTATACCTAGTCAAACCAATGACCCGACCCAAGCCAACACATCTTCCACTCAAAGCATGACAGGCTCGCAACTAAGTGCACCCATGGTCACTAGTATGCCTCCACCTTTGGTCTCATGGCTAGGACAATCAAGCTCTCATGCTATGCCATCCATCCCACCAAACACCAACTATTCTAAAACTATGCCGCTACTGCAGTCAATTCACACTAGTCTTGGGATCAACACCTCATGCCCACAGGGATCCATCTCTGCAGGTACGACTTACAGTCAATGCCCACCCAAGGCTATATCTTTTCCCATTCTAACATCAATCTAACCTCTGCAACATCAACCCCAGCTTTAGTTGCCTCAGTTTGAAACCTCGCAAAAGCAACCCCAGCTTCAGTTGCCTCAATTCCAACCCCCGCAGAAACAACCCTAGCTTCAGTTGCCTCAATTCCAACCCTCGCAACAACAACCCTAGCTTCAGTTGCCTCAAATCCCACCTTCGCAACAACAACCCCAGCTTCAGTTGCCTCAAATCCAACCTCAGTAGCAACAATATCAACCCTAGCAGTATCAACCCCAGTTTCAATCACAACAACAAACACATCAAAACCCACCATGGGCTACCCATGCACCCCCATTTACAAATCACTCAGTGGGTTTCAACTCGCGGAGTGCGTTTTCTGCCAAACTATCAATGTGAAGGAATTTTGAGGAAAAATCTATCTCATGAGGAATCCAACATATAAAGAAGGCTGATGGAATCAACACATATCATTTTGACGCCCCTATAGGACAGATTTCTCCTTTGGCAGATTTTCAAACAGAGAGCGCTACAAAAGTCTTTCTTTGCCCAAAGGAGAAGCGGACGAGTAATTTTCCACCGCTTCGAGAAAGTTACCATTACGGTTACTAAAGTGAAAAGATGTTTCTTAAAATCATGTAGAGTAAAGTAATTAATTCAAATAAAGCTGTTTTACTTCATAACGGAATTCCTCATTAATGTAGGGGTATTTTCATTTGTGTGGCGTGGGAAGTCGACTGTTAAATGATAAGAATTCAAAAAGTATAAAATCAGTTGAAGATTTTGAACAGGAACCACCATTTGTTTGCCAAATTGTTTGAATTTGAAGCCTCTAAGATCAGTTATTCATTGTCTCTGCATCTTGAAGAGAAATTCGTAATCCCTGGATTAAATCATACTCACATGGCTTCCAGATTTATGGGATTCGACAGGATGAACGACATCATCTCTGACTGGCACAAAATCTAAAGATACCTCATTGAAGTTCTTCAATATGCAGAACTTCCAGAATAGATTGAGGGTGGATCAGATGCATCCTATTACAAAAAATCTTAAGGAGAGCAGGTTAGTCGAAGCCGCCGATTTTCCTATGGCAGTTCAAGCTCCTGAATTGGTTTGAGAATGTATAGCTCGATACAACCCAGACACCAAGCAGATTCTTCTGCTGAACAACATGGTGCTCCTCTCTATTGATAGAGAGTCTGTCCAGAATTCTGTCTGTATTCCAAAATAAATGGAATACTCTAAAATGACTTTTAGTCGAGCAGTCTCTGAATATTCAGCGAAGAGACCCATATGGAAGAAAGAGATCATGAAGTCATGGTTTAAAGAACCAAAGAGCGCCACGCGAAAGTTGCCCAAAACATTATTCGGTGCAAACCTAAAGCTAGAGATCATGGATATTCTAGTATTACTTCACAGGATTAGAGGTGAGAGCGAAGCCCTTAACTTTGTTGAGCAACATTTCTTCCTAGTTCAAATAATCTGCTCCCAACATCACTGCATTGATTGGGCCCTTATGGTGAGCGAGAATCTCTCAGATGCCCTCAATAGAGCCAAGCACCATAATGAATTCTATATGTCTTCGGTCCTTCTGTATATTCTAGCTACGATTCAAATTTGGCCAGGGCTTCCTAGGTTAGAGGAATTTCCAGATGATGTAAAAAACTATGAGTTTTTCCCTTCTTTGCAACTACAAAACAATTATGCTGATTAGCTCATAGTAAATGATGCCTTTACAATGAGACTGTGTAGGGAACTACAAGGTTGTTTAGAGAGGAGATTTTCTCTTGAAACCATGGCTTTTATAAGTCAATTCAGATGCTATTTTATTCAGTTCGGGGATTTCTCATATCTTTGTCTTGTAGGTTTTGATGACTTTCCTTTGAAGCTGCCTAGGTACCCTACTGACATGATCGTGCTAATTGAGGTGATGAGGCAGGTGCTCCAAGTGAATCTAATCTATGATGATGCCAAAAAGAAAGGCTACAAATTCCCAATGACCATCGAAGCTTACAATTGTGCGTCCCAGTCAGAGGTGAAGAATGTTCTTAAGACATTCTCAAAGAGGTTGTCTTTGGAAACCTATGATGTTCTAAGGCCACAATATGATCTAGTCAATTAAGCCAGAGATGTCTTGCAAATGAGTTGAGAAATTCACCATGTACCTAATATTGAAGACTATTGGGCTAATTGCAGTGATGACTTGGAGAGCAGGGAGAGATTCTACGCCTGGTTAACCATTGAACAGATCAAAAGGTTCAATGTTAACATTGCATTAGAGGGGCTAGAAGATGATGGCAATCACCTGTATGACGATACATATCTAGAGAAGATAAAGTTCACCCCTATCAGCTCTGATCCTATGCTGGATCAAGCCATAAGTGACTTGCAGGCTCTGATGGGGGGGATTTACAAAAGAACAGTACAATGGGTTGAATGGACTGCATGCCGAAGGAAAAGGTTAGAAAAGAAGCCTCCCGCTTAGCAAACCTTGGCAAAGGATACTTCTAGCGCTGCAACCACTTCATCAGCAACCATCCCAATAGTTGCAAAAGGATCAACTCAACTGTCAGGAGGAGGCGATGAACCCCCTGAGAAGTCCATCCCATTAGAGAAGACCTATGGAGAGGGCCCTCTTCCAGTATCAAAGCCACTGTAGAAGCAGTCTCGATAGACCTAATCAAGTCCATAGTCGAGCTCCCTAAAGCTATAGAGTTCGAACAGCTAGCTAGATCTATTGCTGTGGAGACTCAAGCCGGGACCTTGACTCAAGAAACTCCAAGGCGGGTATCCCCTGTCATAGTTTAAGTAGGAGAGGATAGCCCTAGTACCTCTGCTACATAATCATATAAAGGGGGTGGGGAGCAACATGAGGTTGCTCAGGTTGTTAAATTAATCTCCTCTTCACCCACTTCAGTGAATCCATTCATTTCCCGACCTAAAGCTACCCCTCCACTCATAAGGAAGTTGTTCATTGAAGAGTTGGTTTCTGCCAACAAAGTTACCAGCGCAGAGTCATGGATAGAAAACACTCTAGAGTGCAAAAGGAAGAGAGTGGGGGAAGGAAATCGCAGCAAAGACACTCTATCATGGGACCTTCAACCCAAGGCCACTACAAGCAAGCAGAAGAAAGTGAAGATGATGTCTACTCTGGTTTGTGATCCTAAGACTCAACATTTCACCATGGAAGTAGCTAAGCCCACTAAGAAGGGAAAACTCAAAGATATGACGGCCTCTAAATTTTAGTTGTAGTCATTCGATATGGGACTAACTCGCCATGATACCAAGGTGGACTGGTGGAAATCCACTAATGTAGTAATAGAGGAAGAGCTCAAAGATCTCAAGACTTCCAAAATTTAGCTTAAGGCAGAAGTGGCTCAACTAACCAAATTCATCAGATAGCTCCTCACTCCTATTGCAAGCGCTCCCAGCACCCAAACCTCCTTTGATCCTAGTGCTGCGGAGAACCAAGCCAGTCTGGCTAAGTTACAAGAGGATTAACATTATGGGCAGATTGGTAAAAGGTGGATTGAGAGGCTCAAATCCAAAGGCCTAGCAATTATTGAACAACTAGGTAATACTCTTCTAAGGCTAGAAACAAAGAGGAACAACATTGGTAAGAATTTGCAGACTCTCACGGCAGAAAGAGTAAGATGCCAGGAATGCATAGTCATGTTGCATGTGGCAGTGAAGATGAAGACTAAGGAAGCCCTAAAGGCTAAGATTCTACAAAAGGGAGATGAGCCTTTGATCGAATGGCTCCAAAGTCTGGAGTTTAAAATCAAAATGATCATTCAGGCTGAGACGGGGTTACAACAAACAGATGTTAAGGTCCAAGAAGAACAAAGTAAAGATTTTAAATTCCTCTTAGGACTTCATGCAGAACCAAAAACCAGAGGTCAAGGTAGAGAAATGGTTGGAGTAGTCAACATGCAGAAGTCATTCACAGATTATCTGCATAATTTAGCGTAGCAGTCTTCTTCTCATCTAGACAAGGTGCCAGAGCTCCAGCAATTGAGTGGATGCATCTTTAGGGCTATGGAGGAACTGAAAGATCAGACAGATGTGATCAAGACTCTAGCCAAAGAAAATTCCAGATGGCTTGTCTGTTACACCAATGTCCATGTCAACAGACATGAAGAGCTCATCCAAGTCATCACTGTTGTAACCGCCTATAGGGACAAATTAGATAAGGGGAAGGAAACTGAATCTTAGATATATTCCCCTTTATGCTATTTTTGTTAGTTTTGTAACGGATAAACCTTTGGTTATCATTTCTGGTTGGGGAAGTTGAACCATTTTAGTTACCCCTTTTTGTAACGGTCCCATCTGGAACTCTATATGTATTATTTCCAAAATCAATACAAAGGTCGGCTAAATTTTGGTGTGAAGGATAGCATTTTGCTGAGTCAATTGTATATGTCTGAATGCCATTTTTTAAACTATTCCATTGCATTTCATTTATCTTTCCATTGAATTCGAACATTTCTTTTGAGTTAGATTTGCAATTTGTATTTGAACCAGAGTTCTATATTATGATTTGATATAGCTAATTAAGGGGAAAATCAATTGTTATCCTAAGTTTTGGGAATGTTCCTGCAATATAGATTGATTCATTATCATTGCATTGTTAATCTTCAGTCTTGCATCTGCATTTTTAGTAATCATTCATGCATTACCAATTTTGGGAGTTGGTCTGATTGGTGAGATCTCAAAATTGGCTAGATTTGGAGTTGGAGTTATTGCGCTTGAGCTATTTCCTGTCTAGGTTTAGCTTGGTTTACCTCTCCTGCTCTCAGGTCAAGAGCATACCCCTGATAGATTAGGAAAGATTGATATCCATTGAAGATCATTCATATAAGGGAGTTGTACCTTCAAATTCAGAGGGAAAATAGGTTTTCAAATAACTATTTCCCAACTGTTGTATTCAATTGTTCTTAAGCATTTATTGGGTTTTTTAGAGTTACATTCAAAAGAACTATCTATTTACCAACAAATTTTTGGTGACTCTACTGGGGACACAAATAGTCGCTATACCAGAAGCTTACAATGAGGAAAGATGGTGCTTCCCCATGAAAATATAATCCATGTGCTCCAACCCAATCTTGTATTCCAAGATGATCAAGATGATCTCATTTCCTCATTAAATACTTTTGTCTGGAGATACAGAAGAAGCACCGAACACTATAGAAACGCCATTCAAGTGCTAGAGTAGGAAGAAGTTAGAGCAGAAGCACTTGAAAGAGCCATCCAGAGAGAAACCTAAGAAGGGAAGAGCATGAAGCTAGGCCACATCATTAGGCAAAAATCTGGAGCCTAAAAGATTTCTCAGAAGTACCAGGAAAGAAGGTAGCACAGACCCAGTCTTTGAGAGACTTGCGGATATTAATTTTACTCTTTTAGAAGTACCTCATCGAAGGAACAGAACTACAAAGAGCCAAAGCAAACCTTCTTCACCTCCTAAACAAACCACTCAGTTATCCACCACTTTCCAAGTGTTGACATTGCATAGGGTAGTTGCCCCTCCCATTATCAATCTAACACCCTACTTACCCCAAGTAGCTATGGCACTTCCTTGGGCCGCTGCAGTTATACCCCTATAACTAGCAGCATACAATCCTCTTCCTTCAAGCTCTAGAAAGACTTTCCCAAATTTTTTTGAGATGGAAAAGTATCTACAAACGAGCATATTGCCGCATTCTTCGCTTTAGTTAACATCCTAGCAGTTCGAGAAGAAGATGTGGCCGTCAGACTATTCGTTGAGACTCTCGTCGAAGGTGCTGGTGATTGGTTTCACCATTTACTTGATTCTTCTATTACCAATTGGACTACTATGAGAGCCACCTTCGAAAGAAGGTTTAAGACTGCTGAAGATGAGCATGCCCTATTGACTCAATTGACTTCTATCAAGAAAGAACCTTCAATCAACATGAGGGATTTTATAGCTAAATTTAACAAGTTGGTAAATCGTATCCCAGCAACTGATAGGCCTATGGTGGGAAATTTGAAAACATTCTTCATAAGTGCTATGCCACCAGACATCAATTATGATCTAAGGAGGGCAAACCCTGCAAATTTTGATGTTGCACAGAGAACTACTGTAGAATTTGAGGACCACATGATCTCATTTGGGAAATGGAAAAGAGAGATACAGTCTAGAACTAGTAGTAGAAATACTATGTCATCTGATGAGATGATCCAAAAATTGTCTAATGAATTCACTGCCTTCAAGAGGCAACTTCCCAGATTCAATAATCCCTACCAGCGAAACTTTCAGGAGCAGCCTGGAAGATACAATGACGGGAGGAATGCAGAGGGAAAGATGTTACAATTAACTACTCTACCACAGAGGTTAGCTATAGAGGCTCCTCCTAAAAGAGGAAACATTTGTGCCTTCCACTTAACCACAGATCATGATGGAGAAAGCTACCCTAATGTAGCTCATGCTTGGAAAATGCATCAGACCGATGAGTGGAATGCTAGAGTGTCTGGAGATGAACCAAATTCATACTCACATGGTGACTCTAAAAACTTATATTTAGAGTATGAATCAGATTTAGAACAAGAAGCAACATGTTATGGTACCATAGATGAGATCTCTTATATAGTCTTGACCTGGAGTTAGAAGGATAAAGGCTCTGGCTCGACACCCCATAAAAATAATGAGGCATCTACTTCCAATTCAAAGGAAGTCAATCAAGGGCTGAGAATTCTGCAACCAGGTAAAGGACAAAACTCTTTTGACATTATTCAATTCTATAGAGATTCCAGAATTTAGATTTCTCCCATAGACTATCTTAAGTCTAATCCTGTTGAGCCACAAAAGCTAGTAGATTACTGTAAAGAAGGGAGTCGAGAGTTAAATCAAAATTGCATGACTACCATAGAGAATGAGTCTTTATTTGCAGATCCAGTTGAACAAGGGGAGTCATCTGTTTTAGCCACCTTTCCAGGCCAAAATCCTGACCCATTCTATGTGTCATTCTATATTAACGGTTGCAGGCTGAGCAATTGTATAATAGACTCCAGAGCCTCAGACAATGTAATGCCATCAACTATGGCTAAAGATTTAGGACTTACTCTCACTAAAGCCCATGGTAGGTGTTACTCCATGGACTCCAAGCAAGTACCCCTAGTTGGCCAAATTAAGGATGCTCAAGTGGCCCTGGCAGCACATCCCAAGAAGAAGACATTGCTAACAATCCTTGTTGCTGATATACCTGCTAGCTATGGGTTGTTGTTAAGCATGAGTTTTTGCAGAGACCTTGGAGGGGAGATAAAGCTAGATTGGTCCCAAGCCTTAATCCCAGTAGGCAATAAAAATATTAAACTAGTCCCGGAAGAGAAGGCTAAGTTTACAATGTTGAAATCTAATGACCCTAAAGCTCAAATTTTGTATCAAGAATTGGAATTTGGCAATTATATGTTGTTCACCGATGATCTTGAGGAGGAAATGAAAACTGCCAAAGAGGAAAATCAATTTTCCACTGAATGAATGCCACCACAGATATGGACTCTTGAATTTGATGGTAGTTGTGCATCGTCAGGATCTGGTGCAGGTGTGGTCTTGATATCACTAGATGGAGTATGTGAGCCCATGGCTTATAAATTGGAGTTTGGGAACACCAACAACACTGTCGAGTATGAAGCCCTTCTATTAGGGATTATCACTGCAAAAGAAAAGGGTGTGAAGATTCTGAGAGCTCGTGGTGACGCTGAGCTAATCATGCGTCAAATTAAGAATCAATACTCTGTAAATAATCACAGATTGAAGAACTACAGAAACATAGTATGGGACAAAATAGAAGCACTAGATGCTTTCTTTATCGAATCTGTGCCAAGAGAGTTGAATTCCAAAGCAGACTCCTTGGCTATCTCAGCTTCATTACTACTCCCCCACCCAGAATTCAAAGATAAAAAATACTAGGTGGAGGTTGTATATCGACCATCTGTGCCCGATAATGTGGAAGATTGGCAAGTTTTTGAAGATGACAAGAATCTCCTCATTCTAGAGAGCGGTGGTGACTTCCATAAATATGTCTGTGGTAACCATAAAGGAAACCGCCAAGATGAGAAAAAGAAAGATAAGTTGGATGTTATTCAATTGCAAGGTAATATCATTCTGCCCCATTTGGTTACTCTTGAAAAGCTCTTCAATAGACATGACACTTTTGTGAAGAAGAAAAGAATCGAAAGGGGGCCTACCACTGGTGAATATGAAGGAATGAATATTGGAACTGAGAAAGATCCCAAGATGATCAACATTGGGAAGTGTTGTACTAAAGAAGAAAGGAATGAGGCCAGGAAGCTCTTTCTAGAATACTCAGATGTTTTTTTCTGGAGCTATGAAGATTTGAAAAGTTTTATGAATGGGAAATTCAAACACTAGATTCCCTTAAAACCTGAGGCTACTCCGTTCAGGCAGAAGCAAAGGAATTACAATCCCAAAGTTGCTGATCCAATATTTAGGGAAGTTGATAAAATGCTCAAAGCAAAGATCATATATCCCATTCATCACTCTACTTGGGTAGCGAACATAGTGACTGTGAGGAAGAAGAATGGAGAAATAAGGATCTGCATAGACTTCATAAATCTAAACCAATCTTCTTTGAAAGACAACTATGCCCTTCCCAACACGGATCATCTCTTGCAGATCGTGGCTAGAGCCGAAATGATGTCTATGTTAGACAGCTTCTCAGGGTATAATTAGATAGAAGTTGAGAAAGCAGATCAGCATAAAGCAACTTTCACTACTCCGTGGGGGACCTTCGCATATCATAGAATGCCATTCGGGTTGATCAATGCTGGAGATACTTTTCAGAGAGGTATGGATCTTTCTTTTAGTGATATGAAGAACAAAATCATTGGTATGTATCTGGATGATCTTACCGTGTTCTCTAAGAAGAGAGTAGATCATATAAATGATCTAAGGAGAGTATTGCAAAGATGCCGGGAGGACGAGATTTCATTGAATCCCAAGAAAATAGTGTTTTGCATAACTAGAGGGAAAATGTTGAGTCACATTGTCTCCCAAGAAGGTATAAGGATCAATCCAAAAAGGGTGAGAGCTATTCAACAACTGAGTTTACCAACGAACAAAACTGGAGTGAAGTCATTTTCGGTCAAGTTAACTTTCTCAGGACATTCATCCCTGATTTCTCCAAGATTACTAAATAAATAGTTGATATGATGAAGGGAAATGTGAATTTCAAGTGGAATGACCCTAGTAAGAAGGCTTTCAAAAGCATCAAGAATGCCATAGCTAATGCCCCAGTATTATGTCACCCAGATTACAAGAAAGATTTTGTAATCTACTGTTATTCTTCTGAACATATTCTGTCATCCATCCTGATGCAAGAGAATGAAGAGGGAATTCAAGCCCCTATTGCTTTTATGAGTGCACCTCTTAAAAATAATGAGCTGAGATATTCTCAGACTGAAAAGCATGCTTTCGCAGTGGTAAAGGCTCTTAAGAATTTTGGATTTTATATCCTACATTCCCACTCTCTTGTGTATGTGCCTGATATTGCAGTAAAAAGTATTTTGACTCAACAGGATGTGAGGTGTAACAACAGAGGAGCATGGGTAGCTAAAACCCAAGAATATGACATAGAGATCAAGCCCAACAAGTTGGTAAGAGGGAACGCCCTATGCAAGGAAATGATGGAAAATCAAGCGGACGATGATTCAAAAGCTACACAGTTGGTTTTGGCAGTAAGTATGCAAGACCCATGGTTTGAAAAAATTATGTATTTCTTGACATATGGTGAATGTCCTGAAGGATTAACTTCAAAGAAAAGAAGATACCTAAAAATGAAAGCTTCTAAATATATAATCTGGGAGGATAGACTATATAAGAGATCTATCGATGGAACATTCCTTCGATGTGTCGACAAACAACAGCAGGAGAAGCTGTTAAATTTTTTTCATGATGAAGCTTGCGGAGGACACTTCTCCCCATCAGTCACTGCATTCAAGATTTTGAGATAGTGTTATTACTGGTCAAGAATGTTTAAAGATGCATACCAATGGGTGACAAGATGCGAAAAATGCAAGATGTTTACCGGGAAGCCATAGTTAGCAGTGTTACCCCTCGGACTAGTGATAATTGAAGGACCATTCTAGTAGTGGGGGCTTGATTTTATTGGTCCTATAAATCCTACGTCCAGCATAGGTCATACTTACATAGTGAATGCAACTGACTACTTCATGAAATGGGTGGAAGCAATGGCAACCAAAAGGACTACTTCAGAGGTAGTATGTGAGTTTATCAAAGAAAATATTCTGGTAAGATTTGGTGTGCCCATTAAGTTGGTTATGGATAATGCCACATACTTTTCTTCTCAAGAAATTACTGAATTTTTTTTTGAGTACGACATCATGATCAACCATTCTTTTGATTATTTCCCTCAAGGGGACGACCAAGCGGAGTCTAGCAACAAAAATTTTGTGAACATCATGAAAAAGCTCGTGGCAGAAAACCAGAGAAGTTGGCATAAAAAAATCTATGAAGTCCTCTGGGTGGATAGAGTGACTCCCAAAAGAGCCATTGGTGTATCTCATTTTGAACTCGTCTACGGGGTAGAAGCTAGTTTTCCACTACCATTGGAATTAGCAACTTGCAAACTAAGAACAGTAATAGAAGATGACATATATGAAGATGGTTTAGAGAAGAGGATTCTGTACTTGAGCAAATCGGAAGAAGAAAGGGAGAAAATGGTTGATCATATCACATGGCATCAAATGCATGTAAAGAACCTATTTGATAAAAAGAGCAGACCTCATAAATTTATGGTGGGGGACATGGTGCTATTGTGGGACAAGCACAAGGCACCCAAAGGTATGTACGGGAAATTCAAAACATTGTGGAAATGACCTTTCAAAATCTATCAGGCGTTTGAGAAAAAATCTTTCAAATTAACTTACCCAGATGGTGAGGCACTACCCTTGACGTATAATGGTTAGGATTTGAAGCTCTATCAGATTTGAATTGAAAGAAGGTAACCCCTGTATTGTACAATAGTTACATTTAGTTCCTATTTTTAATTTCCTAGTTAGGTTTCCTTTCTGCTTTCCTTTCCGTGTCTTACTTTAGTTTTGTTGTGAGCTGCCTTTTGTTGAACTTTGTAAAACTAGAGATTTGAGTTCCTTGCTTGGACATGTGAATGTCCAAGTCCCCAGATAGAGCCAGCTGTTGCCCCACTTTTGGTCTTTATACCTTAAGACAAAAGTGGATGTTTAATGTGTAGTAGTAGTCTTGGAGGTTTAATGTGAGTCCAGAGTCTAAGTCTAAAGGTCCCTTTAAGCTAGAAGGCCTTTATTAGATTTCCCAATTTTGACTTCTCCTTCATAAGCCGGGGGAAATATGTGTCTGAGATCATGTTTTTATTGGGTAGGTTAAGCTCCCAATCTGGTAAAGGCAATGGTTTGAAAGATTCTAACCTAAGTCTTACGTACAGAGGAAATATTTTGCCGCATATCTTCATTTTGCAGCATTGGCGGGAAATCAAATTTTAGCTTCTCCATGGCAGAAAATCACCTGCGGAGTGCATTTTTCGCAATTGATAGACTTAAGAGTATCAAGGGCAAATAAAGATGGAAAATGAGAAAGTTGGGAACAAGAAAGCTTTGAGCACTCGGATCAAGCCTATGAGAAACAAAAGAAATGATCGAGGAAAGAAAGATTCATGGAGCTAGCTTATAGGCAGAAAAGTAGAAAATGGCTTCTTCGCTACTCCTACAGGCAGGTTTCGACTCATGGAGTGCATTTTCCACCAAACTATCAATGTGAAGGAATTTTGAGGAAAAATCTATCTCATGAGGAATCTAGCATATAAAGAAGGCCGATGGAATCAACACATATCATTTTGACGCCCCTATAGGCCAGATTTCTCCTTTGGCAGATTTTCAAACAGAGAGCACTACAAAAGTCTTTCTCCACCCAAAGGAGAAGCAAAAGAGTAATTTTCCGCCCCTTCGAGAAAGTTACTGTTACGGTTACTAAAGTGAAAAGATGTTTCTTAATGGCATGTAGAGTAAAGTAATTAATTCAAATAAAGTCATTTTATTTCATAACGAACTTCTTCATTAATGTAGGGGTCTTTTCATTCATGTGGCGCGGGAATTCGGCCGTTAAATGGTAAGAATTCAAAAAGTATAAAATTAGTTGAAGATTTAGAACAGGAACCACCATTTGTTCACCAAATTGTTTGAATTCGAAGCCTCTAAGATCAGTTGTTCATTGTCTTTGCATCCTGAAGAGAAATTCATAATCCCTAGATTAAATCATACTCACATGGCTTCTAGATTTATGGGATTCGATGAGATGAACGACATCATCTTTGACTAGCACAAAATCTCAGATACCTCATTGAATTTCTTCGATATGCAGAACTTCCATAATAGATTAAGGGTGGATCATATGCATCCTATTATAGAAAAGCTTAAGGAGAGTGGGTTAGTCGAAGCCGTCGGTTTTGCTGTGGTGGTTCAAGCTCCTGAATTGGTCCAGGAATGTATAGCTTGATACAACCCAGACACCAAGTAGATTCTTTTGCTAGACAACACAGTGCTCCTCTCTATTGATAGAGAGTCCGTCCAAAATTCCCTTCGTATTCTAGAATAAACATAATACTCCGAAATGACTTTCAATCGGGCAGTCTCTGAATATTCAGTGAAGAGACCCGTAAGGAAGAAAGAGATCATGAAGTCATGGTTTAAAGAACCAAAGAGCGCTAAGGGAAAGTTTCCCAAAACATTATTCGGTGCAAACTTGAAGCCAAAGATTGTGGATATTCTGGTATTGCTTCACAGGATTAGAGGTGAGAGCGAAGCCCTTAACTTTGTTGAGCAGCAATTCTTCCTAGTTCAAATAATCTGCTCCCAACATCACTTCATTGATTGGGCCCTTATGGTGAGCGAGAATCTCTCAGACACCCTCTATAGAGCCAAGCGCCAGAATGAATTCTATATGTCTTCGGTCCTTCTGTATATTTTGGCTACGATTAAAATTTGACCAGAGCTTCTTAGGTTAGAGGAATTTCCAGATGATGTAAAAAGCTATGATTTTTTCCCTTCTTTGCAACTACAAAATAGTTATGCTGATTATCTCATAGTAAATGACGCCTTTACAATGAGACTGTGTAGGGAACTACAAGGTTGTCCAGAGAGGATATTTTCTATTGAATCCATGGCTTTTATAAGTCAATTCAGATGTTATTTTATTTAGTTCAGGGATTTCTCATATCTTTGTCTTGCCGGTTTTGATGACTTTCCTTTGAAGTTGCCCAGGTACCCTACTTACATGATCATGCTGATCAAGGTGATGAGGCAGGCACTCTAGGTGAATCTGATCTGTGCCGAGGCCAAAAAGAAAGGCTACAAATTCCCAATGACCATCGGAGCTTACAGTTGTGTGTCTTGGTCGGAGGTGAAGAATGTTCTTAAGACATTCTCGAAGAGGTTTTCTTTGGAAACCTATGATGTTCTAAGGCCGCAATATGATCCAGTCAATTATGCCAGAGATGTCTTGTAGATGAGTCAGGCAATTCACCATGTACCTGATATTGAAGACTACTGGGATAATTGCAGTGATGAATTGGAGAGCAGGGAGATATTCTACGCCTGGTTAAACATTGAACAGATCAAAAGGTTTAATGTTAACATTGCAGTAAAGGGGCTAGAAGATGATGGCAATCACCTATACGACTATACATATCTGGAGAAGATAAATTTCACCCCTATCATCTCGGAGCCTATGTTGGATCAAGCCATAAGTGACTTGCAGGCTCTGATGGGGGGGGGGAGGGATTTACAAAAGAACAGTACAATGGGTTGAATGGACTGCAGGCTAAAGAAAAGGTCAGAAAGGAAGCCTCCCACTTAGTGAACCTTGGCAAAGGATACTTCTGGCTCTGCAACCACTTCATCAGCAACTATCCCAATAGTTGCAAAAGGATCAACTCAACCATTGGGAGGAGGCGATGAACCCCCTGAGAAGTCCATCCCATTAGAGGAGACTTGTGGAGAGGGCCCTCTTCTAGATATTGGAGCCACTGTAGAAGCAGTCTCAACAGACCCAATCAAGTCCACAGCCGAGCTCCCTAAAGCTACAAAGTCTGAACAACCAGCTAGAGCTATTGCTATGGAGACTCAAGCTGGGACCTCGACTCAAGAAACTCCAAGGCGGGTATCCCCTATCATAGTTGAAGTAGGAGAGGATAGCCCTAGTACCTCTGCTATAGAATCAGATAAAGGGGGTGGGGATCAATAGGAGGTTTCTCAGGTTGTTAAATTAATCTTCTCTTCACCCACTTCAGTGAATCCATTCACTTCCTGACCTAAAGCTACTCCTCCGCTCATAAGGAAGTTGTTCATTGAAGAGTTGGTTTGTGCCAACAAAGTTACCAGCACAGAGTCATGGATAGAAAACACTCTAGAGTGCAAAAGGAAGAGAGTGGGGGAAGGAAATCCCAGCAAAGACACTCTGTCACAGGCCCTTCAACCCAAGGCCACTACAAGCAAGCAAAAGAAAGTGAAGATGATGTCTACTCTAGGTCATGATCCTAAGACTGGGCATTTCACCATGGAAGTAGCTAAGCCCACTAAGGAGGGTAGACTCAAAGATATGACAACCTCAAACTTTTAGTTGCAGTCATTCGATATGGGATTGGCTCGCCATGATACCAAGGTGGACTGGTGGAAATCCACTAATGTAGTAATAGAGGAAGAGCTCAAAGATCCCAAGACTTCCAAAATTCAGCTTAAGGCAAAAGTGGCTCAACTAACTGACTTCATCAGATAGCTCCTCATTCCTATTGCAAGCTCTCCCACCACCCAAACCTCCTTTGATCCTAGTGCTGTGGAGAACCAAGCCAGTGTGGTTAAGTTACAAGAGAATCGACATTATGGGTAGATTCGTAAAAGGTGGATTGAGAGGCTCGAATCCAAAGGCCTAGCAATTATTGAACAACTAGGTAATACTCTTCTAAGGATGGAAATAGTGAGGAACAACATTGGTAAGAATTTATAGACTCTCACGGCAGAAAGAGTAAGATGCCAGGAATGCATAGTCATGTTGCATGTGGCAGTGAAGATGAAGACTAAGGAAGCCCTAAAGGCTAAGATTCTACAGAAGGGAGATGAGCCTTTGATCGAATGGCTCCAAAGTCTAGAGTTTAAAATCGAGATGATCATTCAGGCTGAGACAGGGTTACAACAAATAGATGTTAAGGTCCAAGAAGAACAAATTAAAGATTTTAAATTCCTCTTAGGACTTCATGCAGAACCACAAACCAGCGGTCAAGGCAAAGCAATGGTTGGAGTAGTCAACATGAAGAAGTCATTCACAGATTATCTACATAATTTAGTAGAATAGTCTTCTTCTCATCTAGACAAGGTGCCAAAGCTCTAACAATTGAGTGAATGCATCTTTAGGGCTACGGAGGAACTAAAAGATCGGACAAATGTGATCAAGACTCTAGCCAATGGCTCGTCCGTTACACCAATGTCCACATCAACAGACATGAAGAGCTCATCCAAGTCATCACTACTGTAACCGCCTATAGGGCCAAATTAGATAAGGGGAAGGAAACTAAATCTTAGATATATTCCCCCTTGTGCTATTTTTGTTAGTTTTGTAACGGATAAACCTTTGGTTATCATTTCTGGTTGGGGAAGTTGAATCGTTTTGGTTACCCCTTTTTGTAACAGTCCCATCTGGAACTCTGTATGTATTATTTCCAAAATCAATGCAAAGGTCGGCTAAATTTTGGTGTGAAGGATAAAATTTTTCTGAGTCAATTGTATATGTCAGAATGCCATTTTTTAAACTATTCCATTGCATTTCATTTATCTTTTTGTTGAATTCGAACATTTCTTTTGAGTTAGATTTGCAATCTGTATTCGAACCAGAGTTCTGTATTATGATTTGATACAACTAATTAAGGGGAAAATCAGTTGTTATCCTAAGTTTTGAGAATGTTCCTGCAATATAGATTGATTCATTATCATTGCATTGTTAATCTTTAATCTCACATCTGCATTTTTAGTAATTATTCATGCATTACCAGTTTTGGGAGTTAGTCTGATTGATGAGATCTTAGAATTAGCTAGATTTAGAGTTGGATTTATTGAGCCAGAGCTATTTCCTGTCTAGGTTTAGCTTGGTTTACCTCTCCTACTCTCAGGTCCAAAGCATACCCATAATAGATTAGGAAAGATCAATATCCATTGCAGATCATTCATATAAGGGAGCTGTAGCTTCAAATTCAGAGGGAAAATAGGTTTTCAAATAACTGTTTCCCAACTATTGTATTCAATTGTTCTTAAGCATTTATTAGGTATTTTAGAGTTACATTCAAAAGAACAATCTGTTTACCAACATATCCAAGATCTTATTGACACAAGGGTCATCGATGTAACAAATACCCAAACTATAGGCACAACGGATCACACTATCTTCAATGATACCTTTCATGATCACAACAAGGGAAAAGCCTCCGGGTCTGGTGGACAGGCAAAAAAAGTCAACGATACATATGCCAACAGTGATAATGTTATCAATTGCCTTAATCCTTCAGATAGCCATGTGGCTACGATCACTATCAAAGACCAAGGTAACAAATTTGTTGTAACAATGTGTCACACCAGAGTCGTCTTGCAAGGATTACCATCCTCACCTATTGTATCTGTTAATCCTAAAGCAAACTCAGATCCAAAGCCTAGCATAGTGGATCAACTAAAGTGCACACCTACCTAGATCTCCATGTTTGACCTATTGTACATATCTCCATAGCATAAAATGGCACTTGACCAAGCCCTTTAGAATGCAGCTGTCCCAAGGGACATAACACCCAAGAGCTTCCAAACAATGGTTAACTATATAGCTGCTAACAAACATGGCACATTCACATACCATGATGTGTAGCTGCATAAACCCCTCCATAATGATCCCTTGCACTTACTTGTCCAGGTCCACAAAAGCACTATCTGTAGGGTCCTTGTTGATGGTGGAGTTGGGTTAAACATTTGTACTCTAAAGTTAATCAAGCAACTAGGCTATTCAGAATCAAGCATCGATGTCACACGGAGGATAAATATCAGAGCTTATGATGAAGAGGAAAGGTCCTCTAAAGGTATTATCATTATACCTGTCCGTATCAATCCAGTTGTCAAAAACACTCCCTTCCAAATCCTAGACCTTGAGTTGGGATATAAAATGCTACTAGGGAGACCCTGGATACATGAAATGCAAGCCGTACCTTGGATGTACCAACAATGCATCAAGTTCCCACACTAGGGAGAGGAAATCATCATAGAGGGAGACCCCAATCCTTTCCAATACTGTAATGCTATCCAAATTAGCACTGACAATCAGGTACCCTCAAACCAAGATGCAAGCATCCCATCCTCTTCAGATTCAACTCCCAAGGATGTCACATGGACAGCAGGAAAGACAGCCATTAACCAAAACACAAGTGTTCCCTCCTCTTCAGATTCAAATCTTTGGGATGTCACACAGAAAGCATCCAAAATATTCATCACTGACAAAGGATGTGGTGAGTACAGGTATGAAGAGGCTTTCACCATCATGTACATGCCTTAGAGCCTGAGAACTTATGGCATGCCACAACCTGTTATTACAAAAGAAACTCCATAGCCTGTGCTATTTAGATGTCCTCCCACAACCTTTGTCTGATGGGGAGACATAGCAGAAGAAAAGCCATTTGGAGAAGATATCACTATATGGTTATACCAAGACCCACTAGAAACAATTAGTCAAACCCTACCCTTGTCAAACTATGGTAATGGTTATACAATGTTACAAAGATTCAGGTATGATGGTACAACTGGCCTGGGGGCAAGATAACAAGGCATAATGGAATTGTCTCTCCCGCTGACCTAGAGAAACATGAGAGGGTTGGGCTATGGAAAACAAAGAACTAGTCCTGTGATCCAAGAAATTAAAGTCAATTAGGAACAAATAGTAGAGATGCACCGGGGGAACAACACAGAACATGTCTTGATAAGCAACATATTAGCACATTTATTACCTACTGAAGAGGGAACCACACAAACCCAAATAGACTTCCTCATAGCAATCAATGATAACGAAGGAAGTGAGACATCTAACGATCATTCTATCGAGACCTACTCCCATGAGTATGAGTGGAGATCCCTTCACGACTCTGAACTGTCAATCCCAGATTATTCCCCTTGGTCAGACACTATCATAAACCTAGAAGACTTATTTGACTAACTGTCCATCGCCGAACAACCCTGCATAGATAAGCATGTCATTTATCAAACCTCAAGTGGTGCGTACACATCATAGTCCAGTTTTGTAGGAACAATATATGTAGTTCCTTTTAGTCAACTAGAGTTAGACAACCATGAAAGTATCTATCTTATACACCCAGAGCTAAAAGAGTGGGATCAACAAGGACCCCCTGATTCAGATATCTTTGAGAATGATGAGGCTATTGCTGATTTCATGGGACTTAGGGAAGGCATTCCATCAGGAGACCACAAGGAAGATTTCTTAATTGACCTTGATAGAGTGGCATATTTTGGGTAGGCAGCTCCTCTTTCCAGTCCACAAAAGAAAAAAGAACAAAAGAATGATAAAAAGCTAAAATAAGACGTATCTTCTAGCGAAAACTTCACTGAGGCACTAGAAGATGGAAAGAATGAACTCCTCCCCTTAACAGAGGAGAAATCAACATTAATAGTAGAAGAAATAGAGGAAGTCAATTTGGGTGATGACAAGAACCCAAAGAACATATACTTGGCAAAATCACTCAACCCAGAGGAGAGAGAACAGTTCATCAGTTTGTTCAAAGCAAGGATGATCAATTTCGCATGGTCCTACTCGGATATGCTAGGGTTAGATCCAGAGCTAGTATTATATCATCTCCCATTGCTACCCAATGCCAAAACTATCAAGCAGAAGCTAAGAAAGATGCATCCCCATGTTGCATTGCTAGTCAAGGTAGATTCGAAGAAGCTCCTGGATGCTAGGTTCATAAGACCTATACCATACGTAGACTGGATATCTAACTTGGTACCGGTTACAAAGCACAGTGGTCAGATATGGATTTGCATAGACTTCAGGGATCTCAACATAGCTTGTCCCAAAGATGACTTTCCTTTGCCCAACATTGATATGATAGTAGATCAAACTGTTGGACATCAAATGCTATCACTCATAGATGAATTTTTAGGGTATAATCAGATAAGGATCACACTAGAGGACCAACACAAAACAATTTTCACATGTCCTTGGGGGACATGTTGTTGGAATGTCATGCTGTTTGGTCCAAAGAATGCCGAAGCAACATATCAAAGGGCTATGACAACTATATTTCATGATCTCATCCATAAAACAATGGAAGACTATGTGGATGACATACTAGCCAAGTCAATGCTTTGCAAGGATCACCTACAAGTATTGGGACCAATCTTTTATAGAATGCAAGAATTCAAGGACCATCTAAACTCGAAGATATGTGCATTCAGTGTCACAACAGGAAAGCTACTGGGGTTCATAGTGTTACATAGAGGAATCAAAGTAGACCTAGGGAAAGTCAAAGCAATATTGGACATGCCTCCACCATCAAACCTAAGGCAACTAAGAGGGTTAAAAGGAAGGATCCAATCAATCAGGTGCTTCATAGCTCAGCTAGCAGACAAGTGCCATCCATTCCAACATCTATTACACAAAGACATCAAATTCATATGGAGAGAGCAATGTGAATAAGCATTCCAAATATTCAAGGACTACCTTCTCAAGTATCCTATCTTGGTGCCACCAGTCCAAGGTAGACTGTTGCTTATGTATATCTCAATGACAGAGTTAGAATTAGGTGTACTCTTGGTAAAACATGATGTTGCAAGTAAAGAGAGGGCCATCTACTATCTAAGAAGAACATTGGTTGGATATGAGCTCAACTATACACCAATCGAGAAGTCATTCCTTGCAATTGTCTTCGCTTCCCAGAAGCTGAGACATTATATGTTGAGTCACCAAAATAAGTTGATCACACATATTGATCCTTTAAAGTACCTCCTAAGCAAAGCATCACTCACTGGATGACTTACAAAGTGGGTAATTATCTCGAGTGAGTTTGACATTGAGTACATAGACAGAAAGGCCATCAAAGGACAAGTGATCACAGATCAACTATCAGAGGCACCCATTCAGGACCAGCGATCAAGGTATGGCAAATCTATTTTGATGGATCATGTATGAACCATGGTGCAGGGGCAAGGATAGTGCTTATCGCTCTAGATCATGATACAATTCCAAAGTCTTTCAGACTCAACTTCCTGTGCACCAACAACATAGCAGAATATGAAGCACTGGTCATCAGTCTAAAGATAGCAATTCAATGGAGAATCAAGAACCTTAAAGTCTTTGGAGACTCATAATTGATCATTAGTCAAGTCAACAATGATTATACGACCAAAGATGAGAATCTCATACCATACAGAGCATAGATGGAAAGACTACACACCAAGCTCCATTACATCTTCCTCGAACAAGTACCACAGGCACAAAACAAAGCTACAGATGCGATGGCTACCATAGCATCATTGATTTTTATGTTAGGCAATGAAACAAGATTCCAATTTCTAGTAGAGAAACTCTTGGTGCCATCACATTAGGCATCCATCACAAAATCAACATGCGTCCTTATTGGTCCTGAATCCCCTTGGTACCAATATGTCTATAACTATCTCCAAAATAGCATCTTACCTCCCAACTTGTCTAGGAACCAGAGAAAGTTCCTCATCTGCCAAGCCTCTAGGTATACCATCCTCTCAACTACTTTATATAGACGAAGTCTAGATGGAACATTACTATGATGTCTCACTTCCATGGAATCCCAGAAAGCTTTGTACAAGGTACATGAAGGAATATGTAAAACCCACGGAGGTGGCAACAACTTAGCTAAGAAGATCATCTGCATGGGATACTATTGGCCCATAAAAGAGATAGATGCATACAAACATGTACAAAGGTGGAGACAGTGCCAGATTCATGGAGACCTCATCCATGCACCAGCCCAGGAACTAAATCCTATCACATCACCATTGCCATTTTCCATGTGGGGATTTGACCTAGTGGGCAAAATTATACCTTCTTCAGCAAATGGGCATAAATACATCATAGCAGCAATAGAGTACTTCACCAAGTGGGTGGAATCAATTCCTCTCACTTACATAACTGGAAAGAAAATAGCAATGTTCATACTTAATCACATTATCTGTCAATACAGGATCCCTCAAACTATCCTGACAGATCATAGTACACCTTTCTAGAACAAGGATGTTGAAGAACTATGCGAACAATTCTATATCAAACAAGGGTTCTCCTCATTTTATTACCTTCAAGGGAATGACCAAGCTGAAGCTACAAACAAGACAATCTTGAAAATCTTGAAGAAAACAGTGAACAAATTAGGGCAAGACTGGCATTTATAGCTTAGTCCCGCATTATGGGCATACAAAACTAGTGTGAGAACACCTACAGGAGCCACTCCTTTCTCCATAGTCTATGGATCAGAGGTGGTATTACACCTTGAAGTGGAAATCCCATCCCTAAGGATATCATTGAAGAACTTGGTTTCAGATGAAGACTACAAAGTAGCGAGGCTTAGTGAACTGGAGTTACTAGATGAAAGAAGACAACATTCCTTTGCCCACTTACAAGGCTATCAGAATCACCTTAGAAGGAACTATCATAAGAAGGTGAAGCCATGAACATTTGAGGTAGGAGACCTTGTCCTCATGGAAAATCAAAAGAACCAAGCAGAGCGAGTCAAACCC
>MU225020.1:1032386-1094122 GCA_018584345.1 Thuja plicata | reverse complement strand
AATTAGCTCTTCAGTCAACCAAACTCTATCTCCTCTTTACCAAATGAAGAGGTGGAGTTTACTGATGACCTCTCCAGTTCCTTTTGATCTCAACCATTCATCTCCCTATCTCTGGGATTGATCTCAATCGTTCATATAATCACCAATTCCTATATAATAAACCCTTCATAACCATTTGAAGGATCCAGGATTTCAAGCTCACATGCGCCATTACTATGTCAGGTTGGTTCTAGCATTCAAGCCATCTTGCGATCATACATCACACAGATCTAGGATTTCAAGCTCTCGTATTCCATTACTATGTCAGTTTGGTTCTAGCATTCAAGCCATCTTGCGATCACACACTCATTTCAATTAGCAAATTCTCGACACTTCTCAAGTCACATACGCTACCCACACCAATACTGAGCATCAAGAACAATATTTTGGAAGGAGTAGAGAGAGACAATAGAAGCTTCAAGTGCTTCGGGGTTTGCATTTATTTTTTTTCCTTTCTTGTGCTTGTACATTTTATTTATTACGTTTCAAGTTATTCATTTTAGTAGTTATTGTGTACTTGATTTATATCATTTGTGAAACTTTTGCTACTAACCCTTGCCTTTGGAAAGCTTGGGAACCACAGATCACGAAGAAGGAGGCGTACAAGATCTTTCTTAACTTATGACACCTTTACTGCTTTGTAAACCTGAGACCCATGAGTCATCATTGCCAAATGTCACCATGGCGCAATGCCTTAATGAATAGATCTCGAGAACTTTTACCTTAAGGCTTTACGCCATCCACACGATCAAACTAAACTTGATCGGTTCTTACTTCCTTCTGACTTAAGCCCGTAACTTGTCTTTAACCAGTATTTAACCCTGGGTACCTAAAATCCTTTGTATCTCCAAGTCGCTAGATCAATTCTTTAACTCTGAGTTTATCACGAGATTAAGTGACATCCACAAGATCAAGACTACATTGACGGCCTGTGTTGCATCTCTGAATGGAAAGGCCTGACACAAAATTATCTAGTGATCTAGCAACATCCACAAGATCATGACTCCATCGATGACACATACTTCATCCTGGAAAAATCTGAACTGAACCTGACTTTAAATGCCTTGGCCTGGGTATATCTAGAGATTCAGCGACAAAGACCTTCTCTAGATCTCACAATTTTTTTTTATCTAACCCTGTGTTTATCATGAGATCTAGCGACAGATGTAAGATTAGAACATGATCAATGATCCAGAACTTGAACCTGATAGACTTCAATTTAAGTTTGATTCATTATGAGATCATGTGACTGAGCATATCTCGCAACCTCCAAGTCTTTGGCCTAACCGTGGTTTAGTTCTGAGATCTAGCGCACACCCATCGATTAGAACTTGATCATGAACACGTGTTTGCATTTGAGTCCTTATCTCTGAATCATCGAATAGAACTCAACTAGATCTTGATCTTGACTCAGGTTTATCTGGAGATCAAGAGATAAAGGGATCGTTGAATCTCTAAATGATTTCACTAACCCTTGGTCTACTCCGAGATCTAGCACCATTTGTAAGATTAAAACATGATCAACAACCTGCGTGTGATCTCCAGAACTTAGTTGACTCAGCCATTTCATTTCGAGATCTAGCGCTGGCCCTCCATTTTGAACATTAACAAAACCTTATCAATGGTTTGTGCTTGATCTCCACATCAAAAGGGCATATTATTTACATTTCAAGATTAAGAGATAGACAAGGAGGGTAAAGCGCACATGTGAAAAGAGACACTTAAGTCATTTGATAAAGTAACATGAAATTAGAACAAGTCACGTAAGAGCTAGGGCTTTAACATGAATTGCTCAAAGACTTAGGATTTCTAGACTTGAAAAGAACAAGGACTCTGGACTAGGCCTAAAAAATATGGAAAATAATGACAAAGACTAGGAACATGAACAAAAACCATACAAGCTGGGCTCTACCCTTTTGGGAGCCACATTTACTCCACTTGTAGCCAAATTTTGGTAGAATGATAAATTTGGGTAACAATAGCTTTTTAAAATAATGATCTAATTGGAAAAAAAGGATGGCAAGCAATTGTAAAGAAGTAATATTTCATTTGAATAGTAGATGCATTTACCCTAGTCATAATCCTAACCCTAACTCTAACTATAATGTAAACCCTAACCTTAACCCTATACTCTAACTACAACCATAATACTAAATCAAACACTGACATTAACCCAAACAATAATCAAATTTATGTGGAATCTTAACATAATCAATCTACCATAGTAACAACGTGTTTTGGAAACTAATGTTAACAATGTAAGTTTGAAACTAATGTTAACCATGCGTGTTTGCAACTAATGTTATCAATATTAGTTCTGGGTTCAATATGAATATCTCGACAATCTAGAAAAAGGAGATCATAATAATAAAGACAACAAAGGTATAATCGAGGGTTTTTCTGGGTTGATTAATAATATGTTTAATGACCAGGTTATTTTGAAAAACCAAGTTGATAAAACACAGGCAGATATAAAAATTCTCAACAGAATGGGGATTGGGGAAAACCCTGTGGAAGAGTGTCTGAAGGAAATGAAAGAAGTTGTTGGCAACTCTGAAGCTCATGCTGAGTATGCTAACAAGGTGGAAACCATGGAGAAACAAATCAAATATATTAAAGACAGAATGGAAAAGGATAACAGTGAGGAACAAATTAAGATTATGAAGAATAAAGTGAAAATACTGGAGGGGTCAGTTAAAAAAATAGGGGAACAATGTCTCATTAGCCTAAAAGCTTACTGTGGTCATGCGCAAATTCTAATGGATAAACTGGACAGGATTAACAAGGATAAAGACAACAGTATAGTGGAGACTATGGGCCTGGGATCGCGCACTAGAGCCAGCGCCAAGAAAAAGATTCCTAAGGAGGAAAAAGAAATAGAGGAGCTTAAAACATCGGTCAACAACATGCAGATCATGGTCCTCAAAGCTGAGGAGCTGGTGAAAGAGATGTAGCTGTTCCTTTTGCTTTCCTGGTTGGGTTTTTTGCTGTCCCTGCTGTCTTCTGTTGTTTCTTTGGGACTTTTTTGTTGTTCGTAATGTTGTTTTTCTGTTCCTTTCTTTTATGATGCTTAGGCATAGTTGTTTCGGCTTTAATATGTTTACATCTCTTTAAACTCTAGGTTGCAGGTCCTTGTAAAACCTGCTGAACTCTTTGTTTTTTGTAAAGGTTTTGGGTCCTTGTAAAACCTGTTTTTACTTAATCAGAACTAATGTTATCAATATTTTTTGGTTTATAGTTTGTTATACATCTTTAAGCCATTGGTTTTAAGCATTCACTTCTAAAATAATTGATTTTGATTGACCATTGATTCACCCCCAGTGGTTTTGTATTCAACACCTTCCTCTTTAGGTAAAGAGGTGTGTGCTTCTCAACAAGATCTACTTTTAGAAATAACATATAATAAATTGAAAAAACATACTTTTTAAAGGGCTAAAAATAAAAACATGCCTCTTTTAATAATTTATTAAAAAAATCTCTCTCTCTCTCTCTCTCTCACACACACACACACACACACACACACACACACACACACACACACACACACACACACACACACAGACACAGACACACAGACTAGTCCCTAAACCCTATAACCATAAGCCTTAAATGCTAAATTAGGTTTCTCCCTTTATCCCCCCTCTCTCTCTCACACACATTATAGGGTCATGCATGAAATGATTCATAACATGGTGTGTTGGCAACTAATCCAGTGTACATAAAATTAGACAACACGATGTGTACGTGTGTTCATTCACCTAAATGAAACTTTTGTTAACTAAAATTGAAAAAAAATAATAGATGGAGAAAGAAATGAATATACTCAATTAAAAATGGTCTTTTCACCTCCTATCCCCTACACACCCGCAAGCTAAGATGGGAAGCATTAGGGGGATAACATGACTTATTAGCAACAAATCATCTGATAACATGACATGTTAGCAACAAATTCAGGAAAACCACAAAACCTATTGACCCTCGTGGGGATGTGGGTTTGTTACATCCTTTTTAATGTACTCCTCGCATGCCCACAAAAAAACACTCCTTCATACGTTACATCTCCAAGAACAAAAGCCTTCTTTCACCTCCTTTCCCCCACACACTCACAAACTAACATGGTAAGCATTAGGTAGCACCGCAGGGGTGTGGGGCACAAAGATTAAGAGGATAACATGACATTTTAGCAAAAACAAACTTTTGATAACACGGTGACTTAGAAATAAATTCCAAAAAATCCCACAACCTATGATCCTCATATGGATGCAGGGTCCTTATATCCATTTGCATGTATTCCCCATGTGCCCTCAAAACACACTCCTTACCACCTTACATATTTGTGAGGCTACGGGGAACAAAAACATCCTTTCACCTCATTTCCCCCTTACACCCACAAACTAACATGGGAGACATTAGGTAGCATCACATGGGTGCATGACACAAAGCTTAGGAGGATAATACAAAATGTTAGAAACCAATATTTGGATAACTTTTCATATTATAATGTGTGGTTCAGAACACATATAATTTTTCATCAATTTCCTTTCCTTGGATTTCTTATTATAGTTAGCAAAGTGGTTCATAACAGGATGTTTTGGTTAACAAATCCAAATAATGGTTGATAACATGACATGTTCAAAACAAATCCATATAGTGGTTCATAACATGATGTGTTGGGGCAAATTGTAACCCCAGGATATTGTACAATATGTTGTCATGGTCATTTCTACCTATTTGTAGTATTTTTCACTAGTGGAGGGCCAAGATATGCATTTTATTCTCTCAGTGGTTACTCTAGGTAGGGTTTCTACCAATTTCAAAGAAATTGACATAACTTTTTCAAAACTTTGGCAGGGCCAACACATCAAGTTATCTTCCCTAGTGGCATAACACTTCATGTTTTCCCAATTTCACACTTGCGCAAGGGAAAAAAGGTATCTTTGAAAAATGATGACATATTTATCCATTTCACACTTAACTCCGATGAGCAAGATGAAGAAAATATGCAATGGCGACATATTTTTCCATTATGCAAAGATACCTTTTATCCCTTGTGCAAGTGCAACATTCAGAAAATATGATGTGTCTCCCACCAAGGAAGATAACATGATGTGTTGGCCCTAACAAATTTTTATCCCATTATGAAGATGTCTTAGATTGGTTATCTATGTTGGGTTTAATGGTGGCAAAAATAGCCAACAGTTTCCAACATGTGTAATGATTATAGCAAACCAAATTCATCTAAATTTTTAAGGAGAGATACAAAGGGAAAGGTAATAAATATGAAGAGAATAAGAGATAAGAAGTGGGAGATAAAATTGGAGGAGTTAATGAATAAGGTATTGCTTATTATTACATACATGTCATACTTGCACCAATATGTCTCAAACAAAAACCTCCTTTAACCTCCTCTCCCTTGCATACCCGCAAACTAACATGGGAAGCATTAGGTAGCACCTCTGGGGTGTGAGGCATAAAGTTTAGGGGGAGAACACGATATATAAGCAACAAATCTTCAGATAACATGACAAGTTAGAAATAGATTATGAAAAACCCTGCAACCTATTGACCTTGACATGGATGTGGGGTCCTTATATCCTTTTCCATGTATTCCTCGTGTTCCCACAAAATACACTCCTTCATACCTTAAATATTTGTGGGGCTATGGGAAAAAAAAAATCCTTTAACCTCCTTCCCCCACACAATCGCAAACTAACATGGGAAGCATTAGGTAGCACTGCGAGGGTGTGGGACACAAATCTTAGAGGGATAACTGAAATGTTAGAAACCAATATTTGGATAACATGACACATTAGTAACATTTTGGAAAACATGACCTATTGGCCCTTGTATGATAGATTTTAGCCTAGATGAATGTGTCTCAAATTGCAAGGATAAAAAATGATTAAAATATCAATAATACCCAAATGATCAAATATACTACAGTAAATATAAGGAGGGGGTGAGGGTGGGAGATATGTGTGGAAGATGGAGATAAGGGAAAGAGGGATAGATGGAGAAATGGAGAGAGGGTTTAGGGCTAAGGGCTTGCATTTTAGGTTTTGAGGTTAGGAGGGAGAGGGTAGAGAGAGAGAGAGAGAGAGAGAGAGAGAGAGAGAGAGAGAGAGAGAGAGAGAGAGAGATGTTTTGAAATACAATGGTTGGTAAGATGAATATTTTTTTTTCATTTGATGTCATCTCAAATTAAAGGTTGAATATTAAATCCACTGTAAACTGGAGATTAACAAATAAAAATTTATTATAAAATTGAGTGTAAATATAGTCAAAATAGTAAATCAAATAAATTTTATAATTTATAATTATAATTCAAATAAAATAATTATATAAAAATTGTTAAAAAGCTAAAATTTGAACTTTTATATTAAAAACTATGAGCAAAACTAAATTTTAAAATTAAAACAAAAATAAAATCTATTAAGAAAATATCAATTCTTAATTAATTTTTTTATGGGTTGATTTGGAATGCTTGGCATTTTTTGTGGCTTTCTGCGTTCTCAACGGCTCCTCACAAGATCTCAGCGTACTGTGTTTTTACTTCCAGACGATTATTGACAATGCCCACGTGTCCTCTTGACTGCCAGGTGTGTCCCTTCCTTTTTTATGCGTTATGGTTGAAACTTTAATTCCCCACCCTCCATCGACAGAGCCCATACCCTCTATTTTGATGACCATGGAGGCCACCTTGGCTACGACCATTAATGGAGTTAATGGCTCCATTCCCCCACCTAGCCAACCTAAATCCTTTGTTGATGCTGTCTCTGGCTCCAAAACTCATCTCTGCAGATGCCAAATTCCATTTTGCGGAGAAGGATGGAGCCCATGACTCAGGTAAGATCTCTGGTTCTACAAATTCTCTCTTCATTTCCCCATATTCTGATATGGTCAATGCTATTAATAATGAAAAGTTTAGGTTAAAAAACTCTGCCATTTTCTTTGCTATTGTAGAGATAGATAAGTGCCCAGCCCAAAAATTCCTTGACGACTGGTTCCATAAGTACTGGAACCTTAAGCTTGGGTTTTGAATTTCCTTCTGCCGTTAGATACAGAAAGGATTATTTGTTATTTTTTTTAATAACTCTGATGCCCAGGAAGCCATAGTCAAGAGACAATACTGGACTATAGGGAATACCTCCTTCTGAGCTCTAGCTTGGACACCTGAAGCTATCCATGAGGAGGTGTTGGCCCTATCCGCCCCAAGATGGATTCTAATGAAACAATTTTTGCCCTTCTTATGGCATTTTTTGCCGCAACTCATTGAACCTATGGGGAAATTTATCAGGTTTGATGACACGGCAAGTCTTGTGCCGCATTTGGACGCTCGAGCCCTTGTTTCCCTCAAACTAGGAATGGATATTTTGGAATCTCTGGTTATAAACATTTTGGATGAATCCTATTCCTGCCCTATGGAGATATTAGGAGGATTGAATGCATGTTTTCTTTGCAAATGTGAAGGTCATCTGAAAAAGGATTGCTCAATAATCCAAAAAAATCCCACCTCTGTGAAATCCAATGCTGTTGCCATGGCTCCCTCAATGTCAAAAGATCAAAATGCATCCCAAGAGCCATCCCCTTCCCCAACTAGTGTCCTCCATAATGAATCCCCTATTTTTCTACACCTCCCTCTATTTCCCCCACAGATCTAACCCTTGTGAACCATGTATTTGAAGCTCAAAACTCTATTCCTACCTCTGATGGATTTCAAGTTGTTACTAAAAAAAGAAAAAGAAAAAACCCTAAACCTCCTCCGCCGCAATCAATGACCTTCAACCTTAAATCTCCCATCACCGAGCTCACCCATTCTTCTCCTATTGATCCTGTTGAGTTAAACCAAACGCAAGAGATTAAATCTAACAAATTTAAGGAACTTGATGACGATTGCTATGTTGAAATCATTCTTGCTAGCCTCAAAATCGCTCAGAACTCTACGGGGGTGAATGCTAAGGCTTACTCGAACCCGATCATGGATATGGAAATAATGAGGGTTACTATATCTAAAGATGATGATTTTGATGACAAAAAATCCTGCCCTAAATCTAAACAAAGAGGCAGACCTCCTGGATCCAAAAATAAGAGTCCTTCTAACCTTAAAAATGGTGAAGCTTCATTGGAAATTAATACACCTCCTGAAGAGGTGATGAACCCTATCTTCAACCCTCCCCAATCTTGTTAATTATGTTATGCACCTCTTGGAATATTAGGGGCCTTGAATCTCCAGATAGGAAGTACATTGTTAAATTTTTTCTTAATTTTCTTAAATCCATTGATATTTTGATGTTGCAAGAATTAAAGACTACTGGTTTCATGCTTGAGGTTAACATGAATTTCATTTGGAATGATGCTATTAAGATCTACACTAATCACCCAAAAGGGAAAGGTGGAACTGGTATGCTTTTCAATCCGAAGTGGTCTAATTCTATTATTGCTAAAGGGGTTTCCCCATGTAATAGGGCTGTCTGGTTCACTTTTAATATTAACAATAACGAATTTGGTATTTGCTCCATTTATGCTTCCAACAATGTTAAAGAAAGAGCTGAGCTTTGGAATTGGATTAGCTCTCTCCCTAATATCCCCTGGCTCCTCGGAGGGGACTTCAACACGGTTGAGTCCTAGGAAGACAAATTAGGTGGACTTCCTTTTGTCTGGAAAGAAGCTGAAAGACCTAATTGGTTTAATCTGAAACATAGTAAACAACTGTATGATCCCTTAACTAATAATAAGGACCCCAATAACTACCATTGGCATACATGGTGTAATTTCCAACAAGGTGATAATAGAATCTATGCTAGATTAGACAGATTCTATGCTAATAAAAACTTTTTTTCTTTTCTCCCCAATTCTTGTTGTGGTATTGTCTTTGTGACCCCTACTACTCTTTCAAACCATCACCCCATCTCTGTTTCGGTCAGATTCAATGACACCCCTGTTCGGCATAAAGATGGTATTCCCTAATTCATCTTGAACACTTCTCTTCTAGAAGATGAAGATATCCTTGCTGCCATTAACCTTATTAGGATTATTAACAAGAACTCTCCTCCCTTTAGCTCCCAATTTGATCTTTGGAACCATAATATTAGTTCCTGGCACTCCCTCCTGCAAACTTTAGGCCAAAAGAAAGATAAATATTTTAGATTCAAACATAATCAACTCTCCAACAAACTTCATACCATGGAGATGAGTGTCCAGACTGACCCTAATAATAGTGACCTTATTTCCAGTGTCTCGAAAGCTAGATCTGATCTCAGGAAACATCAACAGACTAAGGTTAGGGGGGCTAAAATCAGGTCTTGGGCCCACTAGCTTCAGTTTAGGGATAGGGGCTCTAAATTCTTCTTCAACCTTCTCAAGCATAAGCAGAGGAATGAATGCATCAATATAATTGTTGTTGATAACATAGAGCTTAACAAGGATTGTGATATTAAGTCTTCCTTTGCCTCCTTTTACATAAGTCTGTTCACTTTCAAAGATACTGATGATGCTAAATGGGTTAGGAATAACTTTAAGAATCTTATCCCCAATAAAATATCCCAACAAGATGTTCCTCATCTTGGTGATAATATTTCTATAGAAGAGATAAAGGAGGCCATTAACCTTCTTAAGAATGGCAAGGTACCTGGCCCTGATGGGCTTCCCATTGAGTTCTATAAGGCCAATATGGAATGGATTAGTCAAGATTTGCTTGATATCTATAAAGAAGCTCTCCACAAAGGCTCCCTGGGTCGATCCATTAATAGTGGAATTATAAAACTGATCCCCAAAGATGTAGACAAAGCTCTTGTTAAGAACTGGAGGCCAATTACCCTCCTCAATGTTTCCTATAAGATTATTGCAAAAATATTAGCTATCAGAGTGGAGAAAATCCTGCCTAAGTTCATTAGCTCTTCCCAGAGTGGCTTCATTAAGGGTCGATACATCCTTGAGAACCTTATTACTGGATGGGAAACTATGGAGTGGTCCAGATCCTCTCAACAGAATAATGCTATCTTACTGCATGACTTCAAGAAAGCTTATGATATAATTGAATGGAATTTTATAACCACCATGTTAGAAGCTTTTGGCTTCCCTTCAGGATTCAATAACTATGTTAACCTCCTCCTTAAGGATGCTTCTTCCCAAGTTGAGGTTAATGGTACCCTTTTTGAATCCTTCTCCCTTGGGCGATCTATTAGGCAAGGTTGCCCCCTTGCTCCTGCCCTTTTTATCATTACCTTTGAAGCCCTTACCTATATCCTTAGAGATGACTCCACCTCTCAAGCTGTTAAAGGTATCACTCTACTTGATAACTCTGATATGATTAACTCCCAATTTGCCGATGACACTCCTCTATTTCTTGAGATTTCTGAGGAAAATTTTACTACTTTGCAAGACAAGATTAACACCTTTTACACTATCTCCAGTGCTCGACTCTCCCACTCCAAATGCATTTTCCTAGGATGGAAGGATCAACCACCAAAATGGATGGATACCTTGGTATCCCTTTCTCAGTGGAACCCTCTACCAAAGACATGTGGCTTTGGATTAAGGAAAAAACCTGAATAAATGGCATAATAGACATCTCTCTTTGGCTTGCCGTGTCCAGGTCTGTCAAAAAATTCTCTCATCTTACAACATATATTACTCTTTAGCCTGGATGTTCAATAACTACCAGATTCTTGAAATCCAGAAGACCATTATAAATTTTCTCTGGTTTGATGGTAAAGGGAACAAAAAAATGCATGTTGTTAACTGGCAATGGTGCCACACTGATAAATCTTTGGGTGGTTTGGGTCTTAAAGATATCAAACTCCAAGGTATTGCTCTTGCCTCGAAATGGATCTTCCACTCCCTCGAGGGGGATGAGCCTTGGAAGGTTCTTATTAGAGGTAACATTGAGAGAGGGCTCCCTAAGAAAGCTAAATCCTGGAAGAAGCTGCCCTTCTATGATCTCATCATTGGAAACTTTCCTGTCATGGTGCAAGGTTCTACTATTTTTAAAACCATATGGAAAGTTTGGGAACACATTAAATATTTTATCTCTAATAAAGCCTTCCATGACTCTAACCTTCTTTTTGGTGAGAGATCCATTTGGTGGAACCTGCAAATCTCTGGTAAACCACTTTCTCTTTCTCAACGGTGCTCTGCTAAGTTGTGGCATAATTTGGGTATCTCACAATTTATAGATCTATTTAAGAATGACAGGCTTATTAGTTGGGAGGTGCTTAAGTCCTGTTATAACATCCCAGGTTCCCAGACAAAGACTTATAACATGATTGTTAAGGCTTGTCAGGATGTTCCCAATATTTGCTGTTTGGACTCCCACAGGTATATGAAAATAAAATGGCCTGATGACACCATTGTTAATAAGATTAAGGCTAAGAACATTTATAAGATCTTTAATCAGAATGATTCTATTATTAAACATGTCAATAAATTTTGGTACACTAATCTGGATGACAAAGGCTGGAAAAAGTATTTTGACAGAATATGGAGGAATGGCATTGATCCTAAAATTTGTTGCTTTAAATGGCTTACGCTTCTTGATAGGCTCCCTATTAGAAAAGACTCTTTTACTACTGATATTTTCAGCATTTGTAAAGTACCTGAATCTACCAGACATATCCTCCTGGATTGTTCTTTTGCTAAAGCTATTTGAGCTATGTTTGGTTTTACTTACCCAAAATATCTTAACAGTTTTGAAATTATTAATGGGCATGTTAATGGTTTAAAGAAAGATACTAATATGTTTTGGAATATATTGTCTTCTAACATCCTTTGGCAGATTTGGAAGTGCAGGAATGAAGAAAAATTTCTTGATAGTACCACAGATCTTACTGAGTTTTCTTTTAAACTCACATACGCTAAAATTTCTTCGTAGGTTTCAATCAATATGCTGATTAGCAGGGAGAAACTTAAAAGATTCCTTAAAATAGGCCACTCTACCATGTTTGTCTTCAATATGAAGGACATATATGAGTGGAGGAGGCACATGGATAACCTTGCTACCTTTGATGAGTCAGTTAAAAAGCTGCATGAGGAATTGAAGAAAAACAAGAACGCAATGGATGATCAGATCTTTATGTTGGCGCAAATTTAGGCTAAAAGGAACATTGTTTGGATGGAAGGTCCCATGGGATGGACTACATGGGAAGATACCTACTATGACATTCTACACTAGCTCCTTTTGTTCCTTCCTTTCTCTTTTTTGTTGTATATTCTGGTTCGCTCTGTCGATGGTTTTTGTCCATATTTTGATACTCTCTTAGGTCCATAATTGGACTCTCTTTTTGTACTTTGTGTGAGGCTTTGCCTCTCGGTTGACTGTCTCTGGTGCAGTTCTTTTGATGTAAATTGATACTTTGTCTCCTCTATTATTAATACAAAAAAAATTATTTTTTATTTTATTCAATTTATATATATATATAAAATAATAATATTGTTTTAAAAAATAATATATATCAATAATAATAATTAGTATTATTGTTTGAAAAGAATTATATATATATGAATACAAACAAAAAGAGTTATCATGGATTATGAAAAAATAATATATTTGTCCATATCAAACTTTATTTTTTATTTTAAATATTATTGAACAAAAGAAAACACAAAAAACTTATATTATTTAAATTGTAATATAATATAATAATATCATATAATATTAATATCAACATTGCAGATGTGAATCAATGTGACCAAGCAACAGATCCATAACCAAATTTGGGGTTGGATTTAAATATAAGCCCTCTAATCAAACCTAACCTTGATTGGGGTGGGGCAAATGCAGAAGATCACTCCATGCAATAATGCAGGCCCCAACCATAAATAAATCCTAGGGCTCATATTGCTTTGACCTTGAATTGGCCAAATGTGCTATCGGGAGTCTCAGGGTGGTTAAAGGATGCGCCTGACTCATCAGGTTGGCTGGAAGCAATGTTGAGACTCACACAAGGAAAAGGAGTGCCATTATTGCTCACAAAATTGGGAAAAGGTAGGTGGGATTGGTCAAGATCTGTAGCAGATCCTACAACCATGGAGGAAAAATGTTGCACAGTAAAGATAGTGTTGACAAATTTTAATATGTTTTGACGAGTTGGATTCAACAAAATTGGGTGTCATCATCGATTTGGAGACCTCTGCATTCTAGTTTTTGGTGGTGACTCGAGCTGGATTCTACACCACACAAACCACAATGACCCCAAGCTTGGTTAGATCTTGACACAAAATCCATGCAATTTGGATCGTAAGGGTTTAATTTTTGAGGTTTTTACGCACATTATAAGGCTCCTATATAATTAGTCCTCATGGATGATAGGAAAACCATCAAATTTGGATGCCTATCATCAAAATGCAAAAATGTCACTTATAAGGCACACATTTTTGGCTCTTTTTATTTTATTTTGAGTAGAGAATTTTTGTAAAAGTTCGGTTCATATTTATACTCCAAATGGAGCGATGAAGAAAGGATGGGCTCAGCCCTCGAGGTAGAAATGAGGGTTTTTGGGGAAATGGTTTTGACAGGCATGGACCCAGACACCCGTGGTTCCCACCAGGCAGGCGTGGAGGTGCTGGTAGTCGTGCGGCTAACAGGTCCTAGTCGGATCGATCAACTTAGGGCCCACAATCTAAATGGGGTGCAACGAAACCTATTTCAGGCCAGAGAGATGGGATTAAAAAATGAGTGGACAAATTGTGGAAGCAAAAATTTGATGGGTGTGGGCTGTCATTGACAAAGGGGGTGCCAGAAACAATAGAAAATCGTACAATAGATGTACGCATTAATTTAGAATCATGGAAAAGTTTGGTTCAAATGCTAAGAGTGAGGGCTTTTTACATGAAATGGGGTGGGGGTTGGCCAGCGTACCCTAAGATCAAAAATTGGGTAAATGAGGAGTGGGGTACCCATTTTGAAGTCAAAACCCTCCCGAATGGCTTCTTTTTGATCATCATGGGCTCAGAAGTAGAAAAGACCAGGATCATGTTTAACGGGCCCTATATGATGGGCGGGATAGGCTTGTACATAAAGGATTGGATCCCTAATTTCAACCCAAAGTAGGCCTCCATTGAGGAAGTGTTGATCTAGATTCATCTTTACAACCTACCCCATGAGCACTAGCATGCATAGTTTTTTAGAATGGTGGGTGATCAGTTGGGGAAATTCATTAAAGCAAATGAAGCTATCGATAAACAAAACTTCTGCATGTATGCTAGGATATGTATCCTATGGAAACCTCACCCATTTCTACCACATGAAGTGGAAATACATACTATAGAAGGTTACTGGTGGCAGGAAATAGAAGTGGAAGAGATTCTGGAGAAATGCAAAAAGTGTCGAGAGTGGGGTCACAATGCAGATGAATGCTTAACAAATCAAAAAGGGAAAGGCAAAGAAGTCAATGGGCTGGAAGAAATTCTGACACGTTTAAATCTAACCTCCATGAAATCCATAACACTAGACTTACACATGCCTCAGGAAGGAAACCAACAAGAAGGTAAGGGTGTGGATTCTACGGTCCAAGCAGAGCCTTTAGGACCCCAGAGTTTGGATCCTAGGCTAGATGCAGAAGAGGGGAGTATCCTTCCTCAGATGGAATCAACACTGTCGACAGAGATGATAGGGGCCTTGGTTGAATCTGAACTGAGACTGAATGATACCCTCATGACAGGATCCCAGGAAGATGAGCCTATGATGCAAGTAGGTGTGGTCGGGGTTGGCTTTGGACAGGATAGTACTGCAGGAGAGAGCATCAGAACCTACAAGGATATTCACATGTCCCCAGTAAAATGATGCTCCTATAGTTCAATAATGAATATGAAGTCTAGAGACGGGGAGGACCAGGAAGGGGATCCCTTGGGATTAGTGGAGGAGGTTGGCATTGTGGAACAATGTAATATCAAGCAGTCCAAATCCTAAATGGCCATAGTCAACCTAGGAAGTCTTAAATCACGAGGAAGAAAATCAACACAGCATCTCTTAGAAGATGCAGACAACATGAAGGGCCAAACCAAGCTTCATTCTGGAAGGAATTTTTTCCCTTCTAGATAGCCATGAAGATCCTTACATAGAATGTCAGGGGCTGCAATGCCCCTGACAAGAGATGTCTGATCAAGCGGGGTCTTGATCAGGCGAAGCCCAATATTGTTTGCATCCAAGAAACAAAGTTGGATGTCCAAAGTGCAGCGATGGTTTTTGAAGTCAGGCAGAAGTGGTCAAGTTTTTTTGTTGACGTGGAAGGTGCCTCAGGTGGGTTAGGCATCATCTAGGATCCCCGACTGGTGAAGGTGGAAGAAATCTCCAAGTCAAGGTTCTGGCAGTTGGCTAAGGTGAGATCCTTTACAGTTAATGTTTCAATTTTTTTGTTTAATGTCTATGGTCCTATTAAAACAAAGGACAAGAAGGGTGTCTGGGATGAAATCACCCAGGATTTGGTTGGGCTGGGGAAGCATGCATCCATAATATCTGGGGATTTCAATGCCACCTTGTTCACTCTGACAAATGGGGAGGAAGAGGGTGTCTTACAAGGGTTCAGATAGATTTCCAGCAGTTTGTAGTCAATAATGGTTTATGGGAAGTGACTACCAGAGGAGGAAATTTCACTTGGACAAATAGGCGATAGGGTTTCTCCAACATTGCAAAGAAGTTGGATAGGTTTTTTCTTGCTGGAAGTTGGAATACTCTCCTAGTTAATTTTGAGGCCCAAGTACTTGGGTTGTCAGGTTCATACCACTTTTCGGTGGCATTATCGGTCTATAAAGATAGTGTGCCCCCTGGTGTCATTTCAAACTAGAGAAGATGTGGCTAAGAGAGCTTGGTTATAAGGAATTGGTATCACAATGGTGGACAAAAGCCCCCAGGGAGGACAAAAACTTAGCTTTCTAATTTTTTTAGAAAATTAACTTTCATCAAACAGAATTTGAAGACTTGGAACAGAACACATTTTGGTGACATTTTTGAAGAAAAGAGGAGATTGGAAGGACAACTAGAGGATTTAAATTGCAAGGTATAGAATGAAAGTATGGATGAGGTGGAATTTCTAACTGAAAAAGATCTTCTTAGTAGGTACAGTGAAATATTACAGCGCGAGGAAGTTTTTTGGCGTCAGAAATTGAGAGAAAACTGGTTGAGGGAGGGGGATAGGAACACAAAGTTTTTTCACAGTTCAATAAAAGTTAAACAGAGTGTTAATAGGATACTGTCAATCATGCTGAATAATGGTACCCTCTCGAAGGAGACAAAGGTGATTAACAGGGAGGAATTTAATCTTTTCTCCAACCTATGGAGCCAGGATGGAACCAATAATGTAAGAGCACAAAGGGAATTGCTTAACTTAATCCCAACTACTGTAAATCAAGCAGAAAATTGCATGCTCATGGCCTAGGTGATGCTATTAGAACTAAAGGCAGTTGTCTTTGGCATGGGGGGGGATAAAGCCCCAGGCACGAATGAATTCCAAGCCTTTTTCTACCAAAAATTTTGGGACTTAGTTGCCCCAGAATTGCTGGGAGTGGTGGATGAATCCCGGGCAAAGGGTTTTATCTTCAAGGATTTCAAAAACACTATGGTGGCCCTCATTCCAAAGAAAGAGAAACCAAACCACTTTGAGGAGTTTTTCCTGATCTCCCTCTGCAACATTGTCTATAAAATCATTTCCAAAGTGGCTGCAAATCATCTAAAAACCATTTTGGACATACCTATTTCCTGAGAGTAGAGCGGCTTCATGCCTAATAGGAATATATTTGATGGCATAATTATAGCTCACAAAGCCATCCAAACTACCAAGGTGAGTAAAAAGAAGCATATGATGCTTAAGTTGGACATAAATAAGACATATGATAGGGTGGATCATGGTTTCCTGATTGAGATCCTCTGGAAATTTGGATTTGATGAGAAATGGATTCAATGGGTGTGGGGCATGATTGGGTCATACAAAAATTCAATCCTATTCAATGGGAGTCCCAAAGGGTTCTTTGAGACATCACGTGGTATCAGACAGGGTGACCCTATCTCACCTTTTTTGTATATTCTTCTGGCTAAAGTGCTGGGTAGGGTGATTGCTAGGAAGAAATGCCAAGGTAGATGGAAAGGAATTGAGATAGCCAGAGGTTTCAAAGTGACAACACACACACAATTCATGGATGAAACCTACCTCTTTGGGGTGGCTTCAATGTAGGAGGCACGGGCAATGAAAAAGGTACTGGATACATATAGTGTTGCATCTGGCCAAACTATAAACTGGCTAAAGTTTGAGGCCTTTTTCTTTGGCATGGAAAGAGGAACACAGAAGGCCATTGCGCAAGGTTTTGGTATCTGAGTGGGTCATCTACATAGAAAATTCCTTGGGACACCTCTTTTTGAAGGTTATGATAAGGCAAAAATTTGGAAGGAACTAGTGGATGGATGCTCAGCTAAAATGGATGAGTGGAAAAGTAGATGGTTGATGCTGGCAGGGCAGATTCTACTCCTCAAAATAGTGGTCTCGGCTATGCCAATTTATTCTATGGCATGTTTTAAAATCCCAGCCCAAATCCTAAAAAACATTCAACAAAGGATGCACAAATTCCTATGGAATGGTGCATAGGATTAGGATAAAATCCCGCTCATGGCATGGGACAAACTGTGCCAAGCGAAAGGTAATGGGGGGATAGGAATGAGAAACTGGAAGGTCATGAATGAGGCAATGTGTGTGAAACTAGTCTGGCAGATTTACAACAAGATGAAGCAAAGATGGGTGAAGATTCTCAGAGAAAAATACCTAGACAGTGCAGATAGAGAGAGGATCCTCATGATGGAGAATCTACCTAGAGGGTCAGCCTTGTGGAATTTCCTACTGAATTGCAGATTGGTTGTCACAAACCATCTTTCTTGGAAACTCAGCAATGGTGGGAAAGCCTTTTTTTGGTAGGACTGATGGGATGTCCAGCCAAGATTGGAGCATGGAACACCACATCAAATCATCGAGGCAATGGAGCACCTTTGGGGATCCAAGATAAGTGATTTTTTTGACCCTTATTCCTTGGCAATTGGACAGGTGTTGAGATGGAAGTAGGTGATGGGCCTGGGCCTCTCTGAGGCACACCAAGCAATCCTAAAAGAAATCCTGCACAATAGATGCATAATTGGGTCAAATGAGGATGAATTTATCTAGGCAAGGGCCAAAAGTGGTTAGTATTCTATCAAGCTTGGTTACTCATTATTGGATAGAGAATTCAACAAAGTGGAGTGGGAAAGTAAGATCTATTGGAGGAAATCTTTCTTACCCAAGGCAACAACCTTTTCTTGGTTGGCTGGCAATGGAAGAGCACGCATAGGAAATAGAATGATGTGGCTAGGATTTGCTGGGCCATTTAGATGTGTATTATGCAACAAGGCAGATGAAACGATGGACCAACTATTCCTAAATTGTGAATACTCACAGGAGGCATGGAGATTCAATTTGCAAAAATTGGACTGGTAGGGACCATTGCCATGCAAACTCAGAGATTGGCTCGATTCATGGCCAAGCCCTAAGGGACCATCAACCTTAGAGGCCATTTGGCATGTTCTCCCTTTGAGCACAATTTGGTTGCTCTTGAATGAATGGAACAAGCGAATCTTCACTGAAAAGGCCAACCCACTGCCCCAATTTCTAGAAAAATTGGAAGTTGTAGTCTCAGAACAGGTGTCTAATTCTGCCTCCCAGAAAGATGCCTTGAAGAAACCTTTCAATCAGGCAGACCTATTGATTCAAAGAAGATGGCCTATGGTGAAGTATAGACCCGTTAATGGGATTGGAAGGGTTCAACCTTTGGCAGGTTTGCAGAGGGACAAACTGAGTGTCTGACCACCCCCATCTCCCAAATGGGTCAAAATCAACTTTGATGGCACCTCCAGGGTTAATCCAAGTGTCTCAGGAAGTGGGTTCATTGCTCGGGATGAGAGAGGTGACATTTTGGCACTTGGGGCCAAACGACTGAAAGATGGGACCAACAATGAGGCTGAATGCTCTGCAGCTATAGAGGCCACTCTAATGGCAAGAAAACTAGAACTAAGGCGAGTCCATCTTGAAGGGGATTCACTTTTGGTTGTGAATGGGATTGCAAAGGGCCAGATGGATACATGGTACCTGAACAAACACATAAAGAGGATTCTAGCTTTGATGGCCATGTTTGAAGATTTTAAAATTACACATGTGGAGAGAGCTGCAAATGACTTGGCAGATAAATTATCCAATGTGGGTGCCGACGGGTCCCTAGAAGACAATTTTGAAGTGTTTGAAGACTTGAGAACCAGCCCCTAGATAAGTATTTTTAATGTTTTTCAAAGACCTTAGACTATACACTAGATTTGAAATTCACACTTCATTAAGAAAGGCCTCAATTTTGGCTGGCATGTGATGATTCGACCTTGCTGACAGTGGGAGATGTGAGGTGGAGCCTTTTGTTTCATGAGTTGGGAGGTGATGATGCAACCTCAAAATTAGGGGATCTTGCGGTATGTGAAGGATGTGGAATTACAATACGAAGTAATGTACTGCTAGAGGGAGTTAATTTGGAATGATGGCATTTGAATGCCGTGTTTCAAGAGGCTTTGACAACCTTTTTATGTCGAAGCTGAGGTAGAATGAAACACAAAGCATTGACAGTATGATCACGAAGTTCAATGAGATGGAGGCAAATTTCTCTTTGTGGACGGATGGACAAATTCCTGCCTTCAGGGGACCGATTACGGTGAAAAGGCTTGGAAATATTTTCACTGAGGACAGGCACAATTTCTGGTCTGCGCTTGGTGAAATTTTTGGGGAGAAATACCTTCAAACTTGGTGGAAACCCCGCACCAATATTTATGTATCATCGTTGTTCATGGATTTGGGCCTAATGGTGGCCAAATCCAAAGATGAAGTGCGGTCTATGGTTAAATAATATATGGCCATCAAATGGATTGATGGCACTGAAGAGGTGTTACATAAGACCGAGGTGGGTGTCGGCCTACACAAAGGAAATGATCCCATCTGAATGATAGGTCATGGGCGGCGTGAGTTGTATCCGCTTGTGGTCTGGTCATCAGCTAGCCCTGAGGATATCCACCTCACACGCGTGCACGCTGGCTAGAAGGATCTTTTGGAGGTGTTGGAAAGGAGGAAATGAGAGGTGTAAGAAGGTGATGGGGTTGGGAGAAGGGTACACAAGAGCACCCCAATTAATTCCACCACAACAGTGGGCGACGACGGAAGACCCCAGGTGTGGAGACAAATCACACCAAAACTGGGGAGGAAGGAGCCCAAAGAAAAAAATAGAGCTCGGGGTGTGAACGATGATGCTGGGGAAGGTGGCATGGGAAGCAACCAAAATGCAGACATGGTGGATGGTGGTGGAGGTTTCGAGAACTTATCCAAGGAGGAGGCCGTGGCCTGGTTCAGTTAAGTGTCTGTGTGGGGTTTTTGGAACTATCTTTGTGTATAGTTGTTACTGTTTATGGTCTCCAATAGTATTTAGGGGAATTTTGAAGTGTATGCAGTGAATTTTGGGTTGGGATTTTGAAATGTTTTCATCTTTTAGCCATGCTTGGCATCGATGTAACCTCTGCTTTTGAAAATCAATAAAATTATAATTACCGATTAAAAAAAAAAAAGTTTGGTTCATATTATATTGTAATTGGATGAGGATATTGGGTTTTCTTCCTAGTTGTTTCCCAATTGAGCTCTTGAACCAGTTTATTATTATTATATATAAAATACTAGTGGTCCACCCACTTTTGAAAAAAAAATATTGTTTATATATTTTTATAAATATATAAAAAAGTAAAAAAATAAATTATAAAAAATTCAAAATACTATAAAAAATTAATATAAAAAAGTTATTAGTTATGAGAGTGAAAACAAAGAAAACAAAAAATTTAAAAACCAAAACTGTCGCACACGGGCTGGGTGGTTGAAATTTAACAAAGTTTTAAAAAAATAAAGGTTAACACCATCGTTAACCTCTGTCTCTCCATCCACCTAGCTATCCTGCATTAATTTTGGATGATACTCATGCATAAACTCATGGCATCCATGTGTTTTTGCCTCTACCATGACGCTTTTTGCGTAAGGATAAATGAATCCATTGTAGAGAATGGGGAGATAAGTTTGCAATGAACAAGTAAGAATTCCAACTATTATTTCTTAAGGATCAATGTAGACATATTGTATCTTGTTAGTTTGGACCTACCTCATGCATACAATCAGATAAAATATTTGGAATGTGTAATCCAAGGTCATAGATTTATAATGCTATTAATTATAGAGTAAAATTGTTGCTTAAAGGTGCAATGTTATTGAGGTCTTAGACTGAAAATGTATTCACATGTGTCAATTATTAATTTTAATTAGAATTTGACTAAATTTGAATTATGTTACCCTTAAGAACATGAACTTCCTAAAATACATCAAAACACATTTGCCAAAAGAATTTATAGACTAGATAATTAAACAAATTCATAGAGATCCATTATCATATGTGAAATACATGTTGAAGAATATATCACTAAAGGGAGAAATTACATTAACAAAAAGGTTTCTAACAACACTTCACTCGCAAGCAGAAGATGATGTGATTTTACAACAAATAAGAAATATTGCCAGCATATACTCTAGTTGGGGATGTTTGCCTCTTGCAAACATGGTAAGAATCTAAACAAGCCTTTGAGAGAAAACCAAAATAAGAAAGAGGAAAAAAGGAGATGAGGCAAAACAAAAACGTGTGTAAGTATATAAAAGGTAAAGAGACAACAAAGGGATCTTTAAGATAAATTAATAACTTACAACAGATGGCATGGTGGTATGAAGGAAACTCAAATTCTATGGTTGTTAGTAGTTACACTCTTTATCTACGGGTCAAACTTCATAGCTAACTATAGGTCAAATATTTATGACACAAGGTTATGATGTAAGGTTGCAACATATACTCTTAACATGTTTCAATTAAGTGTATAAGTGCAAGGATATTTTCTCACCTAAATATGCAAGTTTAGGTTATTCCCTCAATAATAGCTATATTGGAGAGGTCACTGTGGTTTGATGTATATGATAGCAACTATCACACTCATTTTGAGTACAAGATGATCCATATTTATCATTGGTGATTTTGGATTTGAAAATTTGGATTTAAATCAATGTTGATTTAAGAATCTATGTGCTATGAAAACAAACAATGCATGATTTTAGTTGAAGTTGATTATTTCCCATTGGCATTCAATCATAGTTTGAAGATTGAGTTCTTTTATTTTAACGGTATGAGATGCATTGTGAAATTGAAGAATTTAATAAAAAATGCAAAGTCAAATGCATTAAAAAGTATATTTAAATATTACAATTAGGTTAATTGTGATTGGGAAATATTCATTATTTTAGAAAAGCTAATTTGAATTATTTAAATTTCTCTGAATAAGTAATTTGAAAATTGTATTGTCTTTGAAATGAAAGAAGACTAAATTATTTTAAGTTATTTGGAAATTATATATGTGAAAAACAAAATAGAGAAAAAAAATAAAAGGAGAGAAATTTAAAATAATAGAAAAAAAGGAACAAAGGAAAAAGACTTGGTTGTGTTTTTTATTCTTGTATTTTTTGGAAGTAAGGGTTTTCTCAACCCCTCTCTCTCAAATTATAAATTTGTTGAAATTACTTGGAATTAGATTGCAAGGAAATGTTTATTTGTGAGATTGCATTGCATTTTAATTTTTTTCCCCAAATTTCAAAGATAATTTAGGGAAATTGATATTTTGTTCGCTTCAAACTCAAATTAATTTCACCTAAATTATTTTATTTTGAGCTCTTGCTCATTTCATGTTTGACATGCATAGTGTAGGAAATTAGAATCTTAACAAAAATAAATCTAGGTTCCTTTCAAAGTAAACTTTAGTATTTAAAACCAAATAGAATCAACTAGCTAAAATGCTTGAATAAAAGTAAACGAGTGAAAAGATATAAAAATGGAGAAATAAAATAATTAGTTAAGTATTTAAAAATGAGAAAATATAGAGGATGAGGAACCTATGGTTGACATATGGAGCTCTTAGACAAGGACACCAATGTGTCATGTGGGCATTCATACATAACATTTTTTCTTGTATGAACAAAAAAAATAGAGATCCTTCCAAAGCGTGAAGACCCAATTTAGTTTATTTGGCTTGTAAAACCCAGAAATGAGAAAACCAACAAATATTATATAATATAAATACAAATAAATAAACTGGATAAAAATATGTAAATGATTCAAATAAATTAAATATACAATGCATATGTTGGAAACATAAAAAATTTCAATTATTTAATATATCCTAGAACATGAGAAAATGTAGAAAATTATCCTGTAGCCACTTTCCACACGTCATAACCAAGCTTTTGTATTTGATCAATTAGGGAGAGACCTTTATGAAGGTTAAAGCTACTAAAGTTTTCTTTTCTATCCTCCATTAATATCCCAAATAATCCCCACTAGTTTTCCACTTTTGTCCTTAGAACACCTTAGACCTAACATGTCTTATCATGCATGATGCCCATCAATAGAAAAAATTGTCTAGAAGAGGGTTTTGTATGAGAGAGACCTCAAAAAAATTATTTCTACAATAAGGGAGGATATACTTTTTAGGTAGCAGCTCATGTATCGAGAAGACACTAGTGATGTCTCCTCGAAAGAAGAAACCATCAGATTAAGTATGTTGATCATGGTGAGAACCCAGAGTTATAATGAATAGCCTAGTCACATTGACATCAAAGAAGGAAGAGGATTGTCTCCCCTCTAAAATAAGAAAAAAGGATGCACGATGCCACGATAAAACCTTGTCTATTGGGTTAACTTTAGCCAATCAAAATGAAGGAAGTCTTATTTTGGGTAGACATGCAATTTGTTTCTTCAATACATTTATCATTGGGGAAGGACTAAAACATGATATCAAAGTGAGATGCAGTATGGTATATCAATATTGGAGAAGTAGATGAAATTGTATTTAACTTTTTAACCTCTCTCAACTTAGTTTATTACCCTAACAGAAGTTCATTTTAGAGAAACAACTTGTTTTTCTCTCTGATGATCTTATAATTGGTAGATAAGGTTTCAAGAGGAAAATTGACATGTCTCCCTGATATCAGGGAGACCTATGCTTTCAGGATGAGAAATATACATCTCTGTGAACATGGTAACTATGTTGATGGAAAATTATTTCAAGAGGAGTCACTTCGAAACACACAAGCATCAGAATAAAAGCCTCTCTCAGAAAAATTCTCTATACTCTTAGTGATCACAGGGGTAGGTCGATATTGGTTTAACTAAGGATATCTCTTGGTGAAGTACAAGTGGTGTGAGCAATTTCCTACTCTATTGAGGTGTTCTGATTTAGGATAGGATGACGATGTGCTCCTGATGATTAAATAATGTTAGAGAGATAGCTTAACGGTCACCCTGAAAAACTAAAGGCCTTGAGTAAAAGAACATAATGGTATGCAGTATCAGATAGATTGGTGAGATGTTTTCCCAGTGGATTTCAAAAGGTGTTACTAATCGAAGATACATTCTAATAGTCTTAACGATCAAAAGATAAAATTAATTGGCACTGAATGAGACCTTTAAATCAACATGAAATTTCATAAATCTCATCGATCAAAAGAAGGCTAATTGCTTTGAAAATGTTGAGAAGAGAGAAAATGTTGGAGAACTTATCAAATTAAGGCACAATCAAAGTAAGATATGAACCTCTTTGAAATTACAAGATTGTTCTTAAGGTTGATTCTTTAATTAGGGTTTGAATTATTGTATAAGAGATATAGTAAGATGGATAACCCTATTGAACCAAAGGAAAAGAGGCAAAATGGTGAAACTAGTAAACAAAAAAATAAAAAGTAGAAAATTAATGAAGAACAGGGTAAAGAAGACCAGAGGAAATTGCACCAAGATTTTCTTGGCTAGTTATAGGGGTGTGGCCCAAAATCTAAGAGGGTTGCATCATTGAGACCAGATGCAGAGAGACTCAAAGACAAACATAAAAATATCAAATAAATATGGACAATATTTTGAGGTTATAATAGTACACAAATAACATTATATGACTAAATAAACTACTAAAAATTGCATATAAATGACTAATTTTAGTCACATGACCATTAGTAGTTTATTATCGGTCATTTATCTCATGACCAAATTTATGACTAAACTATTTTGGTCATTTATTTAGTCATTAATTTAGTCATTGATTCGGTCATTGATTTGGTCATTCATTTATTCATATATTTAATCATTAATTTATTCATATATTTATTCATTAATTAAGTCATATTAGGGCATAATGGAATCAAACCACCATCCTCCTACTTGTAAAGTGCGTGCTCTTCCATTGAGATAGTACCCTTTAAAGAATAATCATACCATGTATCCCATGTCCACCTTCCAACGATGACACAAATAAGATGCAAGTGAAGAACATAAGAGGTGTTGTAGCTAAGGGATAGGGATGGATATGCACTATCATAAAGAGAAGTGAAGAATAATCATTTTAGCATATCTCAAAAGAAGAAAATCCATTGATAACAGTAGTCAAGAAGATGTAGTCAGGATAATAAGGATCTGTAGTACCTGAAATAACATCAAAATCTCAACCACAAAGAGATATGTTAAGCAATTAGTATTCCCAATATCAAGAAACGAAGCACTGAAAATATAAAGCATAAACGATCAATAATATGGAATCATTTCAAACAAACGAATATGAAAACCATGTAGTCCTTTATTGTTGTTCTCCTTCTGATGCAATGTGGACTCTCAAAAATGAGTGCCCACATGTTATTTGATGGATCCTTCATACACAATGGTTCAAGAGCTAGTGTGTTGTTTGTTTCTCCACATGGGTACACGATTCCTAAGTCTTACAAGTTATTGTTCCCATGTACAAACAACATTGCTAAGCACAAAGCTTTAAAAAATGGACTTAAGATGGTCATATAATGGATAATCATAGAGTTACATGTCTATGGGGATTCACAACTGATAATCAACCAAGTTGATGATGAATATCAAACAAAAAATGAGAAACTAGTACCTTACAAGCAAATGGTTGATTCCTTGAAACAATACTTCACATTTGTCACGTTTCAACAAATCCCTAGAGTAAAAAATAAAGAAGCTGATGCTATGGATACACTTGCTTCACTCCTTCAGTTAGAGAAACATGAATCCAGATTTGAATTCCTGGTGGAAGAGCTAGATCACCCTATCTATGACTCCCAAGAAATCCATGTTATTTGTACCCTTGTTAGTCGTGATTCATCCCGTTACGGTGCCATTTACTCATACCTTCATGATGAAATTATTCCTAAAACCTTTAACCGATCTGAATGTGAAAACCTTACTCGAAATGCCTCTTGCCATGCCCTTATCTTTGGTGATTTGTATAGGAGGGGTCTAGATGGAACACTTCTTAGATGCTTAGAAAAGGAAGAATCTAACCAAGCGTTAGTTGACATCTGCGAGGGCATCTGTGGGGGACATTCCAATGGTCTTTCCATGGCTCAAAGGTTGCTTAGGATGGGGTACTATTGGCCTATGATGCAGATTGATGCAATAGCTTTTGCAAAGTCATGTGAAAAGTGTCAAAAATATGGTAACCTAATACATGCTCCAGGCAGGGACCTCATTCCTTCTATATCTCATTGGCCATTTCAGCGATGGGCCTTTGATCTTGTTGGGCAGATTCATCCCAACTCATCAGGTGGAAACAAGTTTATTATCACTGCTTTTGATTACTTCACTAAATGGGTAGAAGTTTTCCTACTTTATGTTGCCTTAGGCAAGACAGTCTCTCTATTCATTCTGAACCATATCATCTGTCGACATGGAGTGCCTTCCGAGATTATCACTGACAACAGAGGCCAGTTCAAAAATAAGGACCTTAAACAACTCTGCAAGAAGTTCAAGATTAAACAACATTGGTCCTCCATTTACTTCCTGCAAGGAAATAGTCAAGCAGAGGCATCAAACAAAACCATTCTTAAAATCTTATATAGAACAGTTTGTAAGAATGGTAGAGATTGGCACTTATAGATAAATCTGGCTTTGTGGGCCTATATAATGAGTATTTGTACTGCTACTAGGGCTACTCCTTTTTCACTAGCATATGGTGCTGAAGAAGTGTTACCTTTGGAGGTTGAGATTCCTTCACTTAGAGTTTCCCTAAAAGGTCTAGTTACAGATGAAGACTACCGCACCATGAGACTTCAAGAGTTAGAACTTCTAGATGAAAATCATCAAACATCATTTGACCATATGAGGGTTTATCAAAAGCACATGTCCAAATCCTTGAACAAAAAGGTTTTCCCTAGAGAATTCCAAGTGGGAGATCTGGTCCTACGTGAAAATCCTAAGAAGCAATAGCATAGAGATCAAAAGGGAAAATTTGAACCTAATTGGCATGGACCTTACATCATTACAACAACTTTTGGGTCAAGTGCTTATCTACTATCTACAATAGAGGGAGAGCAGCTACCTGATCCTTTCAATGTCTTGCACCTGAATAAGTTCTATCCATGATGCCCATTCTGTCTAGGCAAATCCTTTGTACATACTTATTGATCTTGAAAAAATCCAAAAAAATGATATATTGTCAAAAATTCTAAAAATCAGAAAATATCTTGAAAAAATGATCATCTTAGTGAAAACCTAATAATAGGCACTTTGATGTATCTCCAAAAAAATTATATATTCCAAAAATACAAGAAAACTAAAAATTCAAAAAAATAGAAAAAGTGCCTTGGTGAAAACATGGAAATAGGCGCCTTGGTAGCAAAAAATTATAATAAAATCCAAGTGGTGAAAACCTAGAAATGGGTGTTACTTGAGGCCTTTGCACCCCTATTTCTTAGCACATGTCCTCGACACTTAGTCTTTCTCCATCATGCCTTGTCCTTGTTTCCTTTGTCTGGAATTGGTCTTTGTCTTTGTCTAGGGGCATAACTATGTTAGCTTTGGTCTCTTGGATGCGTTAGTCTTTAGGACGTCTCACAAATGGTGTTTTTCAACACCACCCCAACTTTATTTTTTAATACAAGCCCTAACATTGAGTGTTTTTCAACACTCATCGGTTTGGTCTTACCTAGTTTCGTCATGTGATCTTACCTGCTTGCAAGCATTTGATCCTTATGCTCGAAAATCAGTATCAGTTGACACACTTAAATTTTTAAACACAACACTTAATGCTTGAGCTATGTCATGATCTTTTCTTTGTGTGCTGACTGTTATTGATTTTCGTTGAGTGTCCTTGTCTAATAAGTCTCTTCGGGATGCATAACTAGAGGACTTGGGGCATGTTTTTATTTGCTTTCTACTTGTGGGTGTGCTCTTGAAACTCTTGAGTGTCTCTTTTTGTTCCCTTGAAACACTTAGGATATTTGAGGCATCATCCTTGACTATTTTTGCACAACCATTCTTATGGTCATCCCGACATCTATGCCTTGATACTAGCGTAGTTTTGCTACATTAAATTGGGTAAGCTAACAGCACAGTCATCTTGAAATTTGTCTTTGATGGTTATGTTAGAATCTTTCCACATTCCAATTTGATATAAATCACATTCATATCTTCATAGTTGCGCTTGTGACTAGTGATGATTGTGTGATTTTTTGATGTCTGTTAATAATGGCCCAATGATGAAAATAATTCCCTTAACATTCTCTAATGAATGGTGAACACAAAGTCCTATGTTACAGTTTCCCTATTGCAAGCACACCTTTGCATTTTCATGTAGCTTGCATTGTTAGACCTCATGTTAGTTTTCATTTTTAGGCTGCATTATGAGTTTGAGAGGGTTTTCCTTCATCTTTCTTGTGGACTTTTAATCATCTGTGGTCATGTTTTGATCTTCATTTCCTTATCTTCTTTTGTGATCTCAATCAAAATTTTCTATCTTAAACAGTTGATTGATTTTGGGGCATTCTCTTTCTTAAGGCAAATTCTTTTTCTTCTCTCCATTTCTTTCCACCTTTTCCAAACTTCTATCTTCCATTCACTTTCAGCCTATTTCTTTTCTTCTAATTCAACTTTGGGGCATAATATTTTGTGCTTGATGATCTACCCTGGTTCTGTGATCCTTATATCTTTCATCTTACATCAAGAACATTATCTTTAGTTTGATTTGATCAAATTTATCAATTTTCTATTTCTCCTCTATCTCATTTTGATTTCAATCACAAGGGGGCAGTACCTATCAAACTTTAATCCTTGATTCAGCTTTATCAATCCTATCAATTGCCCTGCTTGGGGCAACCTTGCTTGTGATTCTTATCTTGGACATGCCAATTACCTATTTACAGGGGTGTTGACCTTGTCTTTTTCAATCAGCTTATCTTTTTCCTGATGTGTTCCCGTCCATTGATCACACGTCTGGGTTGTTTTGTGATCCCAAATCAATCTCACACTTCAACTACATTCTTTGACTACATGTGTTCCCATAAAGATCACACATTAGCCAAAGAGGGGCAAATGTATGCACCCTAAAATGGTCACCTAGACTATGGGCCCCCATTCTTCAATTTATCAAATGACATAATCAATTTATCAAATTCTCGAATCAAAGCTTTGCAACATTTTAATTCAAATCAATTTCCTTGATCAAATCATAATTAATTCAATTAATTCAATATTTTCTAAGGTTTGATCATTTCATCAATTATCTTATTTAATTAAAAGAAAATAATCCCTTTTTATTAAATAAAATAATCTTATTTAATTAAAATCCCTTTTTAATTAAATAATTTTATCCTATTTAATTAAAATCTCTCTTAATTAAATAATCTTATCTTATTTAATTAAAATCTCCCTTTTAATTAAATAAAATAATCTTATTTAATTAAAAGAAAATCCCTCTTTTAATTAAATAAATAAAACCCCCACTTAAATCCCTTTGTGTTGAAAAAAGGAAATAAATTAAATAAAAATAAATAAAGCTCTTTTTTCTATACATCTTCTTAAGTGGTGGGCTTTTTGCCTCTTAATCATAGCCTTTGATTTTGCCTTTTGAAGACATGAGCACATGGATCAACCAAAATTCAATCTCCACCATTGCTCATTTCTTTTTACCTCTTAATCTCTACCATCCATTGCTCTTTAAAAGGAAACCCCTCCTTCTCATTTGGAGATACACTTTAATGCTATTGTTATGCTGCAGGTTTTGAGAGCGATTTTGGAGAAGAGTTTGAGCATTTGAGCTTAAACCATACAACTTCTTCTTCTTGTCTTCTTCTCTCATGCATTCATGGCAATCCATTTAGAGTAGATTCATGTTAATTTAGATTTATATTTCCTTTCAATAGATTAATCTTGCATATTTCCTTCATAGATTAATTTGCATATTTCATTTCATACATTGTTATCATATAGATTAGTTTCCTTTCATGCATTGTTATTATATAGAATAGTTTTCATTTTCATTTGTATGCATATTTGGTGATCATGGAGACTAGCATCCTTTCTCTTTCTCTTTGAATCTCTCATTTTATGGTGTACTTGCATGGGCATAATTAGCTCTAAATTGAGGGCCTCCATTAAAAACCCTTGTACTCCATGAATAGGGAGCTATGATCCGCCATTTGAGACCTCATTCTTGAGCAATCTTGAATATAATGACTCATAGAAGTGTGTCACATTTTCAGCACACACCAGCATAAGAATTAAAAGTAATTATGGTTAACAAATTAAGAAAATTATCTCTCTATTTATAAGATTTTGGGGTTCCAATCAGGATTCCGTGATTGGTTGGACTGATTGCCTGTGATTGAAGAGTTAAACTCAGAGTGAGTGGGAGTTGAACTCAATTGATTGCCTTGTTAACAGCTTTGATTGATCTGTTAGCAAAATAGATTGAAGACTTAACTGATGAGGTAGAATAGAAGACTGAATAGATTGATTAGTCAAGAGAGAGGATTGTGGAGTCAACAGACTTGATTAAGTAGTTAGACTGAAGGTTAGTATTAGTTAGAAGTGAGATAATAATTTACAAATAAATAAATAAAATAATTCATTTACTTGCACATGGGGGAGCATAATTAAATAATTAAACTTATTTATTTATCAAGAGGAATATTTAATTTAATTAATTAAATATTATTTATTTAATCATGAGTAGGAAATTGATTTAATTATGACACAAATGTAATAATAATAAGAAGGAAGCATCAAATAATATGATTATTTAATTAAATATAATGACATAGGGAATAATTAAATAATGTTAATTATTTAATTACTTTATAGATAAAAAATTGATGATATATTGATTGGACGTTTAATAATTAGTTAATTAATTAAAAATACTTAATTATGAAATTATTAGGAAATGATGATTTTGAATTCAAAGTACATTAGAAAGACACAAATTTATTAAATAATAAAGATTATTTTATAATTGAAGAGGAATGTTAGTAATGTCACTGTGTTAGAGAAATAAGCCATTTTTAAGTCTCTACAGAAGTAAACCAAAGTATCACGAGGCTATCATGGTGATGGATACATAGTCTAGTAAGGAGTGTGAAAGAGTATGCCAAATACCAAGATCAATATGGTAACTTGTGGGAGCATAGCATAGGTATAGTAATACAAGGTGAAAAGAGAAATACAAAAAGTAGTGACCTAATGTATTGAAAATCCATGGTCTAGCATATTGTAAACAATGACTTGAAATCCCATATTGCTAATAAGAACACTGTTATCAAGTTACAACAAAGAGCATGAGGTTCATTGCTATGAGAAAAGGATACAAAGGTCATAATGTTTGAAGTCATACACTGAGCAAAAAAGAAGACATTAATTTTTAAGTCAAAGGAAAAAATGATAATATTGTCACTACCTTCACTCTTTCATAAAATTCTTTAGACAATCATTTCGCCTCATTTTAGGGTTGTTCTTTTGCAAACCAAAATCCATCATCATTTAAGTCAAAGATCCATATAATATTTCATTTTTCAACTAAACTATACATGATCTACTTAATGACATTTAGCTTACATAATTTCCTATCACAAGACAATGTATAAGTTCAAAAACATCTTGAATCTAGTGTAACTATGATTGATGTTTGTGTATTCGATATCAACTTCATATTCAAATGCAGTGTATGATAAGCAATCTAACAATTAATGCATAATTAAAACTTAATTTTCTAATATAATAGTAGAAAATTCAAACAAACATAATCCTTATGCTGTCATCAGTGATATAATAACTCAGGATACAAATTGAATATTAATACTAAACAGTGATTTAAAGAAATTACCTGTGAAAGGATGTGTAGTAGGAAATAATGTGTTGTAAGTTCATCCCCTCCAAAGTCAACTTTGAGACCTTGTAACAAGGAAAATCTAGTCAAGATGGTTTTTTCTCTTTATTTTCACTCCATTGCATCAAAGCATAAGAGCTTGCTTTCTCTTCATTGTTAAGCTAAAAGTTAAAACTGCAAAAATTGTAATCAAGAAAATAAAGATTTGTGTGACTCTTATGAGCACTCACTTGTATGCCTTAACTTTTAAATCATATGAGACAATGATGATAGATGAAAGACTAATGAATAAATGATTAGAGACATATTTTTTTGCCATCTTTCTCACAGTTGGAATATGGTGGATCCTAAATGAAAGGTTCCTCCTAAAAAGCCAATGCTTAAAGGCAATTTTCTAAACTCATATTCAGTTTTTATAATTTATTGTTTAAATAAATTTTTTTATCTCAGGCGCCAACTTTTATGGGTTCAAAATTTAATGTTCCTTAATACTATGTACATTTTTCCCCCAAGAAAAATCCTAGAAGGTGATGAAGGAAAATCTTGGGTTTTTCGCAATCTTACATCAACCAAAAATATTTGTTTTGCTATTTTCCTAATAGATCAATCTCTGAATTTCTTTGTGTTCATTCAGTTTGGATCCTTTGTAGTTGCAAGCCTTTCAGAATGTTTGCGGCATCATTTTGAACCTTCTCCTAGGTTCATGCTTCATTTGGTTTCTTCGTGTATGAGATCTTGAAGATTCTTGGTGAAACTGTATTGTTCTTCATGTGTTCCATCCAATTTGTATATTATGATCTCGCGAAGGATTTTCCCATTTGACGAAGCTTAACGAAGCATTTATCGATGATGTTACATCTTTAGATGACCTACTTGAGGGATCACGATTCCTTTTCCATTCATTAGAGGGAGATCCTTATGATCTGGGTCCTGGCCTATATGTTGTAATGTGTTTTCTTCTCTTTGGGAAATGTAATCTTTCTATGCCGACCTAATGCTTGTGAAGGATTTATAAACTCTTGTAATTGATTTTTTAATCAGACATAAAAGAATAGAAGCACAAAACCTATAGAGATATGGTCTAGAGATTAGACGAAAGAAAGTACCTTTAGAAGGTTAATGTAGTTGTAGTTGATTGTAGATTATATAAAAGATAACCTATTGAAGGTTCCAATTAGGATTTTACACATGGAATGTATTTCTTCTTACAGTACATTCTTGTAACTGATTATATGATAATAAGGAGGCCGATATTGCATTCATCCATTGTTTCTTTTTTTGGGTTTTATTGTGTGACTCTTGCAACAAGGGTTAGTTTTAACTCTTGAGTTCCCCCTATCCTTGAATCCATCAAGTGGTATCAGAGTGAGGTTTTGCAACCTAGGGTTTGTTTTTGGGGTGGCGTAAGAGAGAATCTACCCTGCAGCTATTGAAGATTATGAAGATGGCCATAAGAAATTCTAGAGGTGGAGTGAGGAATGCATATCCAGTTGTTTTGGACATGTTGAGAAAAATTGTTGCTAGATTGGAAGAGATGGAAGAAAGTCAAAGGAGAGGGCAACACATTGAAGATGAAATAATGAAGAAGGAGACAAACATAATCAGGCAAGGGGAGGATTGGAAAATGAAGAACAACCAAAGTTGAATCAAGAGGAAGAGAGGTTCATCAATGCTTTAACCAATGTGAACAATAGACCCCATTTCAATCCGCCAGACTATCATGATCACCTAGATTCTAATGAGTTGATAGATTGGATCACAGAGATGGAAACATATTTTGAATTTGAAGGAACTAGTGAGGAAAGAAAGGTAAAATATGCTAGCACTAAGTTAAAAGGACATGCATCTTTATGGTGGGAACATTTGCAGACAAATCAAAAGAGAAGGGGTAAAGACAAGATCAAATCTTGGGATAGAATGGTGAATAAATTAAAAAATAAGTTTTTGACTGAAGATTATCAATTGAATCTATTTCAGAAGCTGAAAAAATTTAAGTAGAGGGAATTAAGTGTTAAAGGTTATACTAAGGATTTTTATAAGCTAAACATTAGATTTGGGCATGTAGATGATGAAGTCAAACAAGTTGCTCGTTACCTTAAGGATTTAAGGCTGTCAATACAAGATGAAATCAGTCTAATATAGATTAGGAGTGTGGAAGAAGCTTACAACTGGGCTTTGAAGGCTTAATAAAATTTGAATATAAGGAATGAACAAAGGCAAAGAGGTAGAGGAGGAAAGTTTTAGGGAGGTTGCTCTAGTTGTAATTATATAGATTTTCTTGTCATCTAAAAATAATTTTCTCATTCTTGGGGTACCCATACTCTTAAAGAAACCAAAAAACCATAGATAATAAGTCATTTTTTTTTTAAATGGTGCCTCTCTAAATGCAAAACTAAATCTGAATTGTGCAAGTTCTTAAAGTTTACCCCAAGACAAGAAAAACATTATATGACCAGAAGTTAAAATATGTGCCCATAAAACTTAGTGAATGATATATTTGGTTAAATTATGAATATTATCTATGTTCAATGATTGCTAAATTAAAATTTCTATAAAATTCATTCAAAAAAATGAAAAAATAAGTATAGCTCACCTTTAAATATTACAACCAAAGAACTACCATTATTGGCCCCTGCTATTGCACTGATATAATAGTTTTTTTCCCATTGTTCCATTATCCATTCCTACAGAATAGATAGGAAAATCAATTAATTGTATCCTTCCTAAGAAAAACTCAACTTAGAACAATGTAAACTATGTTTGTCAATGGTTTACTGATTTTCAAGAGTGTGCAAAAAAAATGTCCAACCTTATGAAGGACTATGAAAGTTCATATACTTGTGTTGTAAACCTAGTCCCCACATCCATAATGAGTGTCCACATCTTTAAGCATGAGGTTGCACAACTTATGAATAGGCCATCTTCATTTCCTTTTTCATCATGATGTGCCAGCCTAGTGTCTGCAACATTATAGTGATACGTAGTAATATAAAACAAGCAACATGACATTAAAATTTGAAGAAACTTGAACATAAAAAATCAAATTCTTAAAAGACAATCACACGATATAGCACACAATGAAAAAAAAAACTTTAAAAATTCTTACCAAGAAGACGATTGCTCATTCACAACTAAAAAACTAAAAATATCCAAAAGCACACATCATATCCCATAAGACAATCACAAGATATAACACAAAATAAAAAAGAGAGACTTTAAAAATTCTAGCCAAGCAGATGACTACTCATTCACAACTAATGAAAATTGAAGATCCAAAAGCATGCATCATATCCTATACAATAAAGACATCCAAAACAAAAAAAAATTTATACAATGCTGAAAATAATTATATAGTAACAACATTCCTTTACATAGAGTAAAATCATTAACTATGAAAAACAAGAGAATGCATATAACAAATTTGCAAAAAAGACAAAATAAAAATAAAAATAAATATTTTTTTTCAAAAAATGGAGCCATGCATACCTCTACTTCAGAGGATGTTTAGCATTGTAAACATATATCCATTATGTTCTTGAGAAATTAATAACAACTAACTATGAGGTCTTATGCACTATTGGTAGTGGTTTCTAATTTCTCATTGAAAACATTAAGTTCAGGCATAAATGGTGATGAGTCTTTTATCATACATTTTTGTCTTTGAAATAAAGATACTCTTTATTATCATTTAAACCAGTGCACAAGAATGATAATTGGGCAAATTTCAAAGGAGATCATAACAAATCCTTGCATATTTTAGACACCCTAAAATGGACATACTTGCGACCTCACATTAAAAAAGTAATTTTCATCTATTAATTAATGATTTTTTAACCATTAATTAATCATCCATTTCTTCTAAATCCATTCCCCAAATCATTTTAATAATATCCCCAAAATTAATTAAATAATTAAGTTTATTTAATTAATAAACCTTAATTAATTAATTAAATTCAATTTCCTAAAGTTTAAATTTAAATATTTAAACTTACTAATCAATTCTTCTAATTAAATTAATTTAATTTCACTCAATAATTCAATTCTAAATAAAAAAGAATTCAATTATCACATGTTTGAATAGTTTAATTACAAAAATCAATTAAATATTCAAATAAATCTTGTCTCAAGTTCAAAAAGGTAACTCATGATCAACTTATCAGTTAACTAAAGCATTACCTCTTCTCTTCAACTTGAAGAGGTGGAGCTTACTGGTTGCTTCTCAATTAACCAAAACATTACCTCTTCTCTTCAAGTTTAAGAGGTGGAGTTTACTAGTTTCTCCTCAGTTAAACTAAAACATCACCCCTTCTCTCCAAGTTGAAGAGGTGGAGTTTGCTGGTTTCTCCTTAGTTAACTAAAACATCACCTCTTCTCTCCTAGTTGAAGAGGTGGAGTTTACTGATTGCTTCTCGAGTTCCTTTTGATCTCAACCATTCATTCTCTAATCTCTGGGATCAATCTCAACCATTCAATTCATTTTCCATATTCTATATAATCAACCCTTCTCAACCATTTGAAGGATCTAGGATTTCAAGATTTTGTGCACACTTACTCTGTAGGATTCTTGTACAAAGCATCAAAGCATTCTTGTGATCATAATCGATATCATTTTCTCAACACTCCCAAGTCATAGACGCTATCGATACCAATACTGAGAAACACACACACATCATTTCAGAAGGAGTAGAGAGAAGCAATAGAAGCCTCAAGCATTGTGGTTTGCAATCGTTTGCTTTTCTCTATCTTTTCTTGTTATTTTATTTTTCATAGGTTCATTCTTAGTAGTTTGATTGATTTCTCCCATTGAAAATCAATGCTACTAACCCTCGTTTGAGCGCATAACACAACCTACTCATTTTGGTGAGCCCGACATGAATCAAACAACCCGATAATCGCTTGAAGACAACAAACAAAATTTCCCGGCCTCGACCATATGACCACATTTTATTTTTTATTTTTATTTTTACAATAAATTTATAATTTGCAATTGACGGAAGTTTGTCAGAATTGACAAAACTTTGCTGTAATCGACTAGTTTAATGCCACAATCGATTTGTGTGTTTCACAGTCATTTTCTATAGTTTTCTATCTCTATTTTTGGTATTTTCTGTAATTGACCGATCTATTTCATAATCACCATAATAATTTCACAATTGATAGAAGATTTTCGTAATAGACAAAATATTATCGCAATTGACAACAGTTTACCACAATCGCCTGCCAAAATTTTGCATCTGACAGAATCATTTCACATCTGACGAAAGAATTTTTCAAGTGCTTTGTTTTATCAATTTATTAATCAGATTTGATTTGTTTCTCAGTTTTTGTGTAGGAATGAGCAAATGACATATGGCTAAAAGGATAATTAGACGAACCCCAGGTTCTAGATCACTAAGAGTAGCCATAAGAAGAACCGCTAATTACCACACACAATAAATGGCAATCTTGGCAATCATAGTTGAAGATCAAAGTGAATATTTTAACAGGTACCTAGATTCTCTCAAGCATTTTGCAGCCAAGTAAAAGGTTAATATTAGCCTTAATGGTCTTAACAATCCTAGAGTTGCTGAATATTATTCATTTGATTGTTAGAAGGTTTCATTACTAATCACTTTTTGATAGCTTGTGGCGTGGAAACAGTTTAACAAAGAAACCTAAAATCAATTCATTTCTCTTTTTGGTGCTTAAAAAACAAAAGTGTATGAAAAACATCACAATCTCACTTTTCCTGGTGCTTAAAATTGATGTGGTGGTAAACAATTGAACAAAGGCAAAAAAATCTTTGAATTTGGTGCACTAAAATTGGACAAGCAATCTTCACCTACTTTGGGCTTAAAACTGAACACGCGTGCATGTATGGATGATAGCTTAGATCACACTTGAAATTTTGGTGCTTAATCGATTAACCTTGTATCTTGAGTCATTGGTGCGCTTGCACAAATCTGTTAGATTAACAACCTTTATAATTTTTTAGAAAGGCCTGTCTGGGGAAAGCACTTCTTCCTTAGAGGACAACCTTAAACCAGTAATCCTTCTGATCAGTATATAAGCAAGACGTGAGCCAAAGCTCTATTTTATATCTAGCCAAGCTTAGGTGAGGTGTGTTGATCATAGCCTGGATCGGGTGAAGTATCCCTAAGTAACCAACATGGTCAACTAGGCTCTTAAGTGAGTCACACACGTACAAACCAATTAGATAGACTCCACAGGCCCTACTGCAACCCATTAATTAGAGACCTACCTATTTCACCTCTGAACAAGTGTCTTATTATAGTGCAAGGGGTTGCATAATTTCCCCACAACATTCCCAACATATGTGTTCCAAGATATTATGTTGATGAAAGATATCTTCATTAACATGACAACAATATCTGGCAACGAAAAAAACATGGGCACCTACATCATGGATCTTTGTGTCTTGGTAGCATGACAATTACTGTGTGATCCAACAAACATCAAAGCATTGGGCCTATAATATTACATCTTGAAGCCAATTGATCTAGATTAATTTTATTGTCTTTGTTTCGACCACATAAAACATTGCAACTTGCAGAAGTTGTAGAATATACACATTTCATTCTTGGATCTTCAAAACACTGTGTCTATTATGTTTTCTTGTATGATCAGTTTCCAAAACACAAAACCAACATCAAAAACTATCATAACGATTCAAACATGTTTGAAGTCTAGGGTGTCAAAATAGAATCTATTTCAGAATCACATCACTATTCCTGAGAAATCATTTTTATCAGATAGATTCCCAATTTCTATAATTTTCAAGACTATTGCACTTTGCCGCAATTGATGGAAGTTTGTCGTAATTGACAAAATTTTACCTTAATCAAGCCCTTTATTGTAGAAATTGATCCTTTAATTGTCGTAATCACTAAACATTTACCACAATTGACGTAGTATTCTACCACAATCAAAGGAAATTTGTCGTAATCGACCTATCAACCTGTGCATTTATTCTATTAGCAATTTTGGATTCCCCTGTCAGCACTCTAAATTTTTATTAGTCTAAAACCTTGTAAAAAATTCCCTATTTCATGTGAAAGATCAGTGTACACATCCTTGGAAATAAAAAAGAATTTGTGTGAATCTCAAAACATATAAGATCATCCCTCTTTGACAATTTGACTATTGTTTACCATTGATAGTTTAAAAGTTCTGACTAGATTATCTTGATCCCATTATCTCAAATTCATCAATATCTATCAACAAATTTGTCTCACATAAGGCAAGATTCAGAATCAATAGCTTACATCACCAATCTCTGAGATCAAGAGAAGTCAAAATCTGTTCCTAGAATTACCCTTGTCAAACATAACTCAGACTCTCCTCGAGAGGTTATCCTTTTTTGTTTGCTTTATATCACTCATTTGAATGTTCAAAACATGAATAACACCATGTCTCTCACACCCTATGGAGGACCTTATACTAGGTTGAAGGATAGAACCCAACCTGATGAATCCTATGTTAACCAATTTCCCCCGTGGGAAAAAGAGTGAGAGGATGACCCATTCAGAAATACTGACCTTTCTCTTTACATTGAGAATATGCATCATATTCCTCATGGTCCCTATAGACCAACCATGTTTCAAGATGTCACAAAGGAAGAGATCAAAGACATAGAGCAAGATGCCTATTCTGCACAAGTAGTTGATACTGTTGTGGAAAGAAACCCTGAAAGATTTCTAGCCATTTTGATTAAAAAGGGAGTCAAACTCCCCGCCAAATTCAATGTGTCAAAAATATGGCCTGAGAACCCTCTAGTAGGACAAAGCACAACTTGAAACTCTCATTCAGATCATGTGATATCTCAAATTTTGTCTCTTCCATTATCAACGACAAGGACATCAGCGCAAACCGTGTCAAACCAAAGTAGCTCTGCCAATCAAGCTAGTACATCATCCTCCTAGAGCATGATGGGAGCCTAAATGAGTGCACCACTAGTCACCAGTATATCTCAAGCATTGACCTCATGGAACTTTACATCAAGCACTCATGCTATGTCATCAAATCCATAAATGAGCAATAACCCATTTGTGACTACTCAGAAACTGCATTCTATCCCTGCTAGCTTTGGACTCAATACTTCATTCCCACATGAATCAATCTCTGTGGGTATGACATTAAATCAACATCCACCAAAGGCTATACCTTTATTTCAACAGGGATCCCACCAACAACAATAATAATCTTGGACCAACCAAATTCCCCAGTATCAGAATCATACACTAGGAAATCAATACCAAGTCCTAAGGACTAGATCATATCTCCCAATGCAAGGAACACATAGGCAAAGCCTTATACCTACCACAACATAGAGATTCAATGCTAGGAATATTCCTCAATCTCCAATAGACATTTTGATACAAAAGTACAAAGTCTACAAACACAAATGATTTACATGCAATATCAAGGGCAAACCAAGTTTTACACAATAGAGGACTTGTACCCATACCCATTTGATCACTCATTGCACATGTCTCCATTTCTCACTCACTTCTCGATGCCCAATTTTGACAAATACAAAGGCATTAACAACCCTATAGATCATATCAGAGAGTTCTTTGCTAGCTATTTTGAGCTTTCACATGATGAAACTTACCTAATGCAACTATTTGCATAGAGTCTAGTCAGACCAACAATGGAATGGTTCTCACACCTACCCCATGAAATTTAGTCTTGGGGAGAATTGGCTGAAAAGATTATTGCTCACTTCCATCATATTATGAAACACAAGGTCAGTATCAAGGACCTCTGTGACATTAAGAAAAAATATGGTGAGTCCTTTTTTAAATTCTTACAAAGGTGGAGGAAAACTGCAAACAAAATAATGTATGATGTGCCCGAACAAGACCTCATAGTCATGTTCATTGACAATCTGATCCCAAATATGTCAGTTATAATAGAATTGCAACTCACTCCAAATTTTAAGTAGCTCATTGAACGTGGAGTTTGATGCAAACAAAACTTGGTTAAGAGAGGAATCCTTGCAGACCCTACCCAAACAAACACCAACAAGAATGCAATGGATAAATCCAAATGGTGGAATAAGAATAAAAATTTCACCAATGTTGGTGTCATTGACATCAAAATAGTCAACTATGCTCAACCCAAGGTTTTTCTACAAGGAGAACCCATGACAAATCAAAAACCCATGGTGCACACTCAGAAGTCAAATATTCAAAATCAAACACCCACTGTTCAAGTAGTAGCTGTGTCCAACAACCAACCCAATGCGCAACACCCACAAAGGTTTTTGTTTCCTAAATGCGACTACACACCATTATGAGAGTTGATAGAGTCAGGTTTGAAAAAGTTGATTCAAACCAATAATATCACTCTACCCGAAATTAGAGAATACGAACATGGTGTTGTGAAACCCAAGTGGTGGAATGATAATGACTTTTGTGAATATCATCAGGTAAAAGGATACAAGATACCCAACTGCTACTGATTGAAAAATTCCATACAAGATCTAATCGACCAAGGGATTATCGATGTCACAAATACCCAATCCAAGAGTACAATCGATCACACAATCTTCAATGATACATTCCATGATCATAACAAAGGGAAAGCTTCTGTATCTGGTGGATAGTCTAAACAAATTACATCACTTCCAACAACCATGCTACCTTTATAGAACATTATGTGCCACCACACAAGCCTCTACATAATGATCCTTTACATCTGCTTATCCAAGTTCACAAACACACAATTCAAAGAGTCCTCATTGATGGTGGGGCTGGGTTAAACATATGTACTCTGAAAGTGATAAAAACCTTGGGTTATTCCGAATCTAGAATTGATGTCACCAAGAGGATAAATATCAGGGCATATGACAAGGATGAAAGATCATCAAAAGGTATCCTCATACTACCAGTCAGGATAGGCCCAGTCATAAAGAATACCCCATTTCAAATCCTAGACCTTGATTTAGGATATAACATGTTACTTGGAAGGCCATGGATACATGAAATGCAAGCTGTCTCTCCAACTTATCACCAGTGCATCAAGTTCCCATACCAAGGGGCAAAGATAATCATTGAAGGAGATCCAAACCCATTCCAATACTACAACACCATAAGAAGCAGTACAGATAGTCAAGTGCCTTCAAATCAAGAAGCAAGCATTCCTTCCACCTCTGATTCTATTCCCAAAGACATACCATGAAAGGTGGGGAAGATATCAATCAAGGAAAATGGGTGTGGTGAGTATAGCTATAAGGAAGATTTTACCATCACTAACATGCCTCAAAATCCTAGATCATATGGCATGCCCCGACCGATGGAAACACATGAAACTCTGGAACTATTTTTATTCAAATGTCTGCCAACCACATTTTTTCAAATGGGGGGACATAGCTAAAGAAAACCCTTTAAAACTAGACATCAACACTTGGTTGTATAAATACTCTCAAGACACACCTCAAGCATAGATACCTCTATTACAATATGGGGCTGGTTTCACTATGCTGCATAAATTTGGATACAATGGTAAAACTGGTCTGAGAGAAAGACAACAAGGCTCAATGGAACTGTCTTTACCACCAACCCAAAGAAACAAAAGAGGGTTAGATTATGGATAAAATAGAACTAGTACTATCATCTGAAATATATCCATAGATCAGGAACAAATTGAATAATTAAACTGACGCAAAATCTGGAACATGTCCTAATCAACAGTATACTCCAATGCTTATTGCTATCAGAAATAGAACCCTCTTATTCTGAGTTGAAACTTAATGAAACTATCCAGGAAGATGGGGAAAGTGAGACATCTAACGAGTGTTCTAGCATGACCAATATTCATGAGTGTGAGTGGTTATCCCTCCATAATTATGAGTTACCGATTCTAGACTATTCCCCTTGGTCTGCTAGTACTATAAACCTTGAAGACATGTTTGACCAAATGACCATAAAAGACCAACCATGTATCGATAAACATATTGATGTCAATTCCTTAAGTGGTGCATCCACATCCCATTCCTAGTTTTTCAGAACTATCACCATAGTAATGTTCACATAGATCTTTTTGAGAATGATGAAGCCATTGTAGACTTCATGGGACTTCGAGAAGGCATACCATTGGGAGACCACAAAGCATGCTTCTCTACTGACCTAGACAGATTTCCATACTCTAGGGAGGAGGCTCCTCTTTCTAGTTGCAAAATCAAAATCAAAAGAAACAAATAACAGTTAGTAAGTGAAAACTGCAAGGCACTTTTTGACCATGAAAAAGAGAAAAAATAAAGGATGTATCTTCTAGTGAAAAACTCTCTGAGGTGCCAGAGGATGGAAAGATGTAACTCCTCCCCTTAATAGAAGAATTGTCAATGTTACTAGAAGAAGAAACAAATGAAGTCAATATAGGGGATAAAAAGGACCCTAAACATATCTATTTGGATAAATCTCTTACTGTAGAGGAAAGAGAACAATTCATTAGTTTCTTCAAGGAAAGACAAATCAATTTCACATGGTCTTACAGAGACATGCTAGGTTTTGATCCAGAGCTAGTGCTACATCATATACCATTGTTACCAAATGAAAAACCTGTTAAAGAGAGATTGAGAAAGATGCATCCGCACATCACTTTACTTGTCAAAGAGGAATTGAAGAAACTCTTAGATGCAAGATTCATAAGATAGATTCCATATACAGATTGGATATCTAATCTAGTGCCAACAACAAAACACAATAGTTAGATCTGTATATGCACACATTTAAGAGATTTGAACAAAGCTTGTCCTAAGGATGACTTTCCTCTACCAAACATTGACATGATAGTTGACCTAACAACATGGCACAAAATGTTATCACTCATGGATGACTTCTCTGGATGTAACTAAATTAGGATTGCACCAGAGGACCAACACAAGACAACATTCAGCTGTGCCTTGGGCACTTAATGCTAGAATGTAATGCCATTTGGTCTAAAAATATAGGTGCAACTTATCAAAGGGCAATGACCATGATCTTTCATGATCTAATTCATAAAATAATGGAAGACTATGTTGATGACATACTAGCCAAATCAATGCCGAGGGAAACTTATCTATAAGGTTTGGGCATGATTTATGATCGAATGCAGGAGTACATGGTCATAGTCAATCCAAAGAAGTGTGCATTTAGAGTTAGTGTTGGAAATCTCCTTGGATTCATTGTATCACATAGAGGGATCAAAGTGAACCCCGAAAAGGTCAAGGCCATCCTTAACATGCCACCACCAACCAATCTAAGGCAACTACAAGGTCTACAAGGAAGACTTCAATCCATCAAATGATTCATCACCCAACTAGTAGACAAGTGTCACCCATTCCATAACCTACTACATAAAGATGTGATCTTTGTACAGACAGAACAATGTGAGAAAGCATTTCAAACCTTCAAGGATTATCTATTGAAGTCTCCTATATTGGTGCCACCCATTCAAGATAGGCCACTCCTCTTATATAGCTTACCAACAGAGTCAGCACTACGTGTTCTCTTGGCAAAACATGATGACCAGGGCAAGGAAAGAGTCATTTACTACCTCATCAGAACATTGGTGGGCTATGAAATAAATTATTCAATACTTGAAAAGTCATGTCTCGCAGTTGTCTTTGCTTCCCAAAAGTTATGACATTACATGTTGAGTCATCAAATAGGAATCATAGCACACATAGATCCATTGAAGTACTTGTTGAGTAAAGCAACACTAACAGGTTGGCTTGCCAAATGGGTCATGATATTAAGTGAATTTGACATAGAGTACATGGATCATAAGGATATCAAAGGACATGTAATTGCAGATCAACTAGTAGAGGCACTGATACAAGATCATCAGCCTATACTATCTGACTTTCTAGACGAATTTATTCTCATAGTACAATCGATAATAGAGTTTTGGAAACTGTTCTTTGATGGGTCATATACAAACCATGGTGTAGGAGCAGGGATAGTACTCATTACTCCAAATAATAATACAATTCATAAGTCTTTCTGACTCAAATTTCCATGCTTGGAAAACATAGCAGAGTATGAAGCTATAGTCATCATATTGAAGACAACTATACAATGGAGGATAAAGAACCTAAAAGTCTATGGTGATTCCCAATTGGTCATCAACTAAGTAAACAACAACTACATGACTAAAGATGAGAAAATGATCCCATATAAAGAGTTGATGGACAAGATGGAGACTTCTTTTCATTTCATTATATTCGAGCAAGTTTCAAGAGTTCAAAACAAAGCAATGGATGCGATGACTACTGTAGCATCCTTGATCGACATGTCGGACAATGAGACCATATTCCAATTTTTGGTAGAACAATTAATGATACCAGCATATCAAGCTCCAATCACAGAGTCAACATGCATCCTTGTTGGTCCTGAGTCCCCATGGTACCATGATGTATATAATTACCTCCAAAATAGTATCCTACCACCCAACCTGTCTAGGAACCGAAAGAAGTCCCTCATCCACCAAGATTCTAGGTACACCCTTCTCGCTAGTACTCTATGTAATGACCTAAAAGTGGTCACCTAAACCCTAGACCCCCAATCTTAGTCTCATATCAAGAAACCCTAATCTTGATAATTCTAAGTCCTAAACCAAACAAGCAATTCATCAATTTCAAGCTAATCTGACCTGAATCCTAGGTCCTAATTAATCATCATACTTAATTAATTAATTAATTCCTAAAAATACACTATATTGGAAAATAAACCTTAAGTTAATTATTTAATTAATATTCTAATATATGACTTAAATAAAATTACTAAATTGTCATTTAAATAAAAAAGGGAATTAAATTAATTAATAAAAACAAAACGTGTATTTAAAATCAATTAAGTCTTTAAAAATGCATATGATGTCATCAATTTTAGTTAATTGATTATTAAATTGGAAACAAATCTGTTTTATTTGGTTAAATTAATCTTATCTATTTCTCATTTTGGAAACAAATCTATTTTATTCAGTTAACTTAATCTTATCTATTTATCATTTTGGAGACAAAGTTGTTAACTGAAAATCAATTTGGAAGTTTCCAAAAAGATTGAATCTTTCAACCAATCAAATTGCTTGCACATGGATTGTGCTTCCTCAAATCAGATCTGAGCCACTCATTTCCTCTAATCTCGACCGTTAATTTGGGAGATATCTTCTATAAAAGAGAGCTTCATTTCCTTCACAAAGGATCCCAGTTTTAGCTATCGTTATTATACCATTTTTAGCATTCAAGCATTTTGCATTCTTAGTTTCAATTACTTAGATTTATTAACTATTTTTTTTAGTTGCATGCAAATTTCATAATCTAGAGCATTTTCAATTTGGGCTTTGAAAAGAATAAAAAAATTTCAATTTGGTGTTATAAAATCGATCTAATTAGCTTTGGAATCAATCTTGCATTTGCATATCATATAGATTAATCATTTCATTTAGCTTTCAAATCCTTCATTTAAGATTTGGTATAGTCACTATTTCTTGCAATGACCTGAGAGCAAGATTCAAACTCTTGCCTACTAGAAGGCAATGAGCTGATGTCAGTTAGCCTAGATCATTTTAGTATTATGATTTTGTCATTTTCTAATAAGATAACCCCGTAAAGACTCATTGAAGTGTGTGTGTTTTGTAGCTGCAGGTATCTGACACAATTTCACATGCACATTTCTGGAGCCCACTGTGGGGCTTACCCACATCTCCTTTTGAGCCAAATCTGAATCCACCATTGTGTCTGGATCACCATTTCAGTTTGAAACAACTATAATCTTGCTTATACCTACCAAAATTCAAATCTATGGCAATTTTTTTTGCCCAAGTAGGCCGTACGACATTCTACATAGAAATCGAGGCAAATTTTGGATTTTTTCTTGCACGCATATGAAGGGAAACAATTTCCCAAAAAAATTTGATTGGGGTTCAACCTCAATATTCTCTGAATTTTATCTGCTGCTCTACTTGCATAATCCCAAGTTTGCATTTTACCCAAGCACCTAGTGTAATACCCCTACCTCCAAGGTCAAATCCCAAATCCCGGGCCACTGCCTTACTTCAATATGAGGTGTGCTTGTTTGGGTATATAAACTTCCTACACTACTACCACCCCATGCATGTGTAATTAAATTCCACACCCCTACCTCTCTGCAAAATCTAACTCCCACCCTCGTGTTGCTTCCCACTTACCCATCCACTAACCCACCGTCCCTCACCACTCATGCAGTCTCCCAGCATCGCGCAGCCCCTCCATCACCCTGTGCTACGCTGGGCTCCTTCTTCCCACCTCCCTTCCCTCTACATATCCCCTCTGCACTACACCTCCCATATTTTCTTCCTCTCAACCTCCACTTCCTCCACAGCTCCTCTGCCTCTGCACAATCTAGCATCCGCTTCAACATCCCTTCCTCCATCCTCCCACCTGCACTCTCCTTTGCTTCTTCCACCTTCCCGCCACCTGCGCCATCCACTCCATCCACAGTGCCTCATGCCACATCAACCCTCAAAATGGGCCACCTCTGACCAATCACAAACTACCACGTGGCCCACTTCCACCTAGACTCACCAAATTAGCAGAGGGCCACTTTTTTTTTCTTTGCCACACAAGAGAATACAATATGTTAAATTTGACGACCGTCAAGATGTCATTTTGCACTGCACTCTCTTTCTACGATGACCACTAGACCATCAGACTTAACCCAGTGATTTGCTGACATTAGCAGGGGTTGAAATTTCTTTGCCCTCACCATTGGAATTTTTTATTTTGCAGCCTATCTTTAGAGGGCCATAACTTGCTCAGTTTAGGTCCAAGTTGAGTACAATTTTTTTTAATTTGGGGTAGAATTTTCTGACAATTTCTAGGTTGGGGTTATTTTCTAGTTTTGAGTCACAAATTTATCAGAAATTGCAATTTTTCATCACTGTACCTGCCTAATCCTTTATTTTGCAACTTTTGAAGCCTCGTACGGGCTCATATGGTAACAGTTTTAGTGCAATTTTTTTTGAAAGTGCATGATTTTTCATCTACTTTCTAAATATGCAATCAATTTTCTAATTTTTAGATTTTTCTAATGCTGACCAATCTTTGGCTTTTTTGTTCTTGATGCTTATCTTTTGATCATAGCCTAACAATGGTTTGTAGGACGTTGTAAATGAAGAACAAATCATAAAATACTAATGAGTTTGATGTAGGACGCTTGTCAAATACTTTGTGTGTCTTCCAAAGCTATCATGTCTACATTTTGTAGTTAAATAACACTTCAAATTTGGTGCTTAAAAAGAATCACTTTGCTTATGTGTTTGAAGTGTTCTCTAGATTTGTAATCCCAAAGAATTGCATGAACATATCCTCTCCCCTCGCCTTTGCAGATCTTGGGTGAAAGAGAAATTCTTGCAAATATTTTAGCGTGGCTACCTCCCGAGAGCTTTAATAGAGCTAATGAGAGAGATTGCCCAACCGATGATAGGTTAAGTCCAAGCCCTTCCAAACTGATATATAAAAAATGTCATTGTGATTAATATTAGAGTGAACAAGTGTTGATTTTTCTATGCTGATAGAAGATCTCCCTTAGTACTCTTGTGGTGCGTAAAAACCTACAGAATGTAACTTTAGTAGGCTGGGAGGCCTCCTTAATGGGGCTAATCTGCCACATGTATAGCTACCTGAACGAATGCCCTGACTAAAAAATTTGTTCTAGTGACCAAAAAAACCTCTATCTACTAGAGCGAAAGGTCCAAGACTGACTAAGACGTCCCACATTTTCATGACTCTTAGTAGAGACAACGGTCCCTTGGGAAGTGATTACCCTTGGGATTCGAAGGTTGGTGTGCCTGAGAAGTGAGTGCACTATAAGGAGTAGCCCATGCCTCCAAGCTTGTAAGTTGTCCGCTATGAGTAGGCATGGCTAAACTTTGGTTTAAGTGAGAATTCAACAAATATTGCCCTAGCTTACCTAGGTTGTGGTGCGTCTATTCTTTTTACAACAACCTTTCTTCATGATGTGTCTTGCATGAGTGAAACATCAAAACAATCAACGCAAACAATAAAAACAAACATCAAAATGATCAAAAATCCAATATTTGCACTCTTAGGTGTTAAAATGTCAAACTCTTATCTGAGTTTCTACATCTACTATCAAACTTTGAGCATTAGTCGAATTGCTGTCCAAATTGGTATTTTTTCGTGATAGTTCTATCCAAATTTTCACAAAATCTGTGTTCTCACAACATAACTACTAGTTTTCCTTGACTGCAATCTGTTGATAGTCTGACTCACTTGCTATTTTGAAATCTGACTTTGTTGTTTTGAAATCATCTTTTTCCACACTATCCTTATCCTGAGTTGCAAGAGAAGGTTTGTCAACCTTGACTCAAGATCAGAGTCATTGTTATCTTTCTCTTAGTTGGACATTATCTCCTTCATCCTTTGGTCTTGGACTTAGTTAGTACTTTAGATATCACTTCAATACCTGTTAGGCAATCAATCGATTCATCATACCTTCTCTTCAATCTTCTAAGCAAGCACATCAAGACAATCTTACAATGTCTAAAAGCAAATGGGCTAAACCTTATGGTCCTAATAACAAGAAAGAAGAGATTCTAATGGTAGCTTTATCACAACAAATTCAAACTTTGAAATCTGAACTCTAGGAATTAAAGGGGGAAAAGGATACACCATCCAACAAATCCTCATTAAGATCAACCTATCCTTTTTTATTTGATCACGATTCTCACATCTCTCCCTTTCCTTCCAACATGGAAAAATATTGTGTATGGAAATGCTATCTTTGATCAAGAGAGTGGCTCTAAAGCCCTAAAAGCTACTGAAAACACCACAAAGTCTTCCTCCAAAGGGATTAGTAATCTCATGAAAGAAAAACCTTGGGTTAAATGCAAGAGGGGCTTCACTCCTTTGGGACAATCTTATGAATCAACATTGGAATAACTTCTTGAGCATGATCTCGTCACATTACCTCAAGTCACATCATGTGGATTGGAATTTTTGAGTACCTATTATGCATATCATCGACACAATGAGCATAAAACTTCAGCTTGCATGGAGTTAAAATACAAAATCCAAGATCTTCTTGATGACGGTATAATTAAACCAGACAATCCTAATGATTTATCTAAAGAAGAACATGGTTCATCTAATCTCAAGCATGATCAATATCAAGAGTCCATGTCTAGAAATGGTTAGCATATCACATCTACTTCTTCCACCATTCCTCTATCTCCTAAAGCTTCAAAACATGGACACCATCTCTATCAAAGAATGAGTGTAATGACGACTATGTCTACCCTCAAGGACTACCTCTAAAAGAGATCCAAACTAATTAGAATATGACTGCAAGTCTTTCTCAGGATGCAAAGATCTTAGGCCCAAAGATTCCATGTGCTTCAATGATTATCATGCCTACTCAAAATGATACTCCATCAACATGTCAAGAATCCCTCATGCAGATCAAAATTCATACCTCATCCTTAGAAGTGGCTCCATGTCAAGAGGACAATCCAAAGTATGAAGAAATAAATATCAGTTTTGCTCAAGATCAAGACACCATCCATCCTTATCCAAGAGTTGACTAAAGTTACATTTATCAGGAGTCCCATGATAATTTTATCATCCCCTTCTATTTCTTCATAGAAGACACTCTTACACCTCCTATATATTATCCATCTCCCAAGAAAGATCAAGATATCCTTTCCACCATATCTAAGGAACCTATTGAAAATCAATAGAAAAGTACCCTTTCTACACCATCTAATAATCCTTGTTAAGATCAGAGCATCCCATCATCCCCTTGTCATATTCTTCCATATCCAAAAACCAACATTCCTCAAAATCCCTTGCAGAATAATAAATCCCCTCAAGCTTCATCTGCTCCTATCCAAATTGTTCCTATCAAAGCTACTCATGCACCTATTGATATAAAGATAAATCTTAAAGATGAGAGTCTCGACAATGCAGGTCACTCTAAAGATTTTGATATCCCTTCCACACCTTATCTCCCTCCATTCAAACATAAACATGTGCCTTCACTATCCTCCAATTTCATTCTTGGTCCCTATATCCCAAAGCTGAAACCGTCAAACCTTCCATCTATATTGGGTCCTTATATCCCTCCATCCACCATGTCTCTCACTCCCAGCTTGTCATACACTTGCCCTATCCCCTATCAAAATCAACAAAGACATGCATCCTTGAAATATCCCTATCAACCCATCCATATGAACCATCCATATCGACCCTATTCATCCACAGTTCCCAAGTCTTTTGGAAGTAATTTGGATGTACAATGAAAAAATTAGAAATACAAGTATCCACTTTCATATGAAGATCACTATGTCCAATCTAATCGACATGTGACTATAAATAAAAATAAAATATTGAAGAGACCGCAAAGGTCCTTTGAGCAAAGAATAATATCAAAGAAAACATGGGTTCCTAAATCCATCATGGAAGAATTGCGTTCTAAATCTAAGGAAAGAATAAAATCAAAGAAAATATGGGTTCCTAAATCCATCATGGAAGAATTGTGTTATAAATCATCCAAAAGAAAAGGAAAATCAAAAGGTATGTGGATTCCCAAGTCCCTTCTAAAGGACTTGGATACTAAAATAAAATCAAAAGTTATGTGGATCCCAAGTCTCTCTTAAAATACTTGAACAAAAAGGAAAAGTCAGAGTTGGCATTGAAGCTTCCAAAGTTTTCCACTTCATCTCCATCTAAACATATCCCATCTTCTAACTCTATTTTGGGTCCTCATGTCCCAAAATCCATTACCTTCAATACTTCACCCCCTTCTCCATCTATCTTGGGTCCTCGCTTACCAAGATCCATATCAGCTCATACATCAAAGCCTCAAGCTATTCCATCCATTTTTCCTCCATCTGGCCACTACACTTTAAGGTGTGTGTCAATGTTGATCTTATCACCAATTCCATCTACCATAACACAAACCTTTCAATACCCTATCCAATATCCACCACCTACCTCCTACCCATCCATCTCACATCCTTCCATTCCTCTTATCCATTCCATCACATAAATCCTTAGCTACCATCTCCCTTATCCTTGATATCATTCTTCTCTACCATCACCCTATCAACATCTTTGAGAATACTTTTAGAGGCCTTGGCCCATCATAGAATATCTTTCAAAGGAGCACTATCTAAAGAGAAATAAGCTAAAGTTCCTCCATAAAATGAAAAGTACAAAAAAAAAGAAAAAAGAGAAAAATAAAAAAAAGAAAAAAATGGAAAAATACAAAAAAATTGAAAAGAAAAAAAATGCCTTGGTGAAAACCTGGTAAATAGGCACCATGGTAGAAAAAATAACATCTCTTCCAAGTAGGTGAACACCTGGTAAACATGCACCTCTTGTAATCAACGCTCCATCTATCATTACTCAGTCTTGGCAATCCTTTGCTTTAGTTTGTACATATCTTTCAGTCACTTTCATGACACTTTGGTTCTTCTGAGAACCCTCTTGGCTTGGAACCAATCTAAAGTAATAGTCTAGGGGGAAATCAAATCGGCTTTTTCCTTGCAACATGAGTCAAGTCAGCCATCGCAATATAAGTTGTTACTTAGGGGCATGGGTCCCCAATCATATCACATATTTGGATTACACCAGAGTCAGTAATCTTGTCATTTTTGAAGGACAATTCGCTACTGAAACAACAAGTGTTTCTCAACACCCTAATCAAAAGTGTTTCTTAACACTATTTTTGAACGTATCTGTGTTTCTTAACACACATTAGATACCACAAATGTAAACAATTTATCGATAGCAATCAAACACATTGCACTCACAAGAACGACGGTGTTTCTCAACACCTCATACATATACACATCTGAAAACTTTGAAACATGTTGAGATATGATTGAATTTCTCTTTGTATGTTGTCTATTCTCATTGATTTTCATCAATATTTTATTTGTCTATTGCTTGTTGGTGCGGTCCCAATGATCCAACAACGTCAAATAAATAGGGTGTATGTGATAAGAGCTCTTGCATTAAGGTGGAAAAGCCTCACATCCCTTGATCTTGTTTATTTGTAGGCCAAGGTGAGGTCAGAACTATCTCCTTGACTATTCTTGCTTTGTTTGTTTTTGCAAGATCGCATTCATGGTCATCTTGGCTTCGAATGCCTCAATACTGGTATACTCTTGCAACATCAACTAGAAACAACATTCAGGTAATCTTGACTTTTGTGCCCTGATGCTTATGTTAGTTTCTCATATCTTATCCAATGAAATTCATATTCATATTCTTATGGTCGCAGTGGCACCAGTAAGGATTGTATCAACTTTGATGTTCCAAAAATGCTCGATGATGAAAATTTTCAATGCTAAAGGTTCAGTGACTACACCCTAGGTTGCATTCATGTTAGGCTTGCATCTACATCTACATGGTGTTGAAATCTATATAATATCAATATCTCTCTCTCCAATGTGAAGGATCTGAGGTTCTTATCTATCAATCTTCATTTTGTCAAGTGGTCAGTTTTGTGTGAACATGACACCCCTTGCTAATTTGAATGTCTTGATTCCATTTTCAGGATCAAAATCAAAATCAGAGGTTTGACTTTTTAGTCAACTACAGCTGACTGCTTTCACAATCTATCTTATGGACTCCAACCAATGGAAATCTCTCATACTTTTCTTCCAATCAATCCATGTATCACACTTTTGGTCAATCTTGGTCACCAAGACCTCCCATCAAGTACATCTTTTGTCCTAACCACTTGGGACCTATTTCTCTTTATATTAGCTTCTTCTTGCATCATGTTATCAATCAAATTGATTATCATCACTGGGGCACCTAGCCATATTTTGATTTTTCTCCCGAGGGGGTAGGATCAGGACATCAACATTCCAATGATCATATCCTCAATCAAAACCCCAATCGCTTGGGGCATCTTAGCTTCATCACATCAAATCAAGTTGAGATCATCTTATAATCAAAGGCAACCTAATCAATGGACTTATACAGTGATGAATACACTTGAAACCATACAAGATCAGTCTTATACGAGCTATTCATTATTGAAACTAGATACATTGATCAAATTGGCTTCATTACTTCAAATCAAGTCAATTTTCTTGCTAATCAAATATCTTAACGGTAATCAGTTTCATTGCTTCAAATCAAACTGGTTATTCGTTCAAACCAATCAAAAGGTTTAAGAGTTCTTGATAGATTTCTAGTTTCATCACTTCAAATCAAACTGAGCATTCTATTTTATATCTTTTGATCGATCTTCGTCCAATCAAGCTCAAAGTTGGTCTTCTTCAAAAGTATGGTTTCATCACTTCAAATCAAACTGTTCTAGGTCTTCTCGCTAACAGGTCTTTGAATCAATGCACTGATCACACATCAATTCAATGAGGGGCAAATGTAATGACCTAAAAGTGGTCACCTAGATGCCTAATCTCAATCTCATATCAAGAAACCCTAATCTTCATAATTCTAAGTCCTAAACCAAACAAGCAATTCATCAATTTCAAGCTAATCTGACATGAATCCTAGGTCCTAATTAATCATCATACTTGATTAATTAATTAATTCCTAAAAATACAATATATTGGAAAATAAACCTTAAGTTAATTATTTAATTAATATTCTAATATATTAATTAAATAAAATTACTAAGTTGTCAATTAAATAAAAAAGAGAATTAAATTAATTAATAAAAACAAAATGTGCATTTAAAATCAATTAAATCTTTAAAAATGCATAATCAATTTCAGTTAATTGATTATTAAATTGGAAACAAATATGTATTATTCAGTTAACTTAATCCTATCTATTTCTCATTTTGGAAACAAATCTATTATATTTAGTTAACTTAATCTTATCTATTTATTATTTTGGAGACAAAGTTGTTAATTGAAAGTCAATTTGGAAATTTCCAAAAGAGTGAATCTTTCAACCAATCAAATTTCTTGCACATGGATTGTGCTTCCTCAAATTGAATCTGAGCCACTCATTTCCTCTAATATCAATCATCGATTTGGGAGAGATTTTCTATAAAAGAGAGCTTCATTTCCTTCACAAATGATCCCAGTTTTAGCTATCGTTATTATACTATTTTTAGCATTCAATCATTCAAGCATTTTTCATTCTTAGTTTCAATTACTTAGATTTATTAACTATTTTTTTAAGTCGCATGCAAAATTCATAATCTAGAGCACTTTCAATTTGGGATTTGAAAAGAACAAAAAAATTTCAATTTGGTATTATAAAATTGATCTAATTAGCTTTGGAATCAGTCTTGCATTTTCATATCATATAGATTAATCATTTTATTTAGCTTTCAAATCCTTCATTTAGGATCTGGTGTAGTCATTGCTTCTTGCAATAACCTGAGAGCAAGATTCAAACTCCTTCCTACTAGAAGGCATTGAGACAATGTCGATTAGCCTAGATTGTTTTAGTATTATGACTTTGTCATTTTCCAATAAGATAACCTTGTAAAGACTCATTGAAGTATGTGTGTTTTGCAGTTGTAGGTATCTGACACAATTTCACATGCACACTCTATATAGAATAAGTGTAGATGGAACACTTTTATGATGTCTCACTTCCACGGAATCCTAGAGAGCCTTGTACGAGGTACATGAGGGAATTTGTGGGATCCACAAAGGTGGAAATAGTTTGGCAAAGAAGATCATTAGAATGGGATGCTACTATCCCATAGTAGAGATAGATGCTAACAAATATGTGTAAAGGTGTCGACAATGTCAGATTCATGGAGATCTTATCCATGCACCGACTCAAGAGCTCAACCCCATGACTTCACCATGGCCATTTTCTAAATGGGGATTTGACTTAGTGGGTAAGATTACACCAACATCTTCTAATGGTCACAAGTACATCATTGAAGTAATGAATTACTTTACCAAATGGCTAGAAGCAATTCCTCTCACATACATCACTGGTAAGAAAATCTCCATGTTCATACTAAACAACATCATCTGTCGATATGGAATCCCTCAAACCATACTCACAGATCATGATACACCTTTTCAAAATCAAGATGTTGAAGATCTCTATGATAATTTCCATATAAAGCACATTTCTCTTTGTTCTACTATCCCCAATGGAATGGAAAAGTGGAAGCCACTAACAAAACCATCATGAAGATCTTAAAGAAAATGATCAATGAATTGGGGTGAGACTGACATTTACAGCTAAGTCCCACATTATGGGCATACAAAACTAGTGTGAGAACCCCTACATGAGAAAATCCATTCTCACTAGTATATGGATTAGAGGCGGTCCTACCCCTTGAAGTTGAAATCCCCTCCCTTAGAATCTGATTGAAGAACACCATTTCAGATGAAGACTACAGAGTAGCAAGACTCAATGAACTAGAACTGTTGGATGAGAGAAGACGAAATGCACTCAATCACTTACAAGGCTATCATAATTTTTTTAGAAGAAACTGTCATAAGAAGGTCACACCACAAACCTTTTGAGGTAGGAGATCTCATCCTTATGGAGAATCAAAAGAGCCAAGTAGAAAGGGTTAAACTAGGAAAGTTAGAGCCTAATTGGTTAGGACCCTATGTCATCATAACATGATGCAATAGTGGGGTATATCAATTGTCAACTCAAGAAGGATATCAGATCCCTGGTCACATCAACAACATGCACCTTAAAAGGTTCTACGCCTAAGGTCTCAAGGTCAAGGGAACATATCAAATATCTAGAAAATACAAAAAAAATAAAAAATATAAAAGGTTACCTTGGTGAAAACCTGGCAAACATGCGCCTTGGTGACACCAAAAAAATTCAAAAAATTCAAAAAAGTAAAGAGAAACACATCGCTCTCTCAGTGAAAACCTAGAAAACAAGAACTATTAGGCAGGTACCTTGGTGAAAACCTGGTAAATAGGCGCCAAGTGTTCAAGTCCCACTTCACCATCAATGAGCTCCAAAAATTAAAGCTTGTGCTCCCCACATGCAAGATTAACTACCAAAGCTATTTTTAGAAGCGCAATCCCCTTTTGAGAATCACGCTTATCCATGGTTTGTACTGGTTCACCAGACTAGGGGGAAATTCTAAAAGTCCTAAAAAAATCCCTAAAAATATTATAAAGTCATCAACAAATCCTAAAAAAGAAAAATGTCCTAAAAAAACCAATCATCATAAAAAAAATCAAATATTACAAAATCTCAGAAATAAGTCATCTTTGTTATCAACAAGCGAATGACGATCAACAATCAATCAAATGTCAAAACTGTGAGCTTCACAAATCAAAAATGGACTCATATGACACAACTTTATCAATAATCCAATCTGTCAACATTCAAATCAATCAATCAATCATCAATCACACTATCAATTGTCTTATACAGTGATAGATATACTCAAAACCAGACAAACTAGTCTTATATGAGTCACCCATTCCTGAAACCAGACACAATCAAGCATCACAATCACGCAATCAAGGAACAATAAACTGTTGAATAGGTCAATCATGTCAGTTGGTTATCAGTTTATCTTTCACGATTATGTTCTTACGCTACTCAAGGATACCACTGAGTGAGGAGAGTAGCTAAGATGGATCATGATCTTGTTTTCTTTGATTGCTATTTGTTGAAAGTTTCAATTCAATTTTGGGGAAATGATGATTCAAGACAAATGTGGTAGGAGCTCTCACATATCTAGTAGCCATGCAATTCTACAATCTGAGCTAACCCCTAAAAAATAATTGAACAATCCTTTTCTGTTATCTGCTTTTTTTTATCAAGAAATCATAGCGATATCCAGATGGTCTATATATGGGTACATTTGGTTTTCTCTTTGGTAATTTTATTTTTCTTATTAGAAATCATAGTGGTATCCATATGGTCAATATTTGGGTGTATTTGGTTCTCCTTTATATCAGAGATCGTAGTGGTATTCATATGGTCATTATTTGGGTGCATTTGGTTCTCTTTCTTTTTATTCGAGATCATAGCGGTATTTAGATGGTCAATGTCTGGGTGCATTTGGTTCTCTTTCTATTCAGTTTCTCTACTTATGGTTATCATAGATCATAGTGCTATCTAGATAGTCAATATCTGGGTGCATTTGAGTCTCTTCCTTTTCATAATAAGGTGAAATGATGAATAAAATTGTAAAACATGATAGCAACATGGTTTCATCACTCTGTCTTTCATTCGATCCCTTCCTATAACAACTAATCTCTCATTGACTTTCTTCTAACTAACACATGCATTTACTCAGATATATTGTGCATTTTAGGTTTACATTCATTTATTGCATAAGAAAAATCCAAAACATATGTATATTAGATCATACAATCAATGCATCCATCATCAATAACATCATAACTAACATAGGAATACATTCATCATCATCATATAGCGATTCAACATTTTCAACAAATTAATGTTCATCTGACATTTTTTTTGCTTAATTTGTTGAGGGGGCATATGATACACCTGCTACCGCTGGGACAAACTAGGGCAAGATAAACAAAAAGATTCTTTGACACAATATGACAAGCCACAATGCATCAAAGAGGGGCAAATCTAGACACCCTAAAATGGACATACTTGCGACCTTACATTAAAACACTAATTTTCATCTATTAAATAATGTTTTTTTTAATAATTAATTAATCATATATTTCTTCTAAATCCATTCCCCAAATAATTTTAATCATATCCCCAAAATTAATTAAATAATTAAGTTTATTTAATTAATTAACCCTAATTAATTAATTCACTCTCCTAGAGTTTAAATTTAAATATTTAAACTTACTAATTAATTATTGTAATTAAATTAATTTAATTTCACTCAATAATTCAATTGTAAATTAAAAAAAATTCAATTATCACATGTTTGAATAATTTAATTACGAAATCAATTAAATTTTCAAATAAATTTTGTCTCAAGTTCAAAAAGGTAACTCATGATCAATTTCTTAGGTAACTAAAGCATTACCTCTTCTCTGCAAGTTGAAGAGGTGGAGCTTACTTGTTGCTTCTCAGTTACCTAAAACATTACCTCTTGTCTCCAAGTTTAAGAGGTGGATTTTATTGGTTGCTCCTTAGTTAAACTAAAACATCACCCCTTCTCTCCAAGTTGAAGATGTGGAGTTTATTGGTTGCTCCTCAGTTAACTAAAATATCACCTCTTCTCTCCTAGTTGAAGAGGTGGAGTTTATTGATTGCTTCTCCAATTCCTTTTGATCTTAATCATTCATTCTCTAATATCTGGGATCAATCTCAACCATTCAAATCATTTTCCATATTCTATATAATCAACCCTTCTCAACCATTTGAAGGATCCATGATTTCAAGATTTTGTGCACACTTACTCTGTAGGATTCTCGTATGAAGCATCAAAGATTTCTCGTGATCATAATCAATATCATTTTCTCAACACTACCAAGTCATAGACACTGCCAATACCAATACTGAGCACCACATACACAACATTTTAGAAGGATTAGAGAGAAGCAATAGAAGCCTCGAGCATTGTGGTTTGCATTCATTTGTTTTCCTCTATCTTTTCTTGTTATTTTATTGTTCATAGGTTCATTCTTAGTAGTTTGGTTGATTTACTCCATTGAAAATTGGTGCTAATAAACCTCATTTGAGTGTGCAAAACATAGCCTACACACATACCAAATCCTAAATCATTTAATCATGAGCATGAACCTCATCATTTTTTAATGGAAGGTGACGTAGTACATGTTTATGAAAACAAAAATGGAAAGGAAGAGATTTTTATAGATGTTGATTCAACCACATTCTTCAGTAATTTAAATTAGATATTGGGAAATCTTACAATGATATTCCATCATTGATTACAACTTCTAGAACATAAATTTAGCCTTCATTTGATTCTTAATGTAGGCAGAGAATTTATGGCTCAAAAGAGAGAATCTCATTGTGACTATTACAATGTGTATCGTCTTAAAATAGAAGCAATTCCATGTTAAGAGAATTTAGCCCTCCTTAGGGGATTTTTTTTACCTCTTCCCTATCATCATCCTATTTCTGCATCATCCCATGCTTTTGTGCTAGTTCAGGACCCTGATTGGGCCTCTCTAGGCACCTCCTACCCCACCTGGCATATTTTCTAGGACTTTTGACCCCCTGGGTCAAGGTCGACCTCAACCTTGGCCTAGGTCAGGGTCGACCTTGACCCTGAACTAGGTCAGGGTCAACCTCAACCCTGACCAGGGTCCCCCTTTCAAAATAGGAAGCTTGTCGGCTGCCGGGGGTCATAAAAAATTTAGTTTTCCCGCTTTCGGGTCGGCCGTTTCGGGTTTCAAAGAGTTGATTCCTAAATTATGTTTAATATAGGTCCTATCCTAGGGGTAAAGGATTTAATGGGAATTTAATCCTCCTATTTAGGCCTCCTTAGAAGATTGTTACCTAATTTCATATAAAAGGGAAGTTTTCTCTCTCATTTTCTATAACGATCATCAAGCGAATTAAGCCTTCTAAGTGCAAAAAGCTCTAATCAAGATTTTTTCAAGAAGAAAAAGGTTCAAGCATCCATTTAAAAGCTCTCAAGGTGTTAAAATATTCCTCTCAAGCATTCAAGTTCTCCATTGAAGATCAAGGATTCAAGTTTTCAAGCCTTTGAAGGAATTAGGTGCAAAAACTCAAGATTCATCATTCAAACCCTAGATCTAGTCATCATGGTGGTGTGATCTTCCTTCAAGATCCTTTGTGCATCCTCAAGAATCTTTCATCATCTCTTCAAAGTGGATTTCAAGCATACAATCATGGATTTTTATGGTTTCTAAAGTCCATTGCTTTCATACTTACATACTTGCATACATTTGAATTTCAATTGCATATCTATATCATAGCTTCGTTGTTAGATTCAATTCTACTACTTGTTAGCATTCTGTACTTTATTGATTTCAAGGTTAATTCCTAAATCTGGGTTTGACCAAGGCAAACCCCTCCCCCACAACAAAAAATCTCCTTTTTCTTGTAGGTACAGGTTCACAATAGTTGATTTGAGACCAGATCTGGATACCCTTTTCAGATTTCTTTCAGACAGCGTGAACAGATTTTTTGTTGGACCTGTGCAGGTCAGGGTCGACATTATTGGGTTAGGGTTGACATTTGTGGGTCAAGGTTGACCTTTTTCATAAGGCGACATCAGAATAGACAAACATTCCTGGGTTTTGTTCATCTCTGCATTCCGGTTCAGGATCAACTGTCAGTTTTTCCAGCAATAGTCTACAGACCTCAGAAAACAACATTCTTTGATTTGAAATATTTCAAGGTTAGTGTATTCCTCCCACCTCTTCAATTACTGTCATATATCATTTCTATACATATAATTAACATAATTTAAGGTATCTCTCTTGTTATTCTCCTTTCCAAATAGTTGATTCATTTGTGTATTAACCCTTCTTTTGGGTTGATCAACTTGGATCTCCCATTTGTGCA
>MU225020.1:997956-1021351 GCA_018584345.1 Thuja plicata | reverse complement strand
ATTAAACATATAAAAGAATATGATTTTATATCTTTCAACATTGAAAATATATTTTAATAGCCTAGATATATGATTTTAAATAAAAGAAGACAATTAGCTCCAAAAGAAAAATAAAGAAATATTTCTCACAAACATGCAATTGATACAAACAAGGGAAAGATCATTAGATTTAATATTAATCTTTTAAATAGAATTTTCAAGCATGAAATTAACTCTATTGTTTTTCTCTTCATCCATGCAGATCTAGATCTGAGATTTTGGAGAGGAACCTAGTAAGGGTGTATTTCTCTTTCCAAGGTAAGGGATTTAGTACAGATTTGAAGGTATTATCCATTTTAGCAACCATATCAAAATTTCTCGCAAAGGAAAACATCATTCACAGATCTGAAACCCTAATGAAAGTTTTGAAAACTAAATCATATCAAATGAAAACCCTAATGCCCATATTACAACCAAAGCATTTAAATGAAACCCTTAAGCCCAAAACATAGATATGACTTACAATCATGAAGGAAAAACCAAATAAATTCTCCAATAACCTATTCTTCAAAATTAAAGCAATATAAACACATAATATCAAACAAGGAAGATTCAAACACAGGATCTGAGCATTCCAGTTGCATAGAAGATAGGGATCTGGAAGCTAGAATTAACAAGATCAAGATCCTACCTTAGTAACTGATGAGAAGATCCAATTCAAAGCCAAAGCAATCAAGAATCCAAAATACTCCTAAGCTTTCAACAAATCTCCAATCACCTAAATTCTCCTTCCCCCTGATTGAACAACATCCAAAATGGCTTTCAATTCAGAGATATAGAAAACCAGGCAATTAGGTTTTCAAAAAGGAAACCCTAATGGAATATTAATTATCTAATTAAAAATGAAAAGAAATATTTTAATTTCAATTTCACTTAAAACAATACACAACTGAACTTTATAATATAAAACAGAGTCACAATTGAAAATGCATGAGAATATTTCAATTAAATAAATCAACTAATCATGCAACTTAAAGTAATACTTAATAATTCAACTTGCAAAATTAATTACAATTATTGAATTTAATATTTATTAAATCACAATTATTAAATTAAGACTTAATAATTAAATCAATTAATTAAATATAGGAAGTTAATTAATATTTAATTATTAAATAGCCATATATTTAATATATCAATATTTTAACCTTATCAAAGGTGCAACTATTAACATCAATATTTACCATAAATTAATCATTTAAACACACAAGCCAAAAACATCATAAATCCAACTGAAAACAATCTAAACAGAAAAACAACTAAAACACAAACACAAACACACACAGAAAAGTTCACGAATCTACATCACTTGACAGATTCAGATAGGATAGACACTCAAATTCTTTTCCATTTATAGGATAAAATAAGGGTTTAGGATAGGGATTTAAGCCTGAATATTATCTTCCCTCTCTTAACATTGAGATATTGTGATAGGGCACGCTCACTCCTGCTAATTTGGGAAGACGTTGGGCGATACCTGCAAACCTATCATCACAAAGATGAACATATGCATCCATATAATATAAAAGACAATGGTCAAGACCAGTTTATCATGTGGATCTCGCCGAAGCAAGTAACTACGGCTCTGTCCCATACCATACCAAACACACCAAATAGTAATGTAAAACATACAATCAATCCATGCGCATACAATATAATGTCAGTATTGTCAGTATATCCATAATCAAAATGACATCATAGCATAAACATAACCATCATGAAATAACCATAAATCACATGTAAACAGAAAATATAACACAACTAAGCAAAGGATCAATAATATAATGAAAAGTAATACATGAATATCTTCAAAACCAACTGAAATAACCAATGCATAGATGGAAAGGCCCAAAAGAGTTTGGAAACCACAACTCAAAAGCAAACTAAGGGGTGGGTACATCCTCCCCCCTAAAACTAGGATTATTCCTAGAAGTCTACAACAAATATAGAGATATGAATCTCTCAACAAAAAGAATCCTATTGAGTCACAAAAGACTCAACGTGCAGATCCCATAGGACCCTTCCCAGCTCTTCGATTCAAACACTGGGGATCATTCCCTACTACAGGAATGTAAAAACTAGCTTCTGGTCCTCTATTTGCAGCCTCACTCATAGTAGAATGATACATAGCTGGAGGGTGATTAAAGGCTTCATATGCTTTGTGATATCTACCAACATTCCCAACTGTAGGCTCAAAAGATACTGGCCTCTACCCTGACAATTGCGCTGCATGTAGGGGACAATTGACCGCAATGTGACCAAACTAACCACAGGGAAAACAACCCTGTCCACTGCCACCTCCTCTAGTTGAAGGTGCACTAGACTGCTGAAAATTACCCTTACTGACATCCTGATGCAAACTCTATGTAGGATGATCAGTCTGGTTGCGCTTGTTGCACTGAATATCACAAAAATTCCTAACCCGAGAAACACTACTCTGAGTAGGAGGAATGAATCTTCCTTGCTGCTAGGACTTCTTACTTTTTAGAAAGGTAGAAGGACCCCTAGAATTCCCAGCTCCCTGAGATTTATTACCCTTGTAACCAGAAGTAGGTCCACTAGACTAAACTCTCAACTGACCACCATGGCCCAAATCTAGGTTCATCTCCGCAAGAGTAGCTTTGATGACCAAAGCCCTGAGGGTAGTAGGCTCAAAGATCTTAACTCCCTCGATGATACGAGCACTAAGTGTTAGAATGAATTTAGAATAACTGAGAGGGGGGATGAATCAGTTATCCTCAGGTCCAGATGTGCCCATATAAAATTTTATACCACTTCAACAACTCAGATCTGCTCAACATCAATAAACAACAAAAGTGTGTAGTTTTATTGTACCAATGAAATAAGCTTACAGAAACTTAACAGTAAAACACAACATAAACATTCACACATTTTGACACCATGATTTAATGTGGAAACCCAATATGGGAAAAACCACCAGTAACATGCTACCAAAATTTCACTCTTCTGAAGTGAGCTCTGTTCGGAGCCAACCCTGTTAAAGGTTACAAAACACACTGCCAAATGTGACCTGGTTAAAGGATTTAATCACCATGTCAGGAGTGGCCTTGTTAGAGGACTTAGAAAATTCTAATATGAATGTCACCTTGTTCAAAGGATTTATACAATGACTATTAGGTCAACCTGGTTAAAGGATTTGAATTGATATAATGGTTAGAAAGTAATCAACATGTGTGATATGATACATACAACTTACTTTGCAAATCCAGATCCAATTTCAGCTCTAATGCTAATTCATTGAGTGGCCTCCATTTTCATCTCAAACTTCAGATCTGCTTGGAAATCCATCAAGCAATCTCTCTCTACTTCTCTGCTCAGACTTCTTTGCTAGGTTTTTCCAATCAGTCAATTAACCATGCAATACTCTTGCATACAACTTCTCCTTACACTTGGATACCATGACAATAACCTTTGTAGGTTATATTATACCTCGTCATCTAGGTCAGATAGATATTTTTCCACTTAATCAAGATCATAGGTCTTAGGTTAGGTCAGATCCAACGGATCCTTCCATCATTACATTTTATTTACTTCTCCATTAAAATCATTAATTAAACATTGAATCCATGTGCTAATAAAAATTTCCCATGCATTAAATGAGTGTGGACCAATCTTAATTAACAATACATATCCCAATAAAATCAACTATATCGGCCAGAGATCTCAAATCTCATTAATTACTAAAATATTGCTGCTCGACATTCTCTGTCTCCCTCGACATTTCACTGGCGCTCGGCATCATCTTTTCTTTTCTCGGCATCACCTTTTTCTTTGCTTGGCATCAACTTTTCTTTGCTTGGCATTGACCTTCCAATGAACTATCAGTGAAAGATAAACAACATATCACTTTGCCAAAGTGCCAAATGATCAAGTAGCCTGGTGTATACTCATAACTCAACCATTTCCTCAGTCTTCTTGTTATCCTATTCTTCAAATCTTCATCAATCAATAGATATGGTACTCAAACATATAGCAATAGTCTCACCAGTTAAGGTTTGACATCAATGACAAAACAACAATTGTCTACATTGTAGCAATCTTTCCAACAATCTCCCTCTTTGGCATTGATGACAACACTAAATTGTAAAACAATAATTTCCAACCAAAGTTACCATACGATCAAAAAAGTGCGTGTGTTCCTTGATATGAAAAAATATTCATTAATGTCTTTAGCTTCATTATGACTCCCTCTATGTCTATAATCACACTGATTTCTATTACTTGTTCAGCTCCCTCTTTCAGTAATATCTCCCTCATATCTGTTTTAGCAATAATTTGTTTTAGCAATAATCTCCCTCTTTGACAACAATGCCAAAGATGTTGACATCTTTATTATGCAGATTCATCTTGTTCTAATCTTTGTATCATGCTGTTCCTGTCATCTTTGTTTATGACTAATCTTCTTTTCTGTTCTTGTCTTCTACTTCATAGTTTTTAGGTAGCATCCTAAAAATGTGACTCACTATGCATCAATGTGTCAAGTGTTTTGATTAAAACATTTGATGCAACAATACAATTCAGAACTAGTTAGCCTCTGCTAGGGGAATCACCCCCAATTTACCTCTTAGATACTCATGAGCATCCTTGGGTAATGCTTTTGTAAATATGTCTGCCAACTGTTCCTTAGTATGTACATATTCTAGTCTCACTTCCTTGTCTTGAACTAGCCCCCTCAAGTAATGATACTTGATAGCTATATGTTTTGTCTTAGAGTGCATTACAAGATTTTTAGAAATATTAATGGCACTCATGTTATCACAATATATGACAACTGGTTCTGTAATCTCCTCCTTCATACCTTTCAGTAGTATCTTCAACCACACAATGTTTGAACAATTAACTGCTGCTGCCACATACTCGACTTCAACTGTAGATTGTGAGGTGCAATTCTATTTCTTGCTTGTCCACGAATCTAATCTTTTTCCAAAAATAAATGCTCCTTCTGTGGTTCTTTTTCTATCATCCACATTACCAGCCCAGTCAGAATTAGTATAGAATATGAGTTCAAACTTGTCATTCCTTTTGTAATATAGGCCATAATCTTCTGTACCTTTCAAATATCTCAGAATTCTTTTCACTACCATTATATGTGTCTCTTTTGGATTAGCAGAAAATCTAGCAACAATTTTAATTGCTAATGCAATATCAGGTCTACTATGTACAACATATTGCAGCTTACTAATCACTGATTTGTACAATGTTTGATTTACCTCTTTTGTATAATCATTCTTTGTCAACTTCTATCTAGTAGCCACGGGTGTACTCACTGGTTTTGAATCTTCCATATGAAAAGTTTTCAGTATCTCCTTGACATATTTTGATTGAGTGATATAAACACTGTTCTTCATTTGATGTATTTGTAAACCAACAAAGAATTTTATCTCACCAAACATAGACATTTCAAATTTAGTTTGCGTCTCTTTACCAAATTATTTACATATCATATCTTGTCCACTGAATATTATGTCATCAACAAAAACTTCAGCCAATAAAATTCCTTTACCTTGCTTTGTCTTCAAATATAGATTGCTGTTGTCATTTGTTCTTGCAAATCCAATATTTATCAGATAATTGTGCAATCTTTCATACCATGCTCTGGGTGCTTGTTTTAGTCCATATAATGCCTTGTGCAATTTGCAAACCATGTTCCTCTTGCTTGGGTCAACAAATCCATCAACTTGTTCAATATATACTTCATCTTCTAATATCCCATTTAGAAATGCTGACTTCAAATTCATTTGATAAAATTTAAATCCTTTTTAGGATGCATATGCAAGTAGAGTTCTTACACCTTCCAATCTTGCAACTGGGGTGAATGTCTCTCCATAGTCAATTCCTTTCTCTTGTGCATAACCTTTGCATACCAGTCTTGCTTTATTTCTTGTTACCTCACCATGTTCATTCAACTTGTTTCTGAATACCCACTTAGTACCAATTAAATTTTTGTTGTCAGGCCTTGATACTAGTGTCCATGTCTTGTTCTTTTCTATCTAGTCTATCTCTTCATTCATGGGTTGAATCTAGTCTTCATTGTCTAAAGCATCTTTTATTTTCTTAGGCTCAAAATCACATATCAAACATGTGTCTTCTCTTAATTTGCTTCTTGTCATAACTACAAAATCCTTTTCTCCTATGATTTGATTAGGTTTATGGTGCCTCCTCACGTATTTTTCCAAAGTAGGCTCTTTCTCAGCTTCAGTTTGATCATTCATGTTCAGTTCAGGTTGAAACTATGACTCGGCATCTCCATCAGATAGCTCGGCAGTCACCTCCTGTTTCTCAGCAATTTCATTCTGTGTCTTGGCAGGTGCAGATTGTTGCTCGACAACTTCATTTTTAGTTTTGTTAGAATCCTCCTCTTCAGGATAAGTGAATGATCTATAACTTTTAGGCTCAATCATGCTTTCAACTTCATTTCTCTCTGCATATTCATCAATTCTAACATTTGCACCTTCCACAATTTTGTTAGTGTTAGAATTCAAACACTTGTATGCTTTACTCTTAGTAGAATATCCAAGAAATATGCCTTCTTCTCCTTTAGCATCAAGTTTACCATTTCTATTATCCTTCAGTATAAAACATCTACTCCCAAAGACTTTAAAATAACTTATAGTAGGTGCATATCCATACCATAGTTCATAAGGTGTAGTATTTGTACCTTTCTTGACTTGTACTCTATTCAAGGTATAAAATGCTGTACTTATAGCTTCTCTCTAATATTTCTGTGCAACATTTTTCTCTATCATTAATGTTTTGGCACAATCCATGATAGATCTATTTATTCTTTCAGCTATACCATTCTGTGGTGGTGTCCTAGGTGCGGACATCTGTCTTTTTATCCCTCAGTCATTGCAGAACCTGTTAAACTCATTAGAAATGAGCTCACCTCCTCTGTCAGATCTCAGACATTTAAGACTCTTACCTATTTCCTTTTCAACTTTTGCCAAGTACCACTTAAATAACTGAAATGCATTAGATTTTTATTTAAGAAACATAACAGTCATCATCCTAGAGTATTCATCTATGAATAGAATAAAATATTTGTCTCCACAGTAACTTTTCTCACCAATAGGTCCACAAAGGTCAGTATGAACCAATCCCAAAATATTCTTAGAAGTATGAGTTTTTCTCTTAAATCTAGATTCAATCATTTTGCCCAATTGACATTGCTTACACATTGCATTCTTAGGTTTCTTTAACTTAGGAGGCCCTCTAACCTTTTTCAATTTACTTATGCTTACCAAGTTATCAAAGTTAACATGACATAGCCTCTTATGCCGTAACCAAACATCATTATATTGTGCAAACAAGCATGTCTCTTTCGCTAAGTCTAGATAAAATAAGTTACCTCTAGTTTGCTCACCACTTCCAACTAATTCTCCATTGGCATCATAGATCTTTGCTTTCTTGTTATGGAATTCAACTATGTAACCAAAAGTATTCAGCTGTGAAACACTCAATAGGTTATACTTAAGGTCATCAACCCAATATACATCATCACATCTAATCTTGTCAGTCAATTGAATTGATCCTTTCCCTTTAACTCTACAAGGTGTATCATTACCAAACTTAACATATCCACCTTTACATTGATCTAAAGTTTCAAATTTGTCCTTATCACCAGTCATGTGATGTGAACAACCACTGTCAATAATCCAACAATCACCTTTACTCATATAAGAAATTAGTGCATTTTTCTCATCATCATCATCATCAGAATCATCTTTCATTGCAACATACACAACTTCTATATCATTTTCATCAGATTTATCAGATTCACTGTCAGAGGCTTCTTCAGCAATATAACAAGATTTCTTACCTTTGTCTTTGTAATCCTTGTACTTTTTGTAGTCTTGGTCATCCTTTCTATCTTTGTACTTGCTATCTCTTCTTTCATCTTTCTCATTCTTATCAAGACATCTAGCAGCAATATGACCAACTTTGTTACAAGAAAAAAAAATAATAGGAAGTTTACCTCTGAATTTTCCTTTTCCTCTAGCTAGTCTCCTTGCCATAAATTCCTCAAGCTCTTCTAGATCATCATATGAAGTGTCACTGTCATTGCTCACACATTTATTTTCTTTCCTTGATTTGCTGATGACCATCTATGACTTGAATGCAGATTCAATAGTTTGTGGAGTATAGTTATCAAAATTTGACATCTCAAATGCAGTAAGTCTGCCTACCAAACTTTCCAGAGTCAAATTGTTGTTAGGAGTACATCTCAGTTCTTGAATTATAGATACTCTAATAGCATGAATAGGAATAAGTTTTCTCAGTACCTTTCTCATGATAGTGTCATCATCAATCCTTAGCTCCTCTAATAGAATTTACAACTTCCATTATCCTATCATAATATTGCACTATATTTTCTCCTTCTTGCATTTTTAAATCATCAAACTTACCTCTCAAGCTTTCAGATTTAGCTCTAAGTACATTTGTGTCACCTCCATAGATGGTTTGAAGGGCATCCCACATCTACTTTGCACTTGTACAGTCCTTGATGTCCTCAAATTCATGATAGTTCAGAGATGATGCAAGTTCCAACATTGCTTGATTATGTTCATGCTTTTCTCTTAATTGTGTAGCATTCAGAACTCTAGTAGGGGCTACATATTCTTGTTCAATATGTTGTTTAGCAGAATTACCAATACCAGCCAAGTGAAGTTTCATCAAGTTTTTCCATGCAGGAAAGTTGTCCTTGTTAATCTTCGGTCCATCCCGTTTATACATCTTGATATTTATCTCCAAGTACCTTCAAAATATTTCAAGAGAACAAAGCTCTAATACCAATTGTTAGAATGAATTTAGAATAACTGAGAGGGGGGGTGAATCAGTTATCCTCAAGTCCAGATGTGCCCATATAAAACTTTATACCACTTCAACAACTCAGATATGCTCGGCAACAATAAACAAAAAAAGTGTGCAATTTTACTGTACCAATGAAATAAGCTTACAGAAACTTAACATTAAAACACAACATAAACATTCACACATTTTAACACCATGATTTAACATAGAAACCCAATATGGGAAAAACCACTAGTAACATTCTACCAAAATTTCACTCTTCTGAAGTGAGCTCTGTTAGGAGCCAACCCTGTTAAAGGTTGCAAAGCACACTGTCAAATGTGACCTGGTTAAAGGATTTAATCACCCTATCAGGAGTGGCCTTGTTAGAGGACTTAGAACATTCCAATCTGAATGTCACCTTGTTCAAAGGATTTATACAATGACTGTTAGGCCAATTTGGTTAAAGGATTTGAACTGATACAATGGTTAGAAAGTAATCAGCAGGTGTGATTTGATACATACAACTTACTTTCCAAATCCAGATTTAATTTAAGCTCTAAGGCTAATTCACAAAGTGGCCTCCATTTTCATCTCAAACTTTAGATCTGCTTGGAAATCCATCAAGCAATCTCTCTCTGCTTCTCTTCTCAGCCTTCTTTGCTAGGTTTTGCTAATTAGTCAATTAACCATGCAATACTCTTGCATACAACTTCTCCTTACACTTGGATACCATGACAATAACCTCTGTAGGTTATATTATACCTCTTCATCTAGGTCAGATAGATATTTTTCTGCGTAATCAAGATCGTAGATCTTAGGTTAGGTCAGATCCAACAGATCCTTCCATCATTACATTTTATTTACTTCTCCAATATAGTCATTAATTAAACATTGAATCCATGTGCTAATAACTATTTCCTGTCCATTAAATGAGTGTGGACCAATCTTAATTAACAATACATATCCCAATAAAATCAACTATGTCATCCAAAGATCTCAAATCTCATCAATTACTAAAATATTGTTGCTCGACATTCTCTATCTCCCTCGACATTTCACTGGCGCTCGACATCATCTTTTCTTTGCTCAGCATCACCTTTCACTTTTCTCGACATCGACTTTTCTTTGCTTGACATTGACCTTCTAGTGAACTGTCAGTGAAAGATAAACAACATATCACTTTGCCAAAGTGCCAAATGATCAAGTAGCCTGGTGTATACTCATAACTCAACCATTTCCTCGGTCTTCTTGTTATCCTATTCTTCAAATCTTCATCAATCAATAGATATGGTACTCAAACATATAGCAATAGTCTCACCAGTTAAGGTTTGACATCAATGACAAAATAACAATTGTCTACATTGTAGCAATCTTTCCAACACTAAGCCCCCTAATGAAGTTCTGAATCATGAGAGTTGAATCTTTCCCAAAGCTGACATACTGCTTGATCTCAAAGAAATGATGCTCATACTCCTCTACTGACATAATCAACTATCGCAGGTTATGGAATTCATCTGCTCATTGTTACCTCCAATGATATGATAGGAAGAATTCTCAGAAGTTCTCAAGGAACAACTCCCAAGTGACAATATCCATGTGGAGTCCCAACTTCTCCTCCTTGATCCTCCACCAAACTTCTGAAATATGAGTGAGTTGCATAATCACATACCTAGCCTTAGTATTGGTACTGTGTGAACCCACAATAGTGGGTTACACTTTTTTGGAGGAAGTAATTCCTGAAATTTTTTGCAAAGTATGCGGATTGAGAAAGTACTTTTGATAGAAAGTAGGGACTTTCGATAGAAAGTAATTTCTATTGAAAGTTCTTGAATAAGGTAAATTTTGGTGAATTACTTTCGATAGAAAGTAGATTCGATCGAAACTACTTTCTATCGAAATTAGTTTCTATCGAAAGTCTCTAAATAGAGGCCAATTGCAAAGGCTGACACAAATTTGAAGTTTTCATGGCTTCAGGGCTCAAGCACAGGGCTCAAATGGAAGAATAAGGAGATTTCCTTTTTCATTGCACAAGTACTCTGAATGATATTTCTTACGAATATAGATTTGACAATTTTTGAATTAATTAGGTCTATGTTCTTTTGACATGCATCCAATGTAGGTTTTTTTATCGAATATAAACCTCCAAGTTCAACATTCAATGAAAAATAGTAGAAAAGAGAAAAATAATTTGAAAAATAATAGTGCCCTCCAGCTTTGAGTCTACTTTCTATCAATTTTTTTTTTGAATTTCAATAAATACACAATAAGTTATAAGCTATGCAGTCAAGGTATGTCAAAATTACGGTTTAATCTACTTAAAAAATTCATAAAATATGAAATAATCATGATAATGTCTTCAAACCAATTGCATTCCCTCCATATGGATGTCACAAAACCAAATTTGAAAGAAGCACATTTATATCTATTTTAGAAAAAAAGTTATGTTGTATGAAGTCAATGCAACTTTTTGAAAATGACATTTTCAACAACATAGCAGTTTTCGTAGGAGAAAAAAAAGCCATTAAAATCAATTAAAAAAAAAATAAAAAAAAATATTTAGAATCTAGACTGAAAATCCTCAAAGACTCTTGTTTACTTCATCTTCTGATTTCAAATAGTTTAACGACAATATGCATCCGAATTTGAAAGTTTTTTTCAAAATATAGACTTCAATGTCCATTTAGGCAAAAAAGTGCAACCCACTATTGTGGGATCACCCTGCTAAAGGGGTGCATAGAAAAAAATCTCTCTAAGGAAATAAGCCAAGTCTCCACCTTTGATCCTAAACCTTTCCCATCAAAGGGAGTACTTATATGGTTTTCCACAATAGTATAAGGACTGGCTACAAAATTCCTCCTCAAAGTGCTTTTAGATCTCTCCCTCGCCCTCTCCTCTATTCGAGAGTGATGAGAAACATCCTGCTCCACTCTACCCTAAACAGGACCCAGATGATTCATAATCACCTACAACAACTACTTGGTGTGTGGATCTTCAGACTCAGCTTGATATTCATCCCTCTGCTCATCTCTACTATGTTGATGAACACTCTCTTGTCTGACACTCGTGGAAGGGTTATGATGCTTACCCCTTCCATGACTACCATCTCAACCTCTACCTCAACCCCTAGTAGCTCTAGTCTTAGCAGGCACGATTCCTGAAGCAACCAGAGAACCAAACAACAATTCAAAACAAAACCAAATAACAACAAAGAAAATAAATAATCACAAAGAAATAGTTTTAAATACATCAGAGTTTTATGTCTATGTTTGTTTCAAGTTTAAACCAAAAGACAACTAATCGGCACATAAATTCCCAAAGTTCCCAGTGTAGAAACATGGACTCTGATATTATGTGTCCCCTTTGAGTGGGAAAGATTGATTTATAAGATTGAGAAGTTAAGATAGCAATGCCTTTTGGTGATCCATGCGCTTTCTTTCCTTTTTTCCCCATTGGTTGAGTGATTTTTCGTCATGTAGTGGTGGGTGAGGAATATTAGGATATAATTAATTCAAAATAATTAATTACTTTAGCCATGTTTGATTTAATGAATTGAATTTAATAAATTGGTGAACTAAGTAATTAAATGATTAATTCAATTACCCAGTCATTTGATTTATTGATTTCAATTAATTCAAAATAGCTTATATTTGATTGATTTTTTGTTTGACTTGTGTTGACTGGTTTTGTTAGGAATAATAGTCCACCAAAACAACTGAGAGGGGGGGGAGGTGAACCAATTGTGAGATAGATTATTAAAAATTAAGCTTTATAAACAAAACTTTAATCCAAATGATAACACAATCCTTTGTTGTCGAGGAAACCCTGTCAAAGGTAAACCCAGGTGGGAATCAACACCCACAAATAATGTACTAAGAGTATAGTATCCCTATTAAAAGATTTAGCCCTGCTAGGTGCTTATTGATGCATTATAGTACATAGTCCCTGTTAAAGGACATACCCTGTTAGGAGTCAAGAGTAATAGTGGGCTCACTGCCCAGGCACACTACCTAAAGAAGGTTAAATCCACCCTAAACACTTATAGTCTGAAATACAAGTGTATATAGGAAATACATAATCTAGTGAACTATCTGATAACAACTATATTTTCTTGGTTAGTTCCAATGAAGTACCATAATCACATCCTTTGCTCTACACACTACTACATTTGGGGCCAAATTTCGACGGTAACTTCCGACGGATGATTTTTTTTTTTGTAATGGTCCCCGATGGTGTCAGAATTCCAATGGGTTTTAAATAGACCATTAGAATTCTGATAGTTGCAGGCTATACATGAAAAAAAAAGTGAAACCAAATCATTTTGCAGAATATTGAAGACAGTACCATAGGGTAGGATAGAAGGAGGTTGAGAGATGTTGTCTGTTGCTGCTAGTCCACATGATCTTTTGATCTATTGCAAGGGAGGACACTGTGACACAGTGACCAATATTGTAAATAGTACATCTACCCCTTGCTACATAGGTATTTCCCACACTTGTTACACATAGATGAGGTATACATAAGGTATTTCCAACTTCATAATTATTAGGTTGTATGAAGGGTTACCATGGAGATTCTAGTAATGGGTGAAATGTTTGAAACATTTTGTCTTTTTCTTTCAATAAAACATTTATGGATGGGAAGCTCTAAAGGATGGTCATTCAATTTCTTCAATGCATTTTGTTTGATTGATGGCCAACAGAAAAAAATCCAGAGAAAACCAAGTATTTCTAAATCAAATAGCGTACAAATAAAAGTGATGAGAATCCTCTTATAACTTATCACAAAATGTTATTCAAAAATAGAAAATGACAGATTGTTATTCGTGTGCTTTCCTTGATTGCAATGCATCGTATATTGTTGGGAAAACTATAATTATTGGTAAGGTACACTGCACTTCCAACCTTGTGAATGAGTTAAAGACCTTGTGGTACCACATATTTATCAACGAGGAGTAGATTCATCTTTCCTATTAGAAAGCAGGTTTACAATGAAAAGAACTCAACAAAACCCTTAATTTGCACTTAAAATTACACAACAATGGATGTCACAACTATTAATGACGTGTTCAAATATAAGAAACTCAAATATATTCTCAACACATGAGACAATTAATAAATTGGAACGTAACAAACTTGACACACAGTTTGCCCTGGAGAAAACCCAATGTAGGGTGAAAATAGAGCAGTTGCCCTTTGTTCGACTACTATAGAGGTTGAATATAGATGTAAAATTGCTTACATAACATCATTGAGATCACACAACAATTTTGGAGCTTTTATGATACCTGCAACTCATTCTCATTTCACTTAGACTTGCATGCACACTTGACCTTGAAGATGGACTACAACCACCATATAAGGAGAGCCAATCATTTCTCTATAGGAAAGTGACATATAACAAAATGAAAAGATAGAATATCAAATGGATAAACTCTCCTATATAATTGTTTGCATGTATATTGTTGATTTCACCATTACCATTTTGTTAGTTAATGAGTTCACTACATCAAATAGCATGTTACCGGTTTGCTGCAAGCAGATAACTGACTAAATTAAATATTTTGGTCCATAATGAGCTTTGCAACTTTGAAAATATTTTTTGTAGGTGTTGCATTCCATCCATGATCAACCTCAATCACTTTTTCTCACCCTTTTCACTGGTACATTGATGAATTCACTCTTCTAGCTTCTATTGACACTCAATGAATGCAAAAGCTACCTTAATTGTCTAGCTAACTTAAGAGCTGATTTTTTTAGTCATATGTCCCCAACTAGGTAGAATTTTGGAGAAAAAAATCTCTCAAAATTGAGAATAAGTAGAACAAGTCTTTAACTCCACACACACTCTCCAAAATCTTTCTTAGCATGGGTTAGCAACAACAAAGTCCACTTAACCTTCTTAACAATAATATACCAACTATGACACCCAACCCTTTGAGAAATCCATGCAACACACCAACTAGTCCCCCCTTATGTGTCAACTTGACCTCATTCTTTCTTGTCACAACCCTACCTTTCGTTGCATATGCTACCCCTTAGCTTTATATTCCTATTCACCCACAACTTAACAATAGTCACATGAACAATCTCTTCATGAACATGATCTCCTTTTCTTTAGAGAATCCAACCTTATAATAAAAATAATTCATCTTTTAATTTTTTAGGTACTAGAAACTACATATTTGATCATTCAACATAAGAACTCAAAGAAATTATAATTGTTCAACTTAAGTTTGTACTAATTCTTTTACCTAATGTAATCTTTGTCATTTTCAAGAGTTGTCCTTATTTTCCATTGTGATAATATACTATACAAAAATGTCATTGTTATACAACAATTATTTTTTATTGTAGCATTGTTTTGGCATGGTTTCCTTGTTATCAAAGTGACCTCTATCTTTGTTGAATTTATCTTTGATGACATTGTCTTTTAAAACACCACTGAACATATTCTTATCATTGTGACAGTCTTATTGATCGTCTATGACTGATAGTCATTGGTGTAGAGTGCACACAACAAGAAGTGTAGTGATGACCCACCCTCCTCTATCTTAAATGTTTTTCTCCAATTCAACACAATCCAATCATATGACTCTTGATAATTGTTGATTGTCTACTTCTCACTCAACCTCCCAAAATACAAGGTGATCCCAACATGGGACAACAACTTCAAACTCACAAGCCAGTATATTATACTCTCCCACAAATCCACCAATGAACGCTATCTCGGATCAAACACAGACTTTAATAAGGGTTACACACTTCCTACAAACCCTTAAGACTCCATTTTCCACAGTCAACTACCCTATATAGTCTTGCAAATATGCAATTCTCAGATTTGTCCTAATTCCTATTAGGACTGCAATAGTGATATTTACTTCAACCCAAGTAAAGAAAATGGAACCAAACTAGCCTAGTATGGTTCTTAAGATCCTCTATTACTACCTCTTCCAACTCCAAACAATCAGGCTTTACAAATTTTGCAAACAACCATAAAACTCAGAATTCACTCCTCCTCTGCTAGGCTACAATATGGTTCTTTTGTTCATTCTAAGCAATAAATATGGGATCAAGAATAATTGGTGAGTGCTTTGGATCCTTCTAAAATCACACTGTCAAACCCCAAAGAAACTTAAAAACATTCCACATTTCATGATATTCAAGGTAGCATCAAATCCATGATGCCCTATCACAAGAGTTGTGGATTTCTTGGATCCACTTGTCCTCTAGACTTTAGAATATCCATGATATTCAAGGTAGAATCAAATCCATGATGCCTTATCATAATAGTTGTGGATCTCCTGGATCCACTTGTCCTCTAGACTTTAGAATATCCATGATATTCAAGGTAGCATCAAATCCATGATGCCCTATCACAAGAGTTGTGGATTTCCTAGATCCACTTGTCCTCTAGACTTTAGAATATCCATGATATTCAAGGTAGCATCAAATCCATGATGCCCTATCACAAGAGTTGTGGATTTCCTAGATCCACTTGTCCTCTAGCTAGAATGTAGAATATCCATGATATTCAAGGTAGCATCAAATCCATGATGCCAATAGAATTGGTCTCTGGAAATTCATGATGTCCACCAAATAATTAGAGTAATGGTCTCCAACACCAAATCCATGATGTCCACCAAGTACTCAATAATGAATCCCTTATCCATGATAAGAATATCAAGTCCATTATATTATTTTAAACAAATAAATCTTAGGCATAAACATAAGAATAATCAAAATTAAATATTATAAGAATATTAAATCTTATCCTAATAATAATGAATCCACATATACATAGCCAATGTACATATCCAAATGCGGTTCTCTCATAGAACAAGTACAATTTAACCATGAATAGAAAGTGTCAGTAAAAAGTAAACCAATATAATAGAAATCTGTTCACACATTGAACCACATATAGTTTCAGCTATATAAAAGAAAGTACGATCCATACATACATGCCAAGGTATACCATAAGCCAATAATGTATACTTCATACATACATAACAAAGTATACTAAAAAATTCATAACCAAATGCAGTAACTAGACATGCATAAGATATGCCAGCACAACATATATCATATGTTGTAAGGGGAACAATTTTTTTAATGGTTTTAGTGTTTGTGGATTCAATAATGCATGCGGCTATGACATATGCAAATAATGGTTTATATTACTATATTTTGATTGGTTTCTGATTTTCTTAATTTTACATGTACAAATCAGCATTCCCAATTTTTCTTTAATTCACCCAAAGATGTTGCATGGGTTTAGGTTCATAGTTTTTGGTTTACTCAAGACTTAACCACAATAGCTATCAAATATTTTAGATTTAAGGATGACCATCTAAGTGGTCTATTTATTTAGGTAGAATTGAAAGACAAGACCTGACCCACATTACTAATGGGTGTTGTTCCCTACACCCTCAATCAACAACTTGCACACATAACATATACAACATATAAAACCTTCATCTGCATATAAGTTTTGATTAGAGAAGGTATATGAATATTTGATGACCATGTAGATTTTCCTAAGAACTACTGGGAGCTTACTCGACAACAAATGTACTATTGTGAAAATCATCACAAGTCCATATGTTGTCGGGTCAAGTTCCCAGTAATGCTTGGTCAAATCTGCATGTTTGTCACCTGTGCATATACCTTCTCTGATCAACTCTTATATGTATAGGTGAAGGCTTTGTCACAAGGTATATTCCACACACTTCCAGATCCTCCCAAGGGATCGTACACCTCCACATGGATCCTAATAACCAATTTCCATCATAATAACCAATGTCTTACCTCCCATCTTCATACCAATCATGGTGGATGATTCACCATCCCCTGACCATACTAAAGTGGATTCTACCACAAAATCACCCCCTCCAGTGCTAGATATTCTACTGCAATAACCATGCAATATCCATAGTTGTATTTTGGATAAATGCCAAATTTTTGATGTTCTTTTATCTTTTTGACATTTGACATGCATGTTGGCAGGGTTCAATACAACTATATGTGAGATATTTACGACCATTTATCTTGAAGCATCAAAAAAGACTTGATCAAGTTGAAGGTGGAACATGCACTAAAATAGTAAGTACTGTAGAATAAAAAAATAAGTAATCTATTGTGTCTACCTTCTCTGAAAGGTGAACAATTGAATCTTTATTTAGAGAGTGGAGTAGGAAATGTGCAATGGGGAAAAGTTGCTAGTCCTTCTAAGAATCAAACTTAACTTGGTAGAAGGTAATTTATATGATCTAGATTTTTTTTATATATCTGGTTATATGTCATTTTATCTATAAATCCTACAACTGTCTTTTGGCTTGTTTGTTGGCTTGGTCCATCCTTTGTATGCTTATTTTAGTTAAAGATTTGTACCAACCTCATTAAGCTTAAAAGTCAATTTATCCTCTAGCTCAAGCAACTGAAATTTTGAAGTTGGGACCCAAATCATGTGATTTTTATTCAAACCCACTCTATGATCTGTAATGGTTCAATACTTAGTACCACTAGGAGTAATTCACATGAAAATGACAAAGAGACTGCTAATATGCTCAGTTTTTAGTTATAAATGCTTTAATATGAAAGGCTAATAATATATTACAACTTTCCTCATGGGATTAAGCTAGTACCACATAAAAGATGATGGTTTTTTTCTTCTTCTACTACACATGGAGCCAAAACCAAAGTACCTGGTGCAAATGGATCTTTTTTTATTATATTTTTATATGAAGAGATATTAAATGCAATTAACTACGTTTCGTGATGGGATTTCCTTGGAGAAGGAAGTGCAGGTGACTTTTTGACCCCTTAACACATGCTTATGTATATTTGTATTTGAGAAAATGCAGTTGGCGGTTATAAATATTTCACAACCTTTGCCAACATCTTCATTACCAGTGGAAAAATGGGAGCTTTGGAACAGGGTATGGACATCCTTCAAATCATTCTTGAGATAGAGGAACTTTTTTATAACATTGTAGTTGTGATTTCCGTGATTGACATGAATGCATATTGTGGAAGCATATCATGAAGCATGTGAATTTTTTTCCTAATTAGCTCAAAGAAATGGTCCCATGAGATTTCATGGTTGCAAGATAGACACAACATAAAAAGGCTATAGACGATTTCCAAGTAAATTCTACAACCTTTAACAACATCGATCTATGATTTGGCACTTCTGGTCATCATAAAATTCTGAAAAATATTATTATAGGCATAATAAATTAATCTTGTCAAATTTTTACAACATAAGCATGAATATATTTTTTAAAGATATCTTTTCTTAAGGAATTTGAATAGCTGAAGCACACTTTTTAATCACTATACATCATGGAGTGCAGTCATATTTATCATCTTATTGATCCTTGAGATACTAAATAAAGCCATATCCTTCTAATTATAATGCGACCCATAGTGCACCTATAATCTATGGTTGATGTGTCTAAAGATTTCACAACCTTTTAAGATGACAATCTACGGTTGAGCTTGATTCTACACTTCATGTTTAGTAAAATGAAAAAATGTAACTTATTTACTTTACTTGTCTTCTGATAAATAAATTTTGGTGTGTTATTTTAACTCTTGATGTTACAAATTACATTGTGCTGATTCATACAAAATTTTAACATAATCTAGCTGAAATTTATGAAATCTCAATGGAATTTGTTTTCTCAAAAGTGATCAATCACGTTTTTATTTGAAATACAATATTTTATGTTATTTTTTGGTATGTTTATATTTATTTTTAGTTTTGTTTTTTTCTTTCATTGCTTAATATCCATTCAAAACCCTTTTCCCCTTTTTCCTGTTCATTAAGGAGAAGCGAATACAACTACAATTTGAAGGGTTTAAGGTGTACATGTGTTGCATTTATAGGGTTATTGTTCGGTAATCGGCCTTAAAGTTGATTTGAGTGCCAACACAAAGGGTATTTCATGTTTCTTCTTAGTCATAGACATCTGGGTAAGGTAATAATTTTTTTTGGAAATTTTATGAATGCTACGAGAATATTTAGAGGATTTAGTAAATTTTATAATGGAATGAAGTGAAAAGATAGTTTAGGTTTTTATCCAATAGAACTTATGCTACTATTTCTATTTTGCAATGAATTTTTCTTTCAGGATCAAACAAAAGAGCTTGCTATAAAATTTGTACTTAATTTGGAGTACAAGTATAAAATCAAAATTGAGCATCATCTGAAGCTTTGAAGGTACCATCGCAAACTCAATCTTGGGTAGGTATTTCTAATTTTCTGCATACTTCAAGAAAGAAACATGTTACAAACCACTTAGAATTAATCACACTCCTCCATACCTAATACACTGACTCAAGCTTTCTTCTTCATTTGTTCTACTACAATCTCTATATATACTTGCATGTACTCCATTTCTCTCTTTATGTCTGGAACCAAGGAAAAAATTTAGTGGAATAAAATAGGCATAAATGATTATTTTATTTCCTTTTTTGATTCTAATTCTCACTAATTTTTTACTTTTTAAATCTGATTTTAATTTATTTAATGTTGTCCTTATAATTAGCAATCTTTGGGATAAACATCTTGAATCCTTGGTAATCTTTGGAGTGTTTATTTTTTTGTTGGATGTTGCATTCAACATAACATGTAGCTAATATTTATGTGACATACCAAGATTCCTTGTGACATGGTACTTCTATTTACAATCGTAAACTCTTACACATATATGATTGATACAAGATTTTGTGTGTAATGTCATGTTTGGAGAATTATAGATTTATTCAGAGGCTCATAGAAATTAGAGGCATTTTTTTTAATGGGATTCTCTACTTTTAGTTCCATGAATGGGTGCATCTCTTCTATAAAATTTACCCAAGACATCCACCTATGCAACAATTAGAAATATGTGTGGTATTTTATCATATATCTTGGTCAAGCATTCAACATTTGTGCATATTAGCATTTAACATGTTCTAGAGGAATTTTAACATGGGTCTCCATTGTGAAAGCCTCAATATTTGCAAATGAGATCATGTCATTTAGCCATAGAATTAGAGCATTTTAACAATGGTGACCTCTGTGAAGGTTCATTTCTTACTGCATCACATCCTTAATGATGACTTAAAAGTTATTGTCCAGATATACTATATGGTATAGGTCCCTGTTTATTGATTGATACCCTAAATTATCACTAGATCATTGAGATTGCCAAAAGTAGATGTTGAAAAACAAAACAAAAATTAAACCATTCCACTCAAATGTATGAATGTCAAAGTTCTTAATGGTTAAAAGAAGTCACACGCCAAGATCCCAGTTTAAGGGACTGTCTGCTTTCTGAGTGAGCTATTGAAATAATTATGGCATGACAGACAAATTATAGAGACCAAGTTGGGTTACAGGTAGTTTTCATGACATTAAGGCATATCTCTTCCCTCTGGCTTGAATCTTGAAACAAAAACAATCTTATATGATTATATCATCTTAAGATAAATTCAGTCAAATGATAGAAATAGACAAAATAAAGAATTCTGATATTTCCTCTCACCATTCAATTCAAACACACACATTGTTGAAAGATATATTATCTTCAAATAAATTCTGGAGAACACCAAGGAATAGACAAAATTGAGAATTCTGGTTTTTTACCAATATGAAAAGCATTTGAAATCTGCAGCAACAAGTAGAATACATTGAAATTAATTACTATGAATAAACACACCTTGAATAGACTACATTGAAATCAATGCAATAAGGCCATGTCAAGGCCATAGTTAGTATTTTATGTTTGTTTAATGCAATTGGTATTGGATGTAAGGCCATTAGTGCCACAAATGTGCCTAATTGGCCTATTGGGTCCTATTGGTCAAAGGTGGTCAAATAGGTTGAATAGGAATTTGAATAGTGGCAATGGGATATTTGGATCATATTTGATGTGTTTTTAAGATTCAAAAAGTTATTTGGTGTCAAAATGTCAAAGTTGATCAAATCTTGCAAATGTTTCTCAAACTTTGTGTTCAAAAAATTCAAGGTTTTGAAAGGGGTGATTATTTTGGTAGTGAAGATGAGAAGAAAAACACAATTCATTAGTTACATGTTTTGTATATAAATTGGGTACTACTTTTTAAGGTAGTTTTAGCTCATTGTTTTGTAATGTAATTTTTCAATTTAATGTATTTTATCTCCTATTTATTAGGTGCATGAGATGAAGGTTGAATGTAAGAGTCTTATAATGTTGTGTTACCTCTAGATCTTGAGTTTTTGATACTCCTATGATAATCTTTCTCAAAAATTATTTTATTATATTGTTATTTTTTGAATAACATATTGGGTGAATTTTAGAGGGTGAGGTTCTTCTCTTGAAAGGGTTTTCCCCACACACCTTAGATATAAGTATATTGTAATATTTAATTGTCATATGAGGGGGAAATAATTTAAGATAATCATGTAATAAATTATAGGGATTAATGCATATGAATAAATATTAAATGAATGCATAAGAGTTGATTAGAGAAGGTACATGCACAAGTGATGAACATGCAAATTTGCCTAAGCACTAATGAGAGCTTACCCAACAACTGATGTACTATTGTGATAAAATCATCACAAGTCCATTTGTTTCTGGGTCAATCTCCTAGTAGTTCTTGGTCAGATCTGCATGTTTATTAATTGTGCATATACCTTCTCTGATCAAATATTATGGAGTTTGCTGAAAACAAAACTGTGTACTTCTACATGACAGTCAACACAAAATTAAAGCATCAAACAAGACTTGATCAAGTTGCAAGTGGAATGTGCACTGAAATAGTAAGTAATGTAGAATAAAAAAATAAGTAATCTGTCGTGTCTACATTTTGTTATTTTCAAAGGTTACATCCATGTTCTATATTCACAGAATGGTTGAAAATTGAAATTTACAATTCGATAAAAGTATTGATGGGTGTTGTTCCCTGTACCCTCAATCAACAACTTGCCTCCGTTTGTGGTCTCAAGTTGCCTCCATTTGCTATTCCCTGCACCCTCAAAAAGCATTATATAGGCATATTTGTCATTTTAAGATCAAAGATAAAGGCCCCCTTTTTTATGCACTCACAGACACACAACATATTCAACCTTCAACATGTAGATTTTCCTAAGCACTACTAGGACCTTACCCTGCAACAAATGTACTATTGTGAAAACCATCACAAGTCCATTTTTTGTTGGGTCTAGCTCCCAGTAGTGCTTGGTCAAATTTGATGCACTTCTGATATATTTTGTGTATAATATATATGATATTTTATTTTGATTTAAAAACTACTATATTATTTGAATATATTTCTTTCTTTCCACAATAGGAAAGAGTTTGAGGTGGAAGACTACAATAGAATAAGTATTTCAATTTGTTATACTATGCTAAAACATCATTTCAAAACTAACTTTTCAATTTTAATATATAATTAGGTTATAGATAATCTAAGTGAAGAAGGATCATGTCAGACAATCTAAGTGAAGAACAAAATGGGGATACAATCAATAGATTGTGGTCTAACTTCAAAAGAAAAGGTGATGGAAAATG
>MU225020.1:969547-995427 GCA_018584345.1 Thuja plicata | reverse complement strand
TTGCTCGCGTTTCGATCATTTCGTTTAGTAGTTATTGCTTAATAGATTTGCATTCAATTGTGAACCTTGGCTACTAACCCCTGCCCTTGGAAAGCTGTGGGAAACCGGAGAGAGAGGCGTACAGAAATCATAAGTATTGAACTACAATTTTTTTTTTCAATGGGAAATAAGAGACTACATCTAAGCCAAAATAATGAAAACTCACCTATGGAATTTGGAGTATAATAGAATTAATCATCAAGGTACTACCGTTCTACCTAATGGTTTATGTTTGGAATTTATATATTTTATTGTGTTTTGTTTGCTGATTATGTAATTGATGATCATGAAGGTCATCAAGGCAATACTACTGAGAACCTTCCAAAGGGACTAAAAATTTATTCCAAACAATTTAGTAGGTTTCCCTACTACGAGTAGCTGCAAATTGTGTATTTGTTTGATAGTATGCATATTGGAAAGAAGGTAACAGAGACATTGTGGAAGATATTAGATGGAAGGCGTGACAAAAAAAAAGTTGTCAAAATTTGTAGTGACATTCATGAATCCAATCATGAAATGAAAAATTCTATTGAATCAAATAGAAATGGAGAATGGATTAATATAAGTGCCCTTCCTTGGTTATTAACAGAGCATCAAAGTGATGCCATAAAAGAAGTCATACAAAAAATTCAATTTCCCACATGATTTGTTGCGAACATAAGCAATCTCATATCAAAGAAAAGAAAATTTGGGCCAGGGTTGAAAATGCATGATTGACATACCTTCATCAAGGTAAGTCATGTTCTTTTGTATTTACAATATATTTGTAAACTACATGTACTTTTCATTGTATTATGTGAGAAAAGAATGACATGATTATTTTTATAATTGTTGCAATACGTGCTGCCCCTATCTCTCCCAGAGAACTTCAACAATGACATCAACAAAGTGATATATGATCTTTGAAAATACATGAGGTAAGCAATGATATCTATTCAATTTGTTGTATATATTTATTTTATTCACAATTTTTTTTCTTGTTACGTAATATATTGTAAAGTCTTGTGTTTATATATTTTTGTGTCTTGAATGTCTTGTAGGTGGTTTTCATCTAAAGAAATCCATAAAGAAGATATAAAATATTGGAAGAAAAGAATTCCTCATCTAATGTGTGAAATGAAAAAGTGTCTACCTTCAACCTTTTTCAATGCACAAGAACACTACCTCATACACCAAGTTGAGGAGATTGAATTGTGTGGACCCGTACACACTCAGTCAATGTGGATGGTTGAGAGGCACTTTAAATTTTTGAAGGATTTGGTTCAAAAAATAGCATGTCATGAGGATTCTATGGTGGAGGGATATATGGTATACCAGACTATGGTGTACGTTACTGAATATCTTCCTAAGCTTGCAGCAAAGATCCATATAGATTGCATTTGGGATCTCGACACCATTAGAAAATTTGAAGGGGAGTACTTGGTGGGGAAAGGTAGATTGAGGAAAGTGAGAGGTAATAAATTATAAGATGTTATTATAGCTATTAATTAATTCTTAATCTTCAAAATTAATCGGTTGTAATTCATCTATTTTTTTTTTTACAACTGCTCGAGAGTGGGATGCAATACATTTGTATATTGAAAATAATCAAGATTGGATGATGGTATGGATTGAATGATGTCATCATTTAGGTCACACATTAACATAGGAAGTTGTGTCTTCATTGGTTAAAGAAGCTCATCGTAATGGAGATCCAAATTTTATGCAAAGGGAAATAGACTTAGCATATGGTTTAAGAGATTTACAGGTACGTATAAATTTTTTAATCACCCGTATGTTTATCAACTCTTGACGCAATAATTTATACATGTTTGACATATTTTTGTAGGTCAAACACCACAAGGCTATGTTTTGCAATGGTCATAAATTTCACATCAAAAATATGGATGACACAAAGGAAACTTCTAATTATGGGATAAGTGCAATCTTTTAGGTTACTAATATTTCATCTAGAAATGACTTACATCCTCGAGAGTCTAAAAATTGATAATATGGCATTTTGGATGATATACTTGAGTGTGAATTTAATTCCTGCAGATTATTTCTCTTCATCATCAGATGGTTCAGGCTACGACTTAATCAAAATGATCCTGATATAACTATTATTGAACATGATAATGGATTTCCAATGATTAATACAAAGTGGTTTGAGCTAGTTGGGGATGAGACCTATGTTATTCCAAGCCAATGTGAGCAGGCATTTTACTCAGTGGTTCCACATAAATTGGGTTGGTCATTTGCTTTTGGACATGATCCAAGAGGAAGGCCGATAAGGTATTGTTAGCACTTTTTCTTGTTGAATCACTATATAGCTATTCAAGCTTGACTCTAAGATTCCCAATTCCAGATTCATACAGGGAAAAGGCTAATTAACAATGATATAATCCTTCTACACTTCAGGCTCCACAAAACTAGATGGGTATACCTTTCACAGATCACTGGTTCTCAATAAACCTAACAATGGAAAACTGATTCACTCTTGTTTTAAGCTACAATAGTTGACAACACATCCTGCATATGAACATTATTAACCTTATGCAGAGCTTAATAAGCCAAACCATGAACTTAACAAGAGCTATTATCAGTGTAATAAGGACATTTATCCTTCTTTTTATAGTACTAGACTTAGGAAGGATAACCTACTGATTCTCTCTTCAAGGAATCACCATAATGAACTATATTTCTCAATAAAATTAACTAGACATACATGTTCTTAATAACAAAAGTTAAAGATTTTGTTTATAATTGATTGATTAATGATAAGAACTACTTATCAAAGACTTGACTAGTGCCTAATCCTGGAAAAAGAGTCACAATGGAAAATATACTCACAAAGAAAATAATTAATTAGAACACAAATAAAATCCCAGATAGAATTCCTTACAAACTATCCTCTCATTCTCACACCTCTGTATCAAATTATTACATAAAACCCTAACCCACTGGAACTATTTGCAAGGTTTAAACTCTCATTGAAAGAAACTCACAAATAATAACACAGTTACCTTATAACTAGTACATTTAACATGCATTACAAATTAAACATACAAGAGCTAATACATAAATGAAAAAAGGTATCCAAGATTTGAAACAGGGAATTCGATTGCATTTTATTAATAATTTTTTGATTCAATACATTCAAATAGACTCAAAACCTCTTGAAAACTAGACCAAATTCAAAAATCTGCCTCGCAGTTTTGATTTTATCATCCCTTACAATATCTTGTTACTTGCTATATATATGAAGCATTAGCCATCTTGGAATACTTAAGAATCAAGGATGCAACAAGCTTCAGATGGCTAAGCTAACCCTAAAAACATTAAAAGACAAAAATTATAGTTAGTCTTCTGAAAGGTGGAAAGACAAAATTTGTTGACAAACAAATTTGATCTTCATTCTTCAATAGATGGCACCTTTGTTTGTTGATATTCTAGATAACTTCATGTAGTTGTAACGATACCTAGTGACCTCCATTTCAAGCTAACTTACACTAGCATTGAAGATAATTATCTTCCCTGCGCTCAGAGCTTAGGTGCCAGGTGTCCTCTTTACTATTCATCTAAAATGTCAAGGTCAATTGCTGAAACCTTCTTCTTCTTGGGCTTGGTGAGAATATCCCATGCTATTACCTCTGCCTTTGTAGGCCACTTGAAGATCTAAGTGTTCCAAAGTTGTGTCTTTTTCCATGTCCAAGGTGCCATTATCTAAAATGAATGCCTCTCTATTAGGCAGTAAGGTGTCAACCTCACCTTTCCATACTTCTATTGGTTTAATTTGATCACCCCCCCTTTATTGGAGGAATGAAGCTATTATACTTAGGGCCAAACATATTAATTCTTGCCTCTATCTAATTTACCTTACCTTTGAAGAAAGACAGGGTAGCACTAATCTGATCTATTTCTTCTCCCACTTGGCACACAATCTCAGGGAGGTCTACCCTAAGAGGCTGCGAAGATGCTAACATTTCAAAAAGATGGGTCCTAACTGACCATGTTCCAAAATAGGGATTCAAAGTTAACACATAATTATTTGCCTCTACTTGTATGCCAGGCAACTTTCTGTATGCATTATGTACTGAGTCAACTTTTTCCTTTAGGACACTGATCCTATGTTGCAAAATCTACATCAGGGCTTCCAAAATGACCTTATTATGCTCTAGGGTTTCTTTCTCTATTCTTTTAATATCCACTACTTACTTAGTTTGAGCTTCTGCATCTACAACCTGTTTGGGTGAAGCAGGAACTACTTGAGGCATTTATTGCAACTTTTGAGTCAATTCGTCCACAAGTTTTTCTAGTGCATTGATCTTTATCTAGCCCAACTCACTATCTTTTGCTATGGCACTTGATTCATTTAACAATTTCTCATACCTTTGTGACATTTGTTCAGCTTTAGCCTGATTTAGCTTGGAAAAATGAGTAAGAACCTGAGATATCTCTAAATCTCCTGTATTTTACACGGACCAGATAATCTTGTCACCATCCATCTTTTCTTGTATATTAATCAGAGAAGGCTTCTTATTCTTTGAAGCTAAACTCCACATTGCTAAAGCTTTGGTTTTGGATTATATCCAAATCCCCTAATCATATCACCAACCTATGTTTTTGATGACAAATTAATATCAGGTTGCCTTTTTATTTGGTCAATAATGAAGGCTGATGCAAGATCCCAGCCTAGTACTAGCAACATGCCACTGACCTTAACCATTTTTATAGCCTCTTTAGGTGTTATATCTTCTATCTTTGGATCATAATCCATCAGGGGTTGCAAGGCTTCATTGCATGGTGGATTACTTTCAGTAATTCATAGCTGTGATGAAACTTGTTGTTGTTTATTCCAAATAATTTTTTTTTTGAATTCCTCTATTTTTATAAAGTCATCATCACTTAAGAATTGCTCCTGATGCATCAATATTTCATCTTGGCATAATTGAAGAGGCAATTACATTTCATCATCATTTTGGAACTTTTTCCCTTCTCTATTATTTTTCCTTAGCTGATGGTCATAGGGTCTATCACCAGTGATCAGAGCACCTACTTGATCCCTTTTCTTTCCTTGTCTTCTGACATAAAATTTCTCCCCTATTTGTACTTTCTATTTTTTGAATGGGAGATCCTCAGTAACTTTAGTATCTAGTTCCTTTGTGAGATTCACTATTACATTTTCTTCTACTGCTTGTTCTATGGCATGTGGTTGATTCATGGGGGGTGATCTAGGAACGAAATATTCTTCATCACTGTCATCTTTATATTCTGATGAAGAGTGCTTCTTGTGCCCTCTATCCTTATCTTCAATCAAATCCTCAAGATGTTTACACAATGTGTGATATGACTCTATCATCTTATCTAACCTTTGCAAGTATGGCACATCAGGGAAGTAACCTCCAAAGGAAACCCTTTCCTCTTGATTTTTCTTTCCAAATCCATAAACTCATTGAACATGTCCTCTCTTCTTGTAATCTCTTCATCATCCAACATGTTTCTTATGAGATCCTCCTCCATACAATGCTCATGTTATTTTGTATTGGGAATAGTTGGTTTTAGAAGCTTTTTGCACTCATAATAAAGCCTTATGTGTCAATGTACCTATACAGGGATACATTCATCCTATAATTACCTAACCAGTTGTTCACTAAATTCAAAGATATCTTACCAATTGTAAATTTTTAAACTTTGAATTGTCGGGGAGTGAAAGTACCTTTTCTATGCAAAGCTAGGTGCTCCTGATCAGTTAACATCAACTGCCAGATGAATTCCATGAAAAATATCCTTGGTGGCACATTAAATGGAAGAATATGTGGTGGGTGAGTGCATCCATAAACTCTTATTAGAGTAAAATTCCTTTCATAATAAAAATACCCCAATTATGGTCCCCTGGCCACTTATCTACAAATTGGCAAGGCCTCAGCAATTGTAATACTTTGGTTGGGAATCTAGTCCTATTGACTCCTAAACACCTAAGAAGTAGATACACCATCCAATTTTGGAATGCACAAAATTCATTCTCCCTTGGTGTATAATTCCATACTTTCAACCAAAACTGTACAGGGTTGTTGTGACCTTGGTGGAACCTTTTAGGTCTCAAATTATTCACATACATGATAGGGAAATTGTAATAAAAAATTAGATGAATTAACAAAGAGTAATGCATGAATTTAGGGACTTTTCCCTTCTTCTGAATATCCATAAACCCTTGGTGCATTGCATCTATAACATACTAGATGTAGTCATAGTCTGTACCTACATGCGTACTTTGCAAATCAAGGACAATCATGATAATATCTGAACCTATTCTCTCAGCACCCCCATCCACTCGCAACACTCTACACAATGCATAGGAAATGTACTTCATATAAAAATTGAGATCTTTGTAGAAATAAGGTGAAGTACCTGGCATGGATGATATGTAATTCTTCATCCTTTTGGGTACATGACCCTAAATTAATCTAGACACAACAAAGGATTCTCTAACATATCTGGGCTTTAATTATTTTAAGTTAATCTTTGTTGAGAAGGAGTAGTATAGATTAAAAGCCTTCATGAAGGATGATCTATCTAGGGTAACTAGGGAAGTCCCATCATCTTTCTTGATGGCTTTGGATAGGGCATCATATCTACTAGCTAGCTCAAGTATCAAATCCATATCTATAAACACATCTGGTACTACCGACTTGGCTAGCCAAGAGATCCACGGGTTTGAAATGGGAATAGATTGTTCACTATTGTTGTAGAAATAATTAAAAAGTGAATAACCAGATGAACCAAGAGTCTTAGCATCTCTAATAAATGACATATCATCACCAAGGAAATCCTCACTCACCTTTTTATTTAGGCTGGAACCAGGCAATAAATTCATGAATTCCTCTGAATAATTTCTTTTTCCTTTCTGATCCTCCTCGGCTTCCTTATTTTCCCCACTGGTCAAGGCCCCACTCATAACTGACCTGCTCATATTCTCTTTTTTCTGAAAGAAAAGCTTGTGACTACAATTTGCTTCTAAAATTCATACAATTCTCTTTCTTTGAGGACTTCTAAAAACTATGCAAATCTTCACTCTGGATTCTGAAAGCTTGGTAATCTAAAATGAACACGGAAACACTTACTTATTCATGGGAAATCAATGCACCATTTGATTCAAAATCATGAAAATTATAGTTAGTCACTTCTGCCATTACTCCTGCATGCATTGACATCAATTTTTACCTAGCCGTGGCATCTGAGGTTGATAGGTGATCAATTTTGAATAAATCATCACATCTAATTGGCTCTAATTATTACAACTTAGCATACTTTAAAACATGCTATCATAACCCTTTTATTTTAATTGGCTAGCCATTATACATCATGGCGTGGAAGGAAAACTTACATATTTACCTTGCTCTTACTCCAGTTTCTTTAGCGAGCATGCAAATGACTTGTCTCCTTGTCACTGAGAGTTAACCTTAACTTAGGTTTCATTGTGAGACTTAACACACACCACGAGATCTACTTCTCCATCAACGGTCAAGATCACCTCAAATTTTCCATGTCTTTATCTCACTTAACCCATTTTAATTTGAGATAATATGCGATTGTATGAAATCAAAGTCACTGAAAGATTTGGCCTTTTGTGAATTTTCTTAGAGACTTCACGACCAGCGTTAGATCAAACTTAATCTGACGATTGTCGCTAATTCTTATAATCTTCAATTTAAACCCTAATTTGTTAGGAGACTCCATGACCACAACTTGCCTCTTTGTTGCCCAATAAACTTCTTAACCTTGATTTTCCTCAGAGATTACGCGACAACTATAGGATCTCTACATAACTTAAACAAGTGTCTCAATCTTATGCTTGTCTCTTTATCAGTAAAGAATTTCTGACTTTTCAACTTCTTTCAATGACTTAATGCCAACCTTCTGATCTTTACTCGATCTATGATCTAGATTCATTTATTTAAACTTTACCAGTCGAACTTAACTCTGACTTGACTATGATTCTATTTAGAGACTTGGCAACTGTATGAAACCGAAGTCATTGAAAGATTTCCCTAACTAAGGTTTCCTTTACGGATTAAACGTGAGTCATTGGATCTTCTTTTAAATCGACCATTAGCATTTAATATCATAATCTTTATGTAATTTAGAAAACTCTTCTGATACTTTGCGACCACCTTTAGATTTTCTTTTGATCAGACAGTCTGTGTTAAGTCTCGATACTTTTCACTCATCTATTCTTTCATTCCGCAATTGAATGTTGTCCAATGGATTTCTTCTCTTTGAATCTAACGGCTATCGCTAAGTCTTATGATCTTTAACTTAACCATTGATATCCTATGAGATCCCATGACTAATGATATATGGTAACCATGTCTTAACTCTGGTAAACTTTGCGAGACTTCACGACCAAAGGATTTCAAAGTCGTGGAAATATTTCTTAACTCATCCATTTATATGTAGACTTCCCCACTACCATAGGATCAATCTGAGAATCAACTATCAACATTAAATCTCCCATTCTGATGAAGCATATTCTTTCCCTTTTGAGACTATGCAACTACCATGGGATCTTTGCATAACTTGGACACGTGTTTGTATCTGAATCACCACTGCTGAAACCTCCTTGAATTTTTGGATTTCATCAGCGAATTCACGCTGGCCACAGGATCAATATGAATTGGATGGTAGTCACTTTATCTCACAATTTTTAACTTAAATATCATTTCCTTTGGCGATCATGTGAATTTTAGTAAAATCTTAGAGGAAGGGGGTGGGGGTGAATCAGTGGCCTCAAATTTTATCCTTAAATCAACCCTTAAAACTTATTACCACTTTTAAGACTCTAGTTATATTCTTTCCTACAAGATGAATGCCTTGAAATACTTATAACAATTTACTACTTGTCAGAATGCTTTGTAAAACCTTCTTCTGTATGTTTACTAATAAGCAATATTTCATTTAATGAAACACAGTAAATAGCTAGAGTATACCAATCAATCCAGAATTGCATAGGTGAAATGTAAAACTGTAAAGTAATGAAACATAAACACATAACACATGGATTTTTAACATGGAAACCCTATTAGGGGAAAAACCATTGGGACCGGTACCCTAAATTTTCACTCTTTTGAAGTGAGCTTGGTTAAGAGCCAACCTTGTTAAAGGTTACAAACACATTGTTAGGTGTGACCTTGTTAGAGGATTTAAAAGAAAGTTTGTCACCTAGTATCTAGCATCTAATGCTACCATCCTTGATCAAACACTCACTTGGCCTGTCAATAGATATCGGGCATATCCAATGCTACTTTCTATGATCAAAATTTTTGATACTCCTTGGGATGTATCTTAATTACAAAAGACTTTTAACTCCTGCTCAGTTAAGAGACTTGATGCTTCAATGGTTAAACTCAAACATTAAAGTGATCTGTTCACACATACAACTTGAATTGTAGATTTTTAGATCTATTCTAAGTGCATTACCTCTTTGATCGATATAATCAATTCAATACCTTTGTTCCACACTGTTCTACTCTGTGATGTTGTTCCACTGTTCATTGGTGTCTGTAGAATCTAGCTCTTTCCTCAACTTGTTGATCAGGTTTGAATGAAGAATTTCTTCTCCTTCAGAATCTCTTCAACATATATTCTCTCCTCTTCTCTTCAACCCATAATTCATAATGAATTGGGTTTGTCTCTTTATAGACATGATTCACCATTTCTTGGCTTTCTTGATTCTTGGCGTGATCCACAATTCTCGCCAACTAGATTTAAAGCAAAACTCTAGTTTTATCTCATAGAGATCTTCTTGCCAACTGGACAAAGAAGATTTAAATCCATTACTTATCCTTGGCTTTATCTTGTCGATTAAAAAAATGATAAGTATCATTTAGGTCTATTTCTATCTCTTGACAGCTAAGCATTTTGTCATTTCTAAACTCTCTATTATGTAGGTCAACACTTTAGTTAGTCATCAGTGATAATTGACTGTTCTGTCAGTGTGACTTCACTTTTCATAGGGATCTCGATCTGTCGGGCAACACTGTAATTCTTTCTGTCAGGTTACTCTGTGCTTTTCTCATCGGGAAACACTATGACTTTTCTCATCGGTAATGCTGTGTATTTGCTTGTTGGGTAACATAGTGACTTTGCTCTTTTACTCTAACCATTAGTGTGCACTTCGTTGGTGTATGCAGTCACATTGTGAATACTTGACTTGTATGCATTACTGATATCATAGCATTTGATTCATCAGTTCTTTGAAGTCTTTGGAAGTATGTCCATGACCATATAGATTATATCAAGTTGACATCAATGACAATACAATACATTAACTGATTTAATGCCTTGCATGATAATCAACTTGACATCTTCAAACATTCAATCAGTTATAGTTCATCAATCTCTCCCTTTGGCATTGATGGAAACACACTACATTATCACACTATATTATCGTTAATACATTATGAAATAAAATAGTTGAAGTTCATTGAACTACCAATCTTATGTACTATAACTGATACAAATATCTGGTCCTTGGTAAGTTCATATAACTTAGATTTGATTCTTGCAGCTTTCTTTCTGTCTTCAATCCCTTTACTGGATAGATGTAGAATCTTTCTTTCTCTGATGTGATGTTTTATCCTTCTATGTCAAACTCTCTCTGTTTCACTGTTATCCTTTCTTAGATGTCTCTTGTTAGCAATTCTTTCCCTTTGTATGTACTCTCCCTTCTTTGTTACATCTCTCCCTCTAGATAATGTGATGGATATAATCTCTCCTTGATGTATAATCTCTCCCATGGATATAATCTCTCCATGAGGTGATATGAAGTGATAATGGATATAATCTCTCCCTTTGATAGTAATGCCAAATAAATATTTTGATTGTAATCCCAAACAGATCATTCCTATCCATAATATACTCCTTGAATTTACCTATCCATCGACAATACAATAAATTTGGTGCTCGGAGTAGATAAATACCTTGCCGTGTATAGATTTATCTTTGAAGTCCATTTCTCTACTTGCATCAACATGAATGATATTCTGATAATATATAGGCTGATGCATCCTTGTAGTCTTTTTACTGACCAGTAGACAAGGGTCTGACCCCTAGTCTCTTTCTCAAGTACTCAAATGCATCATTGGGCAGTGGCTTGGTGAAGATATCGGCTAATTGTTCCTTGGATTGCACATACTCAAGTATCACCTCTTTTTCTTGAACTTGTTCTCTCAAATAATGATACTTGATGGCAATATGCTTTGTTTTAGCATGCATGACTGGATTCTTGGAAATTTTTATTGCACTTGTATTATCACAATAGATAATTACTGTTTCAAGAATTTTCATATGCATACCTTCCAGTAACTATTTGATCCATGCAATATTTGAGCAGTTTGCAGTAGTAACAACATACTCTGCTTTAGTAGTAGACTAAGAGATGCATCCTTTCTTCTTTCTGATCCATGTGACAAGTCTGTCACCCATAAAGAATACTCCTCTAGTTGTGCTCTTTTGGTCATAAATATTTGTAGTCCAATAAGCGTCGGTAAAGACCTTAAGTTCAAATTTTCCTTCTCTTCTATACCATAAGCTATATTCCTCGGTATTCTTCATATATCTTAGGATTCTTTTCACAACAGTCATATGTGATTCCCTGGTATTAGCAAAAAATATTGCAACTATTCCTACTGCATGTGCAATATTTGGTCTAGTATGTACAACATACATGAGTTTTCCAATCATTGATCCGTACAAAGTCTGATTTACCTATGATGACTTGTCTTCCTTTTTCATCTTACATCCAGTTGCCATCGATGTTCCAACTGGTTTGGACTCTTCCATCTTGAATTTTTTCAGTACTTCTTTGATGTATTTGGATTGTGTAATGAAAATACCTTCATTTTTTTGCATGATCTGTAGACCAAGAAAGAACTTGATCTCTCCAAACATAGACATCTCAACTCTTTGCTCATTTAATTTTCATAGCATATCATTTCCTCCAAATATGATGTCATCAACAAATATCTCAGCAATCAAAATGTTAGCATCAGTATCTTACTTCAAATAAAGATTACTGTTTTCACTAGTCCTTACAAATCCAATACTTATGAGATAGGAATGTAGTCTTTCATACCAAGCTGAGGGTTCTTGTTTTATTCCATACAAGAATTTTTTTAATCTACATACCATGTCCCTCTTGTCTGGATCAACAAACCCTTCTGGTTGTTCAATGTATACCTCTTCTTCAAGTATTCCATTTAGGAATGCAGACTTGAAATCCATTTGATATACCTTGAATCCTTTACATGCAGCATAAGCAAGTAATATCCTCACTCCTTCTAACCTAGAAATAGGTGCAAAGGTCTCTCCATAGTCAATCCCTTCTTCTTGTGCATACCCCTTGCATACAAGTCTTGCTTTATTTCTGGTGACTTCTCCATTCTCATTTAGTTTATTCCTGAATATCCATTTTGTACCGATGACATTCTTCCCATCTGGTCTTAGTACAAGTGTCCATGTCTTATTTTTCTCAATCTACTCAATCTCTTGATTCATAGCACTAATCCATTCATCATTATCTAGTGCAGAATTGACAGATTTTGGCTCATAATCACAAATAAGACATCTTGTGTTTAGATATTTACTTTTGGTTCTCATACCAGCCTTCTTGTCTCCAATGATCTGGTTCTGTGGATGGTTCCTTTTGACATATCTAGAAAGTATAGGTTCAACTCTTTGTCTATCAACTTGATCATCATTTTGTCCTTCATTTTGTTCTCTATCACTTTGTGCATCTTCTTGAACAATATCCTAATCATTGGTATTTGTAGCCTGATGCTCGGGTGCAATGATCTATTTCTCGGGAGATCTACATTGTTGGTCGGGTAGAGTGTCAGGTTATTCATTGTAAACAAACCTATTATAGTCCTCTGGTTCTTTTGTGCTTTCCTTTTCATTCTTCTCTGCAAATTCATCTATCTTTACATTTACACTTTCAACAATTTTGTTAAAGGCTTTATTGCGACATTTATAAGCCTTGCTCTTGGTGGAATACCCTAGAAAGATTCCTTCGTCACTCTTGGAGTCAAGTTTTCCATTTCTTTCATATTTTAAGATATAACATTGACTACCAAATTTTTTGAAATAACTTACATTGGGTGTGTAACCATACCATAGCTCATAAGGTGTCTTCTTGGTGTCTTTCTTCAATTGTACTCTGTTTAATGTGTAAACAACAGAGTTGATATCTTCTCTCCAAAATATTTGGGTGCCTTTCTCTATCATTAGTTTCCTTGCACGATCAACTATGGATCTATTCCTTCTTTCAACAATTCCATTTTGCTGTGGTGTTCTTGGTGCAGAGACCTGTCTTTTTATTCCATGCTCATTACAAAAGTTAGTGAATTCATCTGAAATAAATTCCCTTCCTCTATCTAATCTTAAGCATTTCAATTCTTTACCACTTTGTTTCTCAACCATTGCTTTGTACCATTTAAACATCTTAAATGCTTTAGATTTATCTTTTAGAAATATTACTGTCATCATTTTAGAGTAATCATCAACAAAGAGAATAAAATATCTATCACCATAATAACTCTTTGTCCTCATGGGTCCACATAAATTAGTATGGACTTATTCTAGAATGGCATCAGATGTATGGGTTTTACTTTTGAAACTAGACTTTGTCATCTTTCCTTTTTGACAATTCTTACACATGATATTGTCGGGCTTGGTCATCATCGATAAGCCTCTTACATTTCTCTTTTTGATTATCTTTATTATGTTGTCAAATTTCACATTACACAATACTTTGTGCCACAACCATATGTCAAGTGGTGTCAGTATCATTCAGATAGAATAAGTTACCTTTTTTCTTCTCACTGGTACCAATCAGATTTCCTGATTCATTGAAGATCTTTGCCTTCTTATTTTCAAATGCTACTTTGTGACCTAAATTATTCAGCTAAGAAACACTCAATAGATTATAATTCAATCCTTTTACCCAATAAGCATTTTCACATTTTATCATGTTATTCAACATTATAGTTCCTCTACCTTCAATTGGACAAGGTGTATCATTACCCATTCTTACTGATCCACCATTATTGTATTCAAAAGTCTCAAAATTTTGTTCGTCACCGGTCATGTGGTGAGTGCAGCCACTATCTATGATCTAGACATCATTTTTACTCACTTTAGATATGAGTGCAGTTTCTACATACCTTTCTTCATCATCATCTGAATCATCTTTTACTACCACAAATACCATCTCGATGTCTTCATCAAATTCGATGTCAGTGTCATCATCTTTGCATTTTTCTAGGTAACTGGCCTTCTTTCCTTTGTCCTTGTAGTCTCAGGTATCTCTTCTTTCTAATTGTCAGTTGCTTCTGTAATCACCTCTGTCATACTTCTTTTCAAATGACCTTTCATTACTTCTATCATCTTTTCTTTTGTTAGGACATCTTGGAGCAAAGTGTCCAATCTCTTTACAATTAAAACAAATAAGTGGTAATTTACCTTTGCCTCTCTACATTCTTCTAGCCATAAGTGCTTCAATTTCATCAAGATCTTCTTCTTCACTTTCACTTTCACTATCTTTTCTCATAGTGTGTTTATGACTTGATTTACTTACTCTCAAAGAAGATTTGAATGCAGAATCTATGTTTGGTAAGACACTATTATCAAAGTTATTCATCTCAAATGAAATCAGTCTTCCAATCAAACTATCTAGAGTAACATTTCTATTTTCTACTACTCTCATTTCTTGTATGGAAGATAATCTAATAATATAAGTAGGCAGTAAGGTTCTTATAATTTTACTTACCACTATATCTTCTTCTATTACACCTTCAACTCCTCAGATAGTATTGATTACCTCTTTGATTCTTGTGTTGTACTGTGTGATGTTTTCACCTTCTTTCATTTTGAGATCATTAAAATTTCCTCTAAGGCTTTCTACCTTAGCTCTCAAAACATTCTTGTCACCACCATGTACAAGCATCAATTTGTCCCACATCTACTTTACAGTCTTGTAGGTTTTGACATCTTCAAATTTAGAATCAGAGAGTGAGGAAGAAAGCTCTATCATCATGCAGTTGTGCTCATGCTTCTCTCTCATTTTTTCAACTGTGGGTGCTCCTATGGGCAACACATATTCAGTAGCTAAGTATTGAGTAACATCATTTCCAATACCTGATAAGTGGAGTCTTATTCTTCTTTGCCATGAAGCAAAATTGTCTTTGTCCAACTTAGGCACATCTTGTCTATTCATCTTGTGATCTTTAGCTTAGGTCTTGAAACCTTCCTTCTAAGTACACAAGTTATGATACCAATTTTTAGTAATAACTGAGAGTGGGGGGGGGGGGGAGTGAATCAGTGGCCTCAAATTTAATCCTTAAATCAACCCTTAAAACTTATTATGACTTTTAAGCCTCTAGTTATATTCTATCCTACAAGATGAATGACTTGAAATACTTATAACAATTTACTACTTGTCGGGATGATTTGTAAAACCTTCTTCTGTATGTTTACCGATAAGTAGTCTGTCATTTACTAAAACATAGTAAATAGCTAGAGTATACCGATCAATCTAGAATTGCATATGTAAAATGTAAATTTGTAAAGTAATGAAACATAAACACATAACACATAGATTTTTAATGTGGAAACCCTGCTAGGGAAAAAACCACTAGGACCAGTACCCCAAATTTTCACTCTTTTGAAGTGAGCTCGGTTAAGAGCCAACCCTGTTAAAGGTTACAAACACACTATTAGGTGTGACCTTGTTAGAGGATTTAAAAGATAATTTCTCACCTAGTATCTGACATCTAATGCTACCATCCTTGATCAAAAACTCACTTGGCCTGTCAATAGGTATCGAGCATATCCAATGCTACTTTCCATGATCAAAATTTTTGATACTCCTTGGGATGTATATCAATTACAAAAGAATTTTAAGTCCTTCTTGGTTAAGAGACTTGATACTTCAATGGTTAAACTGAAACATTAAAGTGATCTGTTCACACATACAACTTGAATTGCAGATTTTTAGATCTATTGTAAGTGCATTACCTCTCTGATCTATATAATCAATTCAATACCTTTGCTCCACACTATTCTGCTTTGTGATGCTGTTACATTGTTCATCAATTTTTGTGGAATCTAGCTCTTTCCTATGCTTGTTGATCAGGTCTGAATGAAGACTTTCTTCTCCTTCAGAATCTCTTTAGCATCTATTCTCTCCTCTTATCTTCACCCCACAATTAATAATGAATTGGGTGTGTCTCTTTATAGACATGATTCACTGTTTCTTGGCTTTCTTGATTCTTGGCGTGATCCATAATTCTTGCCAATTATATTTAAAGAAAAACTCCAATTTTATCTCATAGATATCTTCTTGCCAACTGGACAAAGTAACTTTAAATCCATTACTTATCCTCGACTTTATCTTGTCGATTAAAACAATGATAAGTATCAGTTAAGTCTATTTATAGCTCTTGATAGCTAAGCATTTTTTCATTTTTGAACTCTCCGTTCTGTTGGTCAACACTTTAGTTAGTCATTGGTGATAAATGACTATTGCGTCGGTGTGACTTCAGTTGTCATAGGGATCTTCGTCTATCGGGAAACACTGTAATTCTTTCCGTCGGGTTACTCAGTGCTTTTCTTATCGGGAAACACTATGACTTTGCTCATTGGTAATGTTGTGCATTTTCTCGTCGGGTAACACTGTGACTTTTCTCTTTTACTCTAACCATTGATGTGCACTCTATAGATGTATGAAGTCACATTGTGAATACTTGACTTATATGCATTACTGATAGCATAGCCTTTGATTCATCGGTTATTTGAAGTCTTTGGCAGTATGTCCATGACCATATAGATTATATCAAGTTGAGATTAATGAAAATACAATACATTAACTGATATAATGCCTTGCATGATCATCAACTTGACATCTGCAAACATTCAATCAGTTATAGCTCATCAGTGACTGCGTGAAAAATTCCACCCATATTTAACTCTAATTTTCTTTAGAGACTACGCGACTGAGTGATCTTGAAGTCACCAAAGGATTTCATTAACTCTGGGTTCTTTCTGAGACTTCCCAGACACCGTAAGATCAAGATCTCTATCAACGGTCTGCATGAAATCTCCTTAACACTGAGGGTATATTCTTTTCCCTTCATGGTAACATGACCAAAGAATTTCACCAAGTCTCAAAAGGAAATGGAATATTCTTAATGCTTAAAGAGACTTTGAGACCACCTTTAAACATGAAAATAAACACATAGGATAAAAAGACTTAAGTTACTTGATAAAGTAACTTCAAAATACAACACAACCAAGAAAATTTAGGGTTTTTGCTTGAATATACGTGAAAACTGACCTAGGACATAGGGTTTTTCACACTTCTTGAATTTCTAGGCTCGGAAATCATTATTTGCAAAGGGATTTTGATAGTATTAGACAATATTTTATCATTTTCAGGCAAGAATAACCACTGGAAACCAAAAATTTACTAGCAAGTTTCAAAAATAGAAATACAACCAATAGTGGCTCTCTCCGAGGATGCTTAAACACAAGTTTACAAGAAGAATAACAAATCTCTGGGAAAGCAGACCACAACTGCACTAACCTATTGCTAAAACAAACACACAGCTGGGAAAGAAACACACGAAAAAAGGAAACACACATGTACATAGTATACAACTATTGTGCATGGAAAATAAAATTCAATTGAAGAATTTTTTTAGGAATTGTCCATGCAATGGAAACTCTTTTTCTTCATCATTCATTATTTTGAGGAGATATGAATCCTTTCCAAAAATCTGACAGATAACAAAAGGCCCTAACCACAATGATTCAAATTTCTTATGTTTGCCTTTGTCTTTAGCCCTGGCATTCCATTGCAATACCAAGTCACCAGGCTAGAATTTCTTTCATTAGCCCTTTTTTCAAAAAGGTATTTCATCCTCTGTTATAGTTTGATATTCTCCCTCTAACTATCTCTCCTCATTTCATCCAACTCTACTAGCTGCACCATTTTCTCTTGCATAGGTTCAAAAACCTCAATCTCTTCATCTTGGATGAACTTATAAATTGGAAGTAAATTATTAACAACATTCTTGACTGAACACCATATACCAGTTCAAAAGGATATTTTCCTATGGCTTTCTTGACAATGATTCTATCTGTCCATAAGGCAAGTTTTAACTTTGCATGCCAGGCTTTCTTGTTACTCTCTAGGGTCTTCTTCAAAATTTTCAGAATACTTTTGTTACTTGATTCTGCTTTCCTGTGCATGGTAAGGGGATGAGTAAGAAATGAAAATTCCCATATTATAGTAGAAATAAATAAACTCTTCATATCTAAAGCTCATGGAATTGTCCATTACTAGCTTGATTGGAACACCAAATCTAGTGATCACATTGTTCATAAAAAAATCAATGACAACTATACTTGTATCCTTTTAGTTGGAATCGTCTCCACCTATTTGGTAAAATAGTCAGTCACTAGTAGAATCCAACTATGCACCCACTTGATTTCTTAGCAAATTCTCCAATAAAATCCATTCCCCACATGGCAAAAGGGGCTTCTGCAACTATATGATTCAATAACAAAGCTCCTAAAAACTTCATCTTGTTGGAGAATCTCTGGCAAGGTTCACACTTCCTAAAAAAGACATGAGTATCTTGAGATAAACAAGGCCAATAATAGCCCACCCTTAAAATTTTGTGAGATGTTGATATAGAAAAGTAATGTCCTCCACACATTCCATCATGCATTTCTTTCAAAATATCTCCAGATTGTCCTTTATCAAGATATAAAAACTATATCCCATCCCTGTTTTTCCAATATAAATCAACATGCAATATATTTATGAGCTTGTAACCTTAGGCTTCTCCTTTGGTTAACATTTAAACTTTCTGGAAAACTAGCATTTTTAAGAAAATAAATAATGTCAGTATACCATGGCTGCATTTCAATACTTGTAACAAAATTTTCACAGGTAGCAACACTGTTTACTTGAACCAAGTCCAAATTCTCTTCTATCATAAATTTTTCCAACCCCAGTCCTCTCACAATCTTTGTGATATGAATTTCCAAATCAAATTCTTGAACTTTGTTTATCCACTTACATCTTTTTCATGTTACCTCATTTTGGACAAAAATGTCTTTTACATCAACATGAGGAACATATGCATTTACTTTTGCACATACAAGATAAGGCCTGAAAGCCTTGAATAATTTTACCAAGGCATAATCCTATTTTTCCATCAACTAATAATTCAACTCAGCTGATTGTAAAGATTTAGTAAAAAATGCTATGGGATGTTCAAATCCCTCATCGTCTTTCTGCAATAGGACTGCAATAATAGTATGAAAAGAAGCAAATATGAATAAAGAGAAAGGTTTGGCATAGTTAGGAGATACTAAGACATGGGCTTCGTGGATGGCTTGTTTTATCTTCTCAAAAGCTGACTGTGCCTCTTGATCCTATTCAAATTTCACATCCTTTTTCAACAGCTTGACTATGGGCTTGACTAGTTCTGCAAAATTTGCAATAAATCTACTGATAAAATTTCTTTGTCCCAGAAATGATTGTATACCTTTTAAATTATTAGGAACAATAATTTTCTGAATAGCCTCAACTCTTTCTAGATCTATTCTTACTCCTTCCTTTGACACTATGTGACCTAAGAGTTTTCCTCCAGTGACAACAAAATGACATTTCTTTGGGTTCAATGATACCCCATATTCTTGTAGGAAACACTGAGAGGGGGGGGGGGGGGGGGGGGGGAATNGGGGGGTGAATCAGTGTTTAGCTATTTATTCAAATTCAGAAACTTAAACATAAATCAATCATATAACACTTGAAGCTTAACATAAGATCACATAACACAAGATATGATTACGGGGAAACCTTGATTAGAGGAAAACCCCGGTGGGAATTAATACCCACAAATATTGTACTAGTATAATGAACCTGTTAGAGTTCCTTTGCGCTGTTAGGAGCAGTCTTTACAATGTAAGTACAATGACCTGGTTAAGGGCCTGACCCTTTTTGGAGTCTTTTACAAACAACCCTATTAGGGGTGAGGACTCACTATCCAAGAGCTCACTGCTCAAAGAGAAATAAAGCTACAACCTCCTGAGAATAGATATGCACTATATCCAAAAGTGAACTGCTGTATGTGACACAGATGTCTGATCAGTTCTAGTTATGTGCTTATGCTCTTAACTTATTTAAGGGCTCTATCTCATACTGATATATTCATACTGCTCTGCTATACATCTTCTCTGACTATTTCGATGACACTTTAAATGTATCATTGCATTACATATATATATCTTTATGCCTGAATAAATGCGACTATAAACAAGACCTTAGTCTGCCCAAAAACATAATACACAATGCTTCCAAAAAAATTGGCTTAAGCACATTTACAATAATGTTTAATACATTCTTACAAACTTATTACAATAGGCGCTTAGCCTTTAAATAACAAAAGATTACACGCTAATCAAAACAATGAAGTCGGCTTCATACTCTATATTCTGGACTGCTGATGTACTTGTTCTTTTTGTAACTTGTCTATACTTCCATTCCATACCATGTGTGTATAGGTAAGAATAATAACATACCATAGAGCTTAAGTCTAAAAGCGCATATCTTGATGTGGTCGTATGCACGTGCGCTGATGCCCTGATCGAATGCAAGTCACCGTTCTGTTCTATCTTCTGCACTTAGTCAATTTTCACTTCATAGTTTACTGTCAAAACTTCATATGACTTTGTTGCCGTAATGACAACACAAAATAAGCCATATACTCCCTGGGATTCAACTTTCCAACAATCTCCCCCTTTGTCATTAATGGCAACAAAGGAATGTGGCCAAGTTGCTCAAAATTGACTAACACAAAATTGTATATCATTATACTTTATAATATATACTACTCCCCATTATACATATATTCCTTTTATATTACTCCCCCTTTGACATTAATGACAAAGGTGTCAAAATTTTAATATATACATACTCTATATATACATGCTCCATATATACTTACTCCATATATACATCTAGATATACAACCTGAAGATTCTTTATCTCTTGCTGCCAGAATTCCTTCATTACATCACCTGTCTGGAGATGGATGCATAGAGAATAAGTGAGCTTCTCCATTTTTATCAGATCCATGTAGGGAACTTGATCATATGTGACAATAGTGGCATCAATCTATTTGATTTTCTCATCCAGAAGTGCTAAGGAGGGCGCAAGTGCATTTCTCAATTGAGTCTGTCGGGTCCTTATCTTATTGATCTCCATTTTGGCTTTTTCTATCTTGTCAAGCTGACCTTGATAGATACTGTTGTAGATGTTCATGTCTTGCATGGATGTCTTGACTGATTTCCTAATACTGTCAACCAAGATATTTGCCTCCTCTATCTTCTTGATATGTTCAAAGGTCAATTTCACCTTGTCCATGTAGTTGGGTATTACATTTCTACCTTTAGCTGCTAATTCTTTTAACATAGACTGACCAATATTTAATGAGTTTAGGTCTAAGGTAAATTTTTTTACTAGTTCATTCAACCTTTCCTTTTTGTACTCATCTTCTGCAATTCTAGTAGCTGAGTCTATTAAGCTTGTAAAATGTTCTTTGAAGCTCATTATTATACTGTCTACATCATCAACTGACTAAATTTTTGCTACTTTCCTGTCCGTAGGTACAAGGTCATGCAAAATGTTTATTGATTACAAGAAGAGAGGATTCCTCATAACCTGTTTCTCTTTGGCCTTTTCCATGGCTAGGACACTGATCTTGATTAGGTCTTCTTCTCCCCAAGCATCCATACTTGCTGAGTCAGGAGTTAAACTTGACAACAATGAGGTGGATGGTTGAATGGATGGTGTGTATATGATATTCTGACTAGTATCCATGCATTCACTTTTAACTGGGATCTTCATGATTGGTGTCTCATTATTTTGATTGTCTTCCTCTTTGTTCAAGTCTATTGAATCTATAGAGGGAAATTTATCTTGTTTCAAAGATGTATCATCAGTGTATGCCTTCTCTGTCTCTTCCAAGTTTACAAATGATTTTTCAACTTTATCCATATCATTATCAGAAGTGGTCATAGATATCTTGATATCATCAATCACTATAGTATCACCTGAATCTTTTGCTGTATAAGAGGCTATTGAGACTGAGGGTGTTGAAACCTATGGACCTATCTTAGGTGCATTATGAATTACTGGTTCTGCAACCTGTTTAGGAGGAACTGGAGTTGCCTTAGCAGTAGGCACTGTTGATGGATACATATGTCTATCTAGAAATACCCGCTCAAATTACTTATGAGTCTCTTCAGTGACCAGATCATACTCCTTGTTCATGATATGAAGAATTCTTTTTTTGGTTCTTAGGTGTGGCTTTACTAAATCCACAAAATGACTTTCTCATCATGCGAGCACACCGGGAGAAGACTATCCAATGTTTCTTCTCTTATCCTCATATCCTCTTCAATTGCTTGCCTCTTCAACATATCAAGTATGTTCCATACCTTGTCAGGTATGATAGTCTTAAGTTCCAATATAGTCCTTTTGAACTTAATCATATGAGAGATGATCATAGAATGAATCTCTGATTTGTCTATCTCTTGATATTTGTCATATATATTCTTGAGAGACTCTAGTCTTTCTTCATTGACAATTATTTTTCTTAAGATATTAAGACTAGGTCTGAAACCTACCTCAGGAGGAGTTTGAGAGTTCTTTACCTTGCTCCTTGTAGTTCTTGAGGATGGATGACTAGTGGGAACTTCCTTCCTTCCTCTAGATTTCTTGCTAGGTACTGATAGTGGAGATGCATCCAGATCAATGGTGGTTGATGGCATAGATGTATCTTGATTTCATTTCTTCTTCTTCTTCTTCTTGGGCATATCATCAGTCTTTTATGTTTTTACTTCTATGGGAGTCTTCTCAAGTTCTTTGGCTATCTTAGCTTTTCTAGCTTTGTCAAGATCTTCTTGTATAACACCATGAACTTTTAGGATATTTGAGGTAATCCTAGATGCCTTCCTTCTGTTCTCAGTATTGTATAAGACAAAATCAAATTGATGTGTCTTTTCTCTCTAAGTTCCCCATCTAGGTTCATTGGGATCCTTGGGTGCAGATAAGAGGACTTGTGCATAACCTTGCAAAACATGTTCTTCGATTTATTACCAAGAGGGTGAATCCATTTTGTCCTAGGCTCAACTGCCTCCATGCAAGTACAGTTAGTCTCCACCATGAAGCATATGGTGTCTTTATACTTGTCAACTATTTTATCAGGTATCCTAAACCTCTTCTGCATCTTGATCCTGAATGTCTTGATGTCCATGTCCATAGAATCCTTCACACTACTCTCTGATGTGGCTTTTAGTGAAATCTGTGACACAGTGGGTTTTCTTCTATCTAGGTAGAGATTTGCAACCTTTCCTACTATGTGGAAGTAGAGATATATGATCAGTGAGCCAAACCTAAATATCTTGCTCTTGTCATGCTTGATAGCTCAGATGTTGTCAATCAATTGAGTGTGCAATATCTCACATAGGTTGTACTGAGTATTGTCATTCACCATTTTTATTGCTGCTAAGATAGTAGCTGCAGATACACTGCTTAGTCTTCTTATGTGCTGGAATTTATAACCTAGTATCATGATAACTAGCTTAATGTCATCTTCCTTGATGGGATCAACTGTCATACCGTGCCTATCACTCCTAGATAAGCATGCCTTCTCAACTTGTTTCTTAACATCTTTACCAGTAGGAAGTACTGGTCTAGTCTTGGGAAGTCCAGTCATCTCATGAATTAGATCTGCAGTGATGTGGACAGGAACCTCACCTAACCAGTATAGATTTTCATGTATCCTGCTCCATAGTATCTTCACCCATTTTGGCTCATAAAACTTGTGTGCATTGGAATACTCAAAGATAGGGTTATCAGTGAGATGCACGTATTCATCCTTGAATGTATAATCTAGTTTCATCATAGAACCCATGAGAGATGCAATGTTGTTGTCTCCAACTGTTTCCTTCTTGCAATAAACATATGCACAGATGTCTTCTACATGTACGACTCCTAGCGGAGTCCTAGAGAATTCTCCTTCAACATCATCCATTATGGAATTGAATGGATGCTTCTTAAAAAAAAATCTCTTCCTCTCAACAATGTCAAATACAATAGGAGTTGCCATACTTACTTGTAACTAGGTTAAGTAGGGTTTCACGATGATTCTGAAACAACGTGATTGCTGGGGTTCCATTCCAAATGTAATCCATTCAAAAACCAACTAATCCTTCAAGTTGTAGTGCTTTGATTCTTGATGCCTATATGCTTTCTGAATGCTTCAATCTCAAATGCAAAGTGAGGTTTTTAAGATCTTTTGCCAATTTATATAAAGATCAATTGCATTTAATGATCGTTGCCGTAAAGCGGTTTACATAGAGAATTTAAAACTTTGTTCTGAATGAAGTAAGGGCAATGTGTGAATGCATACAACCTTAATTCATGATTACTTGCATGAATCCATAGGTGCATACTTAGAGGTGAGTATACCAGCCACGCAGGGGCTCAGAGCTAGAATAGCTCCCCTTAAGACCATGAGGGTCAACTATTTAGAAGTAGAAGGTGCATCCATTGAGGATGCATCTACTACCTTGTTCTCTTCATTATACTTCTTTACTTCAACCCATATTTTATCTGAATTAGCTTTGGCTTCCACAAAATTGACTTCTCCTGATTCTTCAAACAAAGACTTCTTGGGATTCTCTTGTCCTTTTGTTCTTGATCTGCAAAACCTTGAGATATGTCCAACTTTTCCACATGAATGACAGATGATAGGAGGTTTGGTGTTGTTATTCATCATGCTGCATTGCTTGGCTATGTGTCCATTGTAGTTACATATCTGACATGTAATGTTCTACAAGTTTCTTTGAGGTTGATTTCTCTGATTAAATTGAGTTTGATTCCTTTTGTTCAGTTGTGGCTGATTTCTTTGATTTGTTCTGTAATGAGTAGCCCTATGACCAAACTTATTATAGGAGTAACAATAACCATTGAAGGTTCATACATTCTTACAATATCTTTCCAAGTGTCCATGCTTGTTATAAGCATAGAAAGTATGGTTGACTGCCTTGTGTTTGTCTTTTGGTGATTCAGCTTTCATCTCTTCATGATTTTCAATTTTCTTTTCTTCTGAAGATTCTGTTAGAGCTTTCTTTCTTTCTTGTAATGAGTTGATCTCAATTTGAGCTAAAATGTATCCCATATTAGTGGTGTCACCTTTTAGCTTTTGTGCATAGAGCTATGATTGAATCAGATCAGAGCTTGTGTGTAATTTATCAATCTTGTCTTTTTCTCTTGATAGTTCAGATTCAATTTTGTTCTTGATATTTTCCAAATCCAAGATTTTCATATTGGCTTGCATGAGTTCTTCATCCAACTGTTTGTTTTCTTTGTTCTTCTCTTCAATGGCTATTAAGTTATCAGTTAACTAATCATTCAATTCTTCTATATTATCTTTCAGAGACATATTCTCTTCATGCAGTTTCAAATCATTGGTGGAGCACTCTTTTAGTTCTTTCCTTAGTTTCTTGATAAGCATTTGTGAGCTATCAAATTTTAGTTTAAGTTCTTCATTTTCTTTCTCAGATTTGTCTAGATCTTCAAGGGCTTCTTCAAGATTATTTTTTATATGTTTGACTTCTGCTGAATCCATGATCTCCTCAAGTGGTTAAACTTTTCTCTCTGAGGACTAGGCTCTGATACCAATTGTTGGAAACATTGAGAGGGGGGGGGGGGGGGAATC